>CM042553.1:5782519-6085019 GCA_023630585.1 Cranoglanis bouderius | reverse complement strand
CTGCGACCCTGCATAGGATAAGCGGTACAAAAAATGGATGGATTTAGAGCAATCTGGATTGAAAAACAATTGAAAAACACTTATCATCTTTAAAAGTTATTTCAGAGTTTTGTTTTAAGAAATCAGTGGTGAGTACAGTAAATGTGATCTCTCCCGAGGTTTCCGACAAGCTCCAAGAAAGGTCTGTGACTGGTCAATTGCGGTTTCATTCAAATGGCCTTTACCTGTAACCACTTTTAGTGTTGAAACCTGCCAGACTCTGTAGGGAAAGCTAGAGGACTGGCTTGCAAGACTCCATTGACTGACACTACACAGAACACAGCCTGTCTGATGCATAATTCGGCAGCAGTCGGCCCGGGTATTAAGAGAATGTTAGATATGACAGATACTCAGAGTACTGGAATAAGTATTGTACAAACATGGAAATAGAGGGTTTGGTGGATCCCCAGTGTATAAAGTACATTACATTTTACATTTATGGCATTTTGGTAGATACCCTTATCCAGAGCGACTTACATTAATCTCATTTATACAACTGAGCAGTTGAGGGTTAAGGGCCTTGCCTTCAGGTCAAGAGCCCAGAAGTGCTGAGATCTGAACTCATGACCTTCCAGTGTCTTAACCACTGAACTACTGCTCAAAGGTTTTACAGTGTGACCCACAGTATTGCGACTGGTCAACCTTCTTCAGCATCAATTTCTATTGATTAAGCTTGCTGAAAGTTTGGTGTGTGGTTCAGCCCAGTGAATCAGTGCAGAAGAACAGAAAATAAAGTGATCAAAGCAACTGTATAATGCTCAAAATAATACACACACACATAGTATCTCATCTCCAGCTTCTATTATGTGCTCAACACTTCTCATCTTCTCATATGCTGTAGCTTACTTTATTGCAACGAAACGGCCAAGCAATCTGAGCAGAGCAATCCGATGCCATTTAAACAGATACACAGCAACATGAAAATGGTAGCTAGGCTTGTTTGTTTAGCTACCTCTGAAAAGAAAGAACTCAGGCAGTAGTAATATTATGGTAAAATAATACACCATTATGGGTGTTGATACCCAAGATGCTGGGTCTTACAGTTCTCTGTCTTAATTAGAAAAGACACTATTTTTGTCAGTTTTCTATTTGAAATATGCTTACTACTTGACCTCTCCTTTAAAGTGATTAAAGCAATCATGAACATATCTGAAAAAACAAATGTTTTAGTTTTGACTAAATTGTCTGTCTGTTTCCCTCTCTGCAGAAGAGGACTGCGTGAACTGCACTGATGAGTGCCGGGTCCTGGGTCACTCGGACCGCTGCTGGATGCCCCAGTTCCCGGCACCAGGCATGGCGCAGGCTGAGGGTCTCGACTACCGCACAAACCTGTTCGTACCTGCAGGAATGGAGGCCGTGGCCACCGAGCCAGAGAGCTATGAGGCAACGGGCAACACCAGTGGCAAGAAGACCTTCTGTACTTTTGGCAAGGAGCGGCGCGAGCATGCTGTCCTGGTGGCCAACGTCAAGCCCTACCTCAAGGGCAAGCGTGCACTCAGCCCACTGCTCCAGGAAGTGCCCTCAGCCTCGTGCAGCCCTACCAAGGGAACCAAAGGTGTTGCAGACGGAGCCGAGGTCAATCCCAGCACCAGCCACTACGAAGGGCCCAACGGACTTTACACTTCTCCTGGAAAGCAGAGTAGAGATCAGGGATACTGCGCACTCGCCACCTCGGATCCTGTAGCCAAAGTGCTGTTGGAGGCACGTTCACGCATCAGCCAGGAAACGGCTAACGAGCCGGATGGAGCACTGGAGCACGGAGGAGGAGAGCCAATCCGAGGAGGCATGGACGCCGAGCAGGTGGTCAGAGACATCGATAAACTTCTGCAGGACTGCAGAGGCAATGAGGCTGCAGTGGTTAGGAAGTGAACAGACTAATACAGTGATGAAAAGAGAAGAAAAAAAAAAGAGAACAAACAGTGAGAGAGGGCGAGAGTCCGTGAGCTTAGAAACACTCTCAAAGAGTGAGGTGCTCATGAGGTTTGGCAAATTAGGACAGAAAAGAACTTTTGACAAACTGTCTCAAAAAATAAACGGAAAAAAAAAGCCAGGTTTTCTGGACGCCATGTTGTGTTTTGGGGGGAGGGGATTCTTAGGGAGTTTCAGAAGTTGCTGTTTCTGGCTTCTTAGCAAGCTTTTTTCTTCAAGTGCCCACCAGCTCTAAACTTTTCTTTCTGACTCAGAACGCCACAAACCGCAGGAAAAGGTCAATCCTGACAATCGCAACTGAAATGTAGAACACTCCAAATGCGGTTGGCTCTCATCAAGACCGAACCATACACTTCTCTTTTCTGACTTTGTAATATCATTGTATGAAATACCGAATAATCTCTGATTATCTCTGCTCTCTGGGGAGGGGGAGGGGTGGTAACTGGGGGTGCTTAATTAAGAAATGTTACCATTTCTTCACTCGCCATTTCTAGTCATATGTGTAAGCTGTGTTTCCTCCTCCCATATATATGTGTGTATATGGTACATTCCAGATTGGTGAAACTGTTACTCTTTTCCTCACTGGTCCTTTGTGTGATCACTGTCTTCACCTGTCTTCTACTTGTCACTTCTTTTAAGGTGACCTCCCACTCGTCCTACATTAAAATTAAGGCAATCATAATTATGTATATTAGGGACATATTTCCTTGACTGTGAAACAAAATCTAAATAAATATATAGATAATATATATATATATATATATATATATATATATATATATATATATATATATATATATATATATATATATATATACACACACACATATATGAACTTATGTATAGTGTCCAAATATTAACAAAAATATTTATACCTTTTATAAAAAAAATTTTAAAAAAGTGGAAATCAGAAAAAGAAAAGTGTACTGATGCTGAGAACGCAGCTGTTAATGATATTTATTACACTGCAAAGGACACTGGTTTGAATTCGAAGAAAACGAATGTTGTAAAAGAAGAAAAAAGAAAAAAAAAAAAGGAAATGTCCCTTCACATTTGTCACTTCTTCACAATATCATTTTAATGTGCAAAATGTATCCGATTAATGTGTTTACATCGAAATTACATATTTTTATTGATTTTCTTTTCTGCAATCTCTGTGCATATGAGCCAAATTGTTACGTGTACAAGAGCTATATTGTGTATTTTATTAAATTAATATATAGTTGTGTTGCAATATACATGGGCTTATATTGTATCTGGCAACTGTTGCCTTAGTAGCCGTCAAACTCTGTGAGTTTCCTTTTGCTGTTGGGTTTTGTTTTCTTCGTCGTCCTTTCTCTGTCCTCGTTCTTACCGAGCGAGCCATCTACCGTACATCCGGGCACGCTAGCGGGGCTTCTTCTTCTTCTTTTTTTTTTTTTTAACACGCGCGTGTTCGAGCAAACTCCTTCGCTTTAACTCGGTCAACAAGAGCTTGTTCAGCCAGCACATTTCTATCAAAATGAGACGAAACACATATACTACAACTACAGTTTGATTACCTTTTTTGCAATGCTGAGATAAACTTTCAGGGCAGCTATTTTTTAATTGTGACAATTTCTTGTCATTTGGATTTTTCTTTTTGTCTCCTCTCCCTCTTTTTTTTTTTTTTTTTTTTTGTTTTTTTTTTGTTTTTTTTTTGTTCTCAAATCTACAATGAGCCTGCCATTCATAACGCAGCGTGGAGTCCCTGGCTAACGTTCTGTGATACTGCCTTACTCACTCAGAAAGCTCATATACTGTAGTGCACTTGACTACAAAGAGGACGGGGGGATTCTTGAGAATGTGCGATCTTATTTTGTATATAAGGACTTTTGAGCAGGCTGTGTATTTGCTTCATATATGTGTGTTTTCATTATCTTGAGCCTATCACAATTCCTACAAACTTCCTCACAATTCATACCGGCTGCATACTTCGTCTTTGATTGTGTGAAACTTGATAACCAAGCATCCATTTTTTTTTTATCTTTGATTTGATCTGTTTTTTCTTGCTTTTTTTTTTTTTTTTTAATTCGTCTGGAGCTTCATTGTAGCAGTAGAAACAGAATTCTAATGACGTATTAATGTCATGTCTGCAGTTCGAGCATTCACCGTAGCTTCTCTTTGTAAACAACAAATGAGAAAAAAAAAATTTTCATTCAGGAGAACACTGACTCCACTACAAATATGTGGAGTGAAAACGTTTCTTTTTTTTCTTTCTTTTTTTTTTTTTGCCTAAAGGACAAATGGCTGTAAACGGAGATAGCTGATCCAATACGGATTGGTTTAATTTCATAAGTGGTGCTGGTCCGTGTCGTGAACAGAGAATGAGTACTCATCGGTTTCCCATCACTCCATTCCTAAAATGCAATGTGTACCTGCTTCGTCTTGACTGTGTACTCGAGTGACCCGTTACACACCTCAGGACCTAAAAGAGCCCATGACTGACTAGTTATGACACCTGATGTAGTCACCTGAGGAACAAGTTAAACACTACTGCAGTATTTAAAAAAAAAAAAAAAAGCCTCCTATTATCCTTTATATTCACACAGACATGACAGACAGAACTATTCACATATTTATTGCTTTATATATTTATTTCTCTGCCAAGAAAGCACTCTGTTTTTTTTTCCTTCTCTCCCTGTTTTGCAGCAGGTTTATCTACACCCAGGTGTAGATATAGAAGTTTGGCGTCAGAGAGAAAAAGAAACTTTGTGTTGGTTTCTAATTGAGTTTTGCGCCCAAACATAGTGACGAGCGTGATATTTTTGACACCCTCGACATAACCTCAACAAATAATGAAAGGCAGCACGGCGGCTTGCGCTCAGAGCTCGAAGCGGCATCTGACACGAGCGTCTCCTCTCTTCCTGCGCGCTCATCAGTGTAGTGCGACGCCGTGCGTGCCCTTTCATTTAAGAGAACAAAACATTCGAGAGACGCGGATGATCTTATGCGCGCTTTAACCCAAAGCCAGACAGATAGAAATAACTTTTCTGTTTGTCATTTGTCTCCGTTTGTTTGGGGTTTTTCTTTCTGTCTTTTTTTCCCCCCGACTCACTCTATTCACTCCGAGTTTGCTCATTTTTCATGGCTTGCAAAGATGTGCGTGTGTGTGGTGCACTAGTGGTTGCCCTTCTATGAGCAACTGTGTGTCTGTGTGTGCCCTAAATTACTTGTTCTCCACGACCTAAATTTGACCTGAAACACGTATTTCTTTCATCCTAAATCCAATCATGATGCCACAGCAAAGATCCTGAGATGTCTCTTGCGAAGCCTGTTCAGGTCTCCCACTGAGGTGGAATGCATGGTTTATTACCCAGGCCTTGCGAGCTATTTGCTGTCTAATGGAGTATAAGTTGCTGAGGTCAACACATAGCTGGAGATCCAGCATAATGCAGTTGCGCCCTCATTATTGTCTAATTACACAAGCTAGGCATGGAGAGGGATTGATCGCTGCATTAGTCAGACCAGGGGTATTTTTGGCCATCAAAAGTCTGCCGCTTCAATGCGTAATTGAATGAAACCCATTAAAAAAAATAAAAAATCAAAAAACATCCTTCTACCGTTTCACCAGATCCTGTCCTGAACACACATACACACACAGTCACACACAGAGGGATCCACCATACGCTGGGCAAAAGAAACGAGGCATACAATTGTATGGATAAGCTCAACTGCTATTGTCTAAGGCTGTGTTCTATGTGATCTATCTGAGAAAAAAAAAAAAAAGAATAAAAAGCAAATTAATACATTTAACACACATGGCTCCTGACTATCTATCTATCTATCTATCTATATATATCTATCTATATATATATATATATATATATATATATATATATATATATATATATCCACTTATCAACATGCCACTAGTGTTGTCGTAACATTCTTATTAAAGATAATGAGCACATTAAGTAAACACATGGCTACTGTATGCAGGATCTATGCATCTGAATATCTGTAAATAACTGCTGAATATATACGTTTCCCCAGTCTCCCTGTTTGCTGTTGCTCCAGCTCGAAGGAATCTGTATTTTATCTCTGCACACAGATGATATCTTAGCTTTAGGCTAATGAGCCCTAATTTATCTCATTAGTTCACATTCCCAACACACAGGAAGATTAAAGTGGCAAGCTAGCTGAAGGGCACCAAGGCAGCTTGATAGTTGGGCGAGCGGGCTTCGAAGTGTACCGAAAGCACTTTTTGTACACAGCCCAGCTCTTTCAGGCTTGGAGCCAGGCAGTCTTTGGGCAGCTTTTCAGTGCTTCACTCAAATGACAGATGAGCAACTTTATTTAAATATCCTCATCGATTCATGAATACTGTGTCTAGCAAACACAACATTTTGCTTCCAAATGACCCAGAAAGTTAGCAGGCGAATGCCACGCCAGAATGGCAGCAGAAAGTGGCAGACTGACGCTGGTATATTTACAGCTTTCAAGTAAACTGTGGCTGTGTGAATGTGAAAGGGAATTAGAAAACAGGAAAAAAAAAAAAAAAGACACACTGAACATAAAGCTTCAGCAGCACTGTCTTACAGGGCTGAATACCAAAACCTTTAGGATGACAGGCAAATCATCTGCTTGGTGGCATCAAGGAGTTTTTAATCAGAAAGCGTATTGATATGGTTGTCAAAGCTGTTATATTATGGCAAAATACTGTATGTGCTCAAAGTCTCAGTATTGACCCAAGCCCTTGTAGAAAAAAAAACATAATGTGAGCTACCAACTTTCAACCATTCAGGACAAGTAGTCTCCTTTACCTGCCAAGCAATCATCTTGCCTGTCTATAGACCCCTGACTGATATACATCACTGCGATGAAAGCCACGCCCCCTGGTTGTAAAATCATAGTGAATGACTACGGTGATTTTTAATAGCAAGCCAGAATTAATTTTTTTCTAAAATGTCATGCTCTGCTCTCGCGTGTCAGAATCAAAAGTGTTCACAAACACATTCGTTTTTATCGCACACTAACGAATCGGACCATTTTGGGCCGAGGAGATCCGGATTTGCAGCACCCATTTCAACTTGGCGTGCTTATCAAAAAAAATGTAACAGGCGTAGCTTTCTAGCTAGCTAACATGCCTATTGTATATAACAAACCCACAAAGCGCACCTAGAAACTAGCTATGTAATGCTAGATAGCTAGGCTACATTTTATACTTAGGATTTACCTATAGTTAGCTAACTTTGTTTGGCTAACAAATGAGTTAACTGCATCTGTTTAGGCAGCACCTTGGTTTTCAGTGTCACGACGTCCTCAGGGTTGTAACTGTTAAACATTACATCTTAAATGTGACCACAAATGACAAGGTTGTAAGCATTAAGAGACTTGTTAGGAGTCTCTGTAAGGAGTTACACCATTTGAAAGTGTCAGTTTAGCTGAATAGCACTCACTGTCTTTAGTGGTAACCCATAATAATAATACATGCATAATATTATAACTAATGGCAATCTTATTCCTAAATAAAACTCTTAAAAGATTCTTCAGTCTTATTTTAACCGGGTTGTGTCAGGTTGCTAGGCTACTGGGGCCTATTTACAACCAGACAGCACACATCTCTTTTTTTTCTTTCTTTCTTCACACGGTCAGTGTGTTTGGGGGTGTGGCTTTAGAAAGTCCACTGAGGCATGAGGTTGTATTTGTTTGAATTTTTGGGTTTCAAAACAGCTAGCTTTAGCCAACTTCTGCCAAATCACTGGCTATACTTGTATTATGTTTTATTCATCTTTTCATTCATTCATGAATGTGGTTACATTATCCTGGTTTGTGTCATGGTGGATCTGAACCTTATCCCAGTAACACTGGGGACATGGTGAGAGACTGGGACGTCAGTCCATGTCAGGTCACCAGGTAACTACACATTCGCACCTAAGAGCAATTTAGTGTGGCCAGTCCACCGGTTTTAGATCCTGGAGGGAACCCATGTGAACATCAGAAGAACACAGAGAGAAACTCCGCACAGACAGTAACCCGCTCCGGACCGAACCAGGGACCTAATAATTTGTATTTTTAATTAACTTTTTTATTTATTTATTTATTTTAAATAATTCCAGGGCTACACAGAATGAGAGCTTCATTTGAAATCTGTGAGAAAATTCTGCATAATAAAACCCATCTCCAGCAGGACGCTATTATTGATGGCTTCTCAAAATCAAATACATGAAGAACCTTCACGTGCTTACCTTTGCAAGCTCTGAACCAATTAAGAATTTTCACTAAAGAATGTTACAATATTTATTTTTTAAAACTAGTTTTGCGCAGGAAAAAAAATATATATTCCTCATCTTTGCCGGAATATTTCATATTAGTTTTTTGGTTTGGTCTTGTTTATATGCAGCCCTGAGGCAGATATTAATTAATGAGGGAGAAGAAATGGAGAGGAATTAAATGCAGTCTCTGGTCCTGTGCTCTTTAAAAAGACACACTCCTCGCTTCTCTTTAATGCAGTAATGCTTTAAAAGTACCGAGACTTGGTGTGCACATAAATATAGCTCAGGCACTTTAGCAGTATGATGCATTGTACTTGCATGTGAGGTTTTCAGCGTTGTAGCTGCACAAACGTGACGCTATTTATTTAAGCATTTAACATATAACGCTTGCTTGATGCAGAATGTGATACATCATGTACCTCTGAGTGGACACCCTCAGCCTGTAATGCTCTCTTAGACATATAATGATCGAGCGTGCATGCACCCAGAGTAGGCACTTCAAAAATCAGTGTTAATGACAACGATCAGATGGACCACAGCAGCGAGTGACAGGAAATTAAGCTGTCAGCTTGAGCAAGGACGATCGGCTTGACTTTGATTTGATAGCAAAGGTGGCCTCAATGAGATGCTAACACAGAAAGTAATCATAGCCAGGGGTGCCAAAAAGCCTCATGTCATCAAACAGCCGCAACATAAGCAGGGTGAAATGATACGTCCCTAAACCCTCTCCCAACCCCCTTTCCTCGCTGTCCTGGTCTGATCTCAATCTGTACTTTGTTCCTTTGGGTATACAGTGTATACACCATGCATAGACACACGTGATTAGAGCAGAATCGTTGCTGCGTCCTTTGGGAAGAGCTTCATTTGAAGCTTTTTTAATGATATCTCTACAGGCATCAGAATTAACCGGCACCAGTGCTGAGATGACCAACACCAAAAAGCAAGTTCCAATTACTGATATCAGATCATCACGCTGCCACCATGTTGGTTTTTTATTTTTGTTGTTTTTTTCTATTGCATTAAGTGAAATGTCAGGCAGCTAATTAGAGAAGCAGAGCTCACTGGAGGTCTGCTAGAGGACAGGCTTAGATTCCCAACATTACGCTGAAAAAGGTTAATATCGAAATCCCAGGACTTTAGCTAATCTTCGACTGCATCTCTCTGTCTGCCTACCTACATGTTAAATCCTGAAAAACAAACATAAGTATTTATTTTCTCCTCCATTTTTGGCATATACAGTACTGTGCAAAAGTTTTAGGCACCCTATTTTTTTTTAGTACAAACTTTTTTTTAATTTTATGACGTCTACATTATCAAGTCAGTACAAAAAACATTTTAGATTCCCAAACATCAGTTTTCTAGCACAAAATTAAATGTTACAGAAAAAATGTTTGTATGTCATTAAAGAAAGCAGCATATTACATAAGAGACACTTTTCAGACAAAAAACACAATGAAGGCTGCTGGGTTTTGCTGCAAAAATAAGAAGCGAGTGCAAAAGTCAAAGTCTCCAGAAGAACTGTGTCTGGTTCTGCAAGATGTTCAATAAAACTTATCAGCTCATTTCCTTATAAAACTGCACTAATTGTACCGGAGACTACTATTTTTATTTTTATTTTTTTTTGTCACACCAAATATTGACTTTGTTTCATTTACTACTGTTTACTGCTCTTTACTGTATTTTTTTTAATGTAGAAACATTTAATTTAATTATTTTGAAGGCATCTTTGCTCTACAGCATTTCTTTGCATGTGCCTAAAACTTTTGCATAGTACTGTACATGTTTATTATTTGCTTAGGGAGGTAATTGCAGTCTCAATCATGGAGACAAACCAATTCGATCCATCCAAGATTGGATTATTATCAAAATAATTGAATGTGCCATGTTAGATTAAGGAAAATAATATAATATGTAGTGGGTTGGGATTGGGGTGGCTTAGTAGTTAACACCTTTACCTCGCACCTCCAGGGTTGGGGGTTTGAATCCTACCGCTACCCTGTTTGCGTGGAATTTGCATGTTCTCCCCATGCTTCGGGAGTTTCCTCCGGGTACTCTGGTGTCCACCCCCAGTCCAAAGACGTGTTGTAGGCTGATAGGCATTTCCAAATTGTCCGTAGTGTGTGATTGTGCCCTGTGATGGGTTGGCACCCCATCCAGGGTGTCCCCCCGCCTTGTGCCCGAGCTCCCGGGATAGGCTCCCTGCGACCCTGTGTAGGATAAGCGGAAGGATGGATGGGTGGGAAATATTGGTTTGGTCCGTCTACTCATCCGATCAATAAGATCTTTAAAAAGTCACAAGCTTTTGTGAAAGATTTCAGAATGATTGAGGTGAATCTTTAGAATGAATTTCGCTTTAACTTCACTTAACACCTTGAAGCAGATCTAACAAACCGTCTCGCACTCGACAGGAAAAATGACACCGCTTTACCATCAGCACTAACATACCCACTCGGCGATGCATAAAATCTGTTAAGTGTAAAATTGTCTTTACTTTAACAAAGCAATATGGCAGGCATAATGAGGCCTGAAGCGTGCAGATGCAGAGTCGTTGAGCCAGCAATCCAAAGATGCTAAACGAAAAGGTCAGTAAGCAGTGCGCAAGTTTAATATGAAAAAGACATATGATTCTCATCAAAAAGATTATCGCCGGCAGCAATGTGCAACTTTTATTGACAACGCCAAATCAATTCATAAATATCCGATGTAGAGACTGGGCTTTCTGTGATACTGCTGCTCAGAGGGATTTTTGCTAAATGTCACCTGCACCTTCTGAACCTGCCTGTTTTTTCCCCCTCCCTCCTATCTCCTCTCTCTATATCTGTTTTGCTTCCTGTTGATAGATTTCATCACATATTTCACTGAACATTAAATAAACGCCAAACAAGCCACAATGCTAAATCGCTTTTGAGCATATTCTACACAGCTCATTTTGTACTTTGGTGATTGAGGATGGCCAAATGTCATCCAAACTGAAAAGAAGAAAAGACGAACATGCTGTTATTACGACTTGACATTTCCTGTTTGCCGCAGTATGTTGTTGATGTTCATCATAATATTCCTGGATGGGAATATTATGTCTAATAATAAAGTCTACAGATAGCACTAGATGCTAGTTAGGTATCGTCTGACTGTATATTTAACAGGCTACACTAGCAAACCATCCATCCATCAATCCCAGTCCATACCGCTTATCCTACACAGGGTTACGGGGAGCCTGGAGCCTATCCCAGGGGACTCGAGGCACAAGGCGAGGGACACCCTAGACGGGGTGCCAACCCATCACAGGGCATAATCGCACACACACATTCAAACACTACAGACAATTTGGAAATGCCAATCAACCTACAACAAATGCCTTTGGACTGGTGGAGGAAATAGGAGTACCCGGAGGAAACCCCTGAAGCACGGGGAGAACATGCAAACTCCGCACACACAGGGTAGAGGCTGGATTTGAACCCCCAACCCTGGAAGTGTGAGGCAAATGTGCTAACCACTAAGCCACAGAAAGGATCTTTGTGCATTAGATACAGATTCTGTGCCAATGGTAGTTCTGTAACGTGCCATAAGGCAAGCAACAGACGGTTTTTGATGAGTCTGTATCATGGAGGTACTGATTTAATTCTACAGCAATTTCTTGTGATTTTTCAACTCTCTTGCTAAGTGTCTGTCTTCTTTGGTAAAGTGGTTTGTGAGTGTGTTTGATATATGTTTTATATACATTTTGTCATTTTTATGTCATTTTATAAATAGGAGTTTTTGTGACCGATCAGGAACTGCCTATTTGATTTGGCATCTTTGGCATTCTTACTTGCTTTGAACGGTACACTATATGGCCAAAAGTATGTGGAAACTTGATCACTGAACGTCCCATTACAAAGTCCCAGGCATTAATATGTTGCTAATAAGTTGCTCCCCACTTTGCTGTTATAATAACTTCCCCTTTTCTGGGAAGGCTTTCCACTAGATTTTGGGGCGTAGCCATGGGGATTTGTGTTCATTCAGGCGCAAGAGCATTAGTGAGGTCAGGCACTGATGTCAGGTGAGGAGGTCTGGGGTGCAGTCGGTGTTCCAGTTCATCCCAAAGGTGTTCAGTGGGGTTGAGGTCAGGGATCTGTGCAGGACACTCAAGTTCTTCCACTTCAACCTTCACACACCATTGTCATGCTGGAACAGGTTTGGGTCTCTTAGTTCCAGTGAAGGGAAATTGTAATGATGCAGTCTTGTTTCTCTCATGTTTAACTGCGAGGTGACTGTTATATAACTCTCCTGCTATAATTAACAAAGTTCCTTTTGCTCGGTTTTATCAGCGTTTTCACAAACCTGCGTGTCCCTGATTGAGAAAAAAAAAATCTGTCATCCGTGCAAACTAATTAATCCTACAAAAAAATAAACAAACAAATAAATAAATAAACGATGTCATGTATCGGTTGATGTGTGTAGTGCAGCAGGTGGTGGGATTCTAAACTAAGTAGTTTGCACTATAGTTACAGCATTGAGGTACAACCGTGAAGTGTTTTAAGTTTAAACGTGCATACCAAAATAAAAAATAAATAAACAATATATATATATATATATATATATATATATATATATATATATATATATATATATATATATATATATATATATTTTTTTTTTTTTTTTTTTTTTTTTTTTTTTTTTTTTTTTTTTTTAACTACTAGCCCAGACACCCAGCTAGTGATTAGTCCACCCCTGTACTATAACTCATAACACATAACTCACATTCATTTATAATTTATCACTTTAAATGTTTTAATATAGACATGAGTGCAAAACCTTTCCAAAAATATGTTAGGTGTGGAAACAAGATTATACCGTGCATATGAGCTGTGTTGCTCCAACAATGGTGTTTATGATATGAAATCACTGAGTAAATGATGTGCTTTTTGCTATTTGAAATGTTCGTTCGATGAGGGAGGATGAAGTGAAAAATGAATGCCTAATTAAAATTGGTTTCGAAGCAGCAGCACAAATCAGTTCACTTCTCATAAAAGATTACAATCGAACATTTTTGTGACCTCCTAATCTTCATTCTTAGTCCACCGATCCATAAATAAATCCATTCTTCCATTTCCTGGCACCAGCAGCTGCTAATAAATGGGATATTTCGACTAGTTGGAGTCAACCTATGTGCTGCCAGCTAGATATCTTGTCAACAGCATCAATATCGAACCCAGTCGCAGTTACTAGGTTAAGGAAGGCTGGCATTAATCAGGAAACCTGTCGGACTAGTGTCAGAGACGACATGTTGGCCTTGGATTCTTCTGCACACTGTTATGATTTTCCTGTCAAGTTGTTAGCAGAAGGCCACTGCTATTAGGCATATTTGGTGCCATGTTACAGGATGTAGTCTTGCTTTGGCATTACTCAAGAACACTCTTACACTCTCCCGTGATAGGAAATCCCATGGGAACAGGGACATTTTGAAAAACGAACTTGCTTCCTGTAATCATTTTCTAAGCAAGAGAAAATCAGTCGATACACTCTGTACAGCGAACCTCAGCACACGGTCTGATCCAGATGATGTTTAGAAAGTCAAGACGAGAAGCGCAGCTGATGGGCATTCAAGAGTCGCTGTGCATGTAAAGGTCTTGCATTAATGACAATCCAAAATAGCAAGGGGTTAAAAGTTTAAATACTGCTTACTGGATAAGACGTGGAGGTGGAAGGAAAGTTTTTCTTATAAGGAAACACTAGGCTAGTTCTCAGCATTTGCATATGACCAGGGAAGGCAGATATCTAAACATCAGCCGGAAAAGCCTGCTCCTCTGGTAATGGTGTGATATTGACTGACACGGGGGGATCAATGAACGACTCTGTCATTAGCAGAGCCTAGCAATTGCAAAGTCATTCCTCTTTCAATGTTAAGTGTAGGGTAACCCCTGAGGTGCATGAACACACACACACACACACACACACACAAACTTATTTTCCCCCAGGGTAGGAAAGGAAGCATACAAATTGGAGGCACAGAATCAAATTTAAATGAATACCTGCTGCATATTTTGGCTGCTTTATTTGAAACAACAACAACAACAAAAATAAAAACCTTGTTGACACATGTGGAGCTCTTTGGGAGACTTTATCCGGAGATGTCTAATTAAGTTTGCTTTGTTATGCAGCACAAACGCAAATAACAACACATGGTAATTACAGTCCTCCCTTCTCTTCTCTTCTTTCTTTCTTTTTCTTTTTTTTTTTTTTGGCTCAAGTGACCGTTTGTGAGGCCTTGACAGGATTTTAATTCGCTTTATCTTCGGAGCACTGATGCAGCCGCCTCCGAACAGGCTGACACAGTGGCTGTCAGCCTCCGAGGAGACATTAGCCTGGCATGACACTGCTGACAGTGGCATGTCTTTAGTAATTAGGAGGAGACAACTACAAGCCGCGTGCATCAGAATACAGCGTTCACCGCATGTCAAAAACACAGGACGTGTTCTGACCGAATGATTTTGCACAAAGCGCAAAAGTGTAAGACGCACTGCCTGGAAGTTGTCAGATATGAAAGCAGGTTCTTGGTGTGTTGGCAACATGTGATCATCTTTTTTTTTCATGAAATTCAGCTTGACTAAATCAGATTATAGTGTAGTCCATCACGGTTCTGTCAGTGCACTCGCTGTGTAGTTAACTGCATACTCCAAACTGTGTCATGGTTACGCCAAAGCCGGTGCATGACTATGATTCCCATCAGTCACTGCACGTCACTGGATCACGTCACATGGCTGCTCGCACCTGCTTTCACGTTTTGGGCTTAATGAGCACTAGTATAAGAGTCACATCTTGCACAGCACTCATTGGGTGTATTCTAAATCGCATACTGTGACAGTACCTACAGTGCATACTGCTTGGCTGTTGATACAGTACATACTGATCGGTATAAGTAGAGGTGGACAGTAACGAAGTACATTTACTTGAGTACTGTACTTAAGTACACTTTCTGAGTATCTGTACTTTACTTGAGTATTATTTTTTCTGGAAACTTGTGACTTGTAACTTCACTACATTTGAAAGACAAATATCGTACTTTTCACTACACTACATTTCTACCGAGGTCCTCGAGTCGAAAGTCGTTACTATGTAGCAGCTTTGAAACTCAGTGGATGATTTTTTTTTTTTCTTCTCTAAAACGTGATTGGTTTTTTGCAGGTAACAGACAGCCTATCAATAATCACTCTTGTAGGGTCACGTGTCGTGAAGTTCAATGATTTCCCAGCATTTTTTGAACACTGATCAATTGGCAAAATGGAAGAAGACGGTTCCTCGGCGCAGTGCGCACACACATGGCCATACTTAAAAAGTATGCTCCAGTTTTCTAAAAAAGATTCTTTTCGTTTTAAACGTTTGCTTTGTTCGCCTAAAACAAAGCAAATCACAGCCTTCAAAAACTCGCCGTCCAACCTGTGGAAGCATATTGAGGTATGTAAACATTTAATTTCTTGTGAAAGCTTGAAATTGTCTGTGCTTTAGAGCTAAAGTTTCAGTATGAAGTACGGTCGGTCAAATGACTTATGGATTTGCCCGCCAAGTTGCCGTAGCCTTGCAGATACACCTCTTACGCATAGGTAAGGTTCGACAATGACGTTAGTTAGCATGTAAAAGCGTGAATTCAAATGTAAATGAGTTTAAGAGTTAAATAACTTAATATCTTGTAATATATAGTTTTTTTTGTTACCTTGCATAATTACTATAGTTATGTGTAGAGCTGCACGATTAATCAAAAAAAGATTGCGATCTCGATTCAAACACCCACACCATCTCTTTCCTAAAAGATAACGATTCGCCTGTCTATTAAACCTTTGACAAAAATCACACCAGAACATTCAAATCTGCGTTTGTGCTGCTGCTGAGCCACAGAGAGAGCAGTTATCATTTCTATAGGTTTTGTAACATTCTAAAAGCTCTTTATTCCACAGACACTACAAGCTAGTTAGTGTATTCAGTAGGTTGCTTCAGAGGCATAAGGTATTGCAAGTATTACATACAACAATGCAACAATAATAAAACAATTGACTTTTGATACTTAAGTACTTTTAAAAGCAAGTACTTCTGTACATTTACTTAAGTAAAAATCTGTCTTTACAACTTTCACTTGCCTCGAAACCATGTATTGTTAGTTTGTCATTAAAATAGAAATCTGCACTTGCATCCACCTCCTCTACATTATCATGACAAGAAGCATGGTTAACTGAACTATCTGAACTTTCCAACAGTTCAATTTCACCATTTAACCACTCTAGCTCGTTCCTTCCACCTTTTAGAAGTAGACAATGAAAGCCAAATAAATACACTTCATGGTTAGAACATACTTTTAACTTTACCTTCAACTGAGACTTACTGTGAAATGTAATCCAAGGTTTTCCCGATTTAGAGATCTAGGAAAATTATATCCGAAAGGATTCATCTAATTTCATCTGGTGCTTTAGGACTTACTAATGGTTGGTCCAATTGCATTGCTTTTCTTAATTTGAAAAAGCAATTATAAATATAAAAGTGGAGCCTGAAATGAAGAGAGAGGAAGAAGAAACAAAACTGGACAGGACAAAAAACCCCATGATTAGATCTAGAGACGTTGTACCTCTTCTCACACTGCTATGTGGTAAACAGTCATCATTAACAAAGTCTAATAGATTAATACTTTGAGTGTGATTGGTTGGTTAGCTAACAGCAGCGATTTATGACATATCGTTCTGTCATTGTACTGTATAATGACTACTATTTGCTCAGCAACATCACTGATTACTTGTTCAGGACTAATCTGCTTGTATACTAATTAACTTAGTAATATATCTTTCTTTGACATAGACTACTTTCAGTCAAAAGGGCAGTAGGTGCAAATGATATTATTTGTGTCTGTGTGAATTATTTGTTGCTTAGTAATTGTGCTTGTTTTCTGCTCTTAGGTCATGGTAATCAGAAATGGACAGTACTACTGGCCATAATGGATTACCAACTGTTTACAAAATATTAAAGGTGTACGAGCATGCTCATGCAAATACTTTAATTGGAAAAGCAATGTGAGTAAGACCCAAATGTAATGCTTGCACAGGGGCCCATTGTGTCAAAGTTCCGCTACTGTTTGCTGTCGTAAACCTCTTTGCTGTTTGACGGCGGTTAAGTACTTTCCATGTGTTGCAATAAAACCTTAAGAGATGCAAATAAAAGCAACACCTTTAGAGCCTGGAAAGAAGACATAATACAGTATTAGCACAGGTGTAATATTTAACCAAACCAGACAGCCAATCAGAAGGCATCAGTAGCACAGAAAAGAAAATTGACATCTCAGCCTGGCTTAATTCAAAAGACCAAAATGCTTCATTTATTCGTTTCTACCAACAGAAATATAATCACGCCCTAAGTCGCTGTTAAAAAGTCTAAAATGTTATCTCTTATATGTTTGTCCATGAGTGCACAGACTTCGCTCTCTCTCCTTGTAGCACATACTGCTCATAAACATTCCCTGCAAGACATTTCTGGTATGATTAGAGGGCAGCAGCAATTTGAAAGCCCCCCTGATGCCAATGAAATGAAAACGAGTGGATGAGAAGGGCCAGCCTCGGTGGAGCTGCCATCAGCAGGACACAAACATACATTTGTGTACCTAAACCACCAGGAACGTCACTCTGTCAGCTAATAGCAACACTGCTCAAGCAGAATATTGGCTACCAACAGGGTTAAATTGAGATTTAGGACATAGAGGAGCCATGCGGGTGTCAACAATGTGAGAACAGTGGCGCTCAATTTATGTTTTTAATTAGGTTCAATACTGAAATGATGGAAATGTGATTAAAATAGAGTTATGAAATAACTGAAGCTTGGGAGAAAGACCACAAATGGAGGTCTAACTTCTTTCTAGTAATTTCCTATAAATACTTGTCTCTCTTTATATATGCCAATGTCTAAGTACAATTGGTTGGCCAGAATGTTTCAGTTTTCAGTATTATTTGTTTGATCATTTAAGCATCATACTGAAATCACAATATCTTCTGATGCATGATACAGAAAATCCTTTAAGTCCACATGAAATCAAAATGGAAGTTTTGTGACTGTTAGTATGAATATGTCAGCCTTAAGGTTATCTATAAGGTAATGTGCTCGGAAACAATGACAAAATTCGCATTTAGAAGATATATGCATTCCAAATGTACAGTCTCTCTCTACCACCGATATGGATCAACAATTTTGATGACATCATTCTGTACTTTGGCTTGTCATCAGATTTTCTGTCCCATCAAAAGCTCTCTAGAATCTGAAGTGTCCCGCCCCCAACAGTTGTAAGATTCCAGGCTGTGAGGAAAGCTAAACACTATTGGCCATTTAAAAAGGGTGAGGAGCCACTCAACATGTCCTGCCCAGACTTCATGTTTCAGTGGCAATTACGTCAACACATCAGATAATGCTACACATTTCAGTGCTACACATTTCAAGGCACTTCACCGGGACCTTAAACTAGCAAACTGAAAACTGAATACATTCTGCTTTAATGATTAAATGTATACACACAGCACTTAACAATTGCTTTGACTGAATTAATACATTTTACAAATGTGAAATAATTTTAATAAGCATGTAACTGAATATGAATACATTATTCTGAAACAGAAAGTGTGTTCTAAACATATAGAAATACAGATATGATTAGGAATTGCACTGTTTATATTTATTCATTTCATTGCTTGTAGTCTGGGTAAGACTAATGGTTAATGGTGGAACCCTTGTGAAATCAAACAAACCAAAAAAAAAACAAAACAAAAAAAAACTCACACTAACAGGATGTAAGCAAGGGATCCGATATGAAACTTGTGGGACAAAGAAAGAGTGCATTTACAAAGCTCATTCACCCATTCATCTTTAGTACCTGCCTGTTCTGGTTAGCAGTGGTTTAAATTAAGCTATTAGTTGTTTATCTGTTAGGAAATACAGGGTGTCCCAAAAGTCTCCATAGATAGGGGACTATGTTTGCCAGCACCACGTTGGTTGTGCCTTCGTCAATGGATGTTTGTGGACGTCCACTACTCGGTTGGTCCGTGACACTTCCAGTCTTTTTGAATTTGTTGATACGTTTGGCAACAGTGTCGTGTGTGATGTGCTGAAAAATTTTGGAACACATTTTGCTAAACAGTGTTAATTTCCCCTATGTATGGTGACTTTTGGGACACCCTGTAGAACCAGCTGTAATTGTTAGAAAATAGCGCAGGCAGGTACAAACCATGTGTGAGGCTGAGGAATTCCAGTGTTTTACATTGTTTCTGGGTACAGCGTGGTAGGGTAAAAAAAAACTGTTTAGGCCACGCCCACTTCAGATTCAAATCTGAATAGAGATACAGATTCGATTAGGTACATTCATCCATCCATCCATCCATTTTCTGTACTGCTTATACTACACAGGGTCTTGGGGAGCTTGGAGCCTATCCCATGGAACTCTGGGAAAAAGGTGGGGGACACCCTGGACGGGGTGCCAACCCATCACAGGGCATAATCGCACACACACTCACACACCTATTTACACACTACGAACAATTTAGAGATGCCAATCAGCCTACAGTGGATGTCTTTGGACTGAGGAGGAAACCAGAGTACCTGGTGGAAACCCCCAAAGCATGGGGTGAACATGCAAACTCCACGCACGCAGGGCGGAGGCAGTTGATTAGGTACTGAAACTGTATTATATCACCATTATTGTCATCCTCATTATGCCATGCTTTACATTTCCATGGATGTATCATACCAGAGATAAAATATGAATTCAAAGAGTATTCCGTCGTTGACAGAGCCTCAATATTGCTTGGCGTTTAGTGATTTTTTTTCTTTAAACACTGTGATCAGGCTTGTTATGTCAGCAAATCTCACAAAGTATGCACTGAGTATCATTTCTATTCAGCTTCTCATGGTCTTGATCTTGAACAGCAATTGTCAATAAAGATGCATGGGGTATAAAGCAAGCATGTAAAATTTAAGGTAACTGCTTTTGTAAGCACAATGAGATGAATTTTTCAGCGTAAAGTAGGAAACGTTAGTATCGAACTACCATTCACAAGGATGAAAGGCAAAGCCATGAGGTGAATTCCTGTAACACCAGATATCATAGTTTGATGATTATGCTTTATGCTAACACTTACACGTTTTCTCTTTGTCCATTGTTCTGAAATTCCTTTTTAATTGCAGAATAGTTCTCATCAGGGGTGTCTTAGGTCTAGGCCACCCTACTAAATTTGTACAATTCTAACCGGCACACAGGATGTAATGACAGGTTTCACTTTTTTTCTCCTGAATTGTCTTTTAGTCATCAGGGCCACACTGCCCAAAATAAAACACCACACACTTCCAGATCCAGATCTGGGATCTTGCGGAATTTCTTCTAAACACACGTGACTTCAGATCAACATAAACATGACAGATGACAGTTCAGCCCATCTGTCACTGGTTGTTAATCTTTCATGCATGATGTCAAGATTCAGCTTTCATGTGTGACAATTGGTGCATTTGTTTAAAAAAATCACAAAAATACTCTGCTCTCATGGATATCAAACAATTACAAACTAAACACAGGTTTATAAAAATATATATATATATCTTTGTTAAATATAGGTGTGCAACAGTTATTGGCACCCTTTTAGTCAATACTTTGTGCTACCTCCCTTTGCCAAGATAACAGCTCTGAGTCTTCTCCTATAATGCCTGATGAGGTTGGAGAATACATGGCAAGGGATCTGAGACCATTCCTCCATACAGAATCTCTCCAGATCCTTCACATTTCGAAGGTCCATGCTGGTGGACTCTCCTCTTCAGTTCACCCCACAGGTTTTCTATGGGTTTTAAGTCAGGGGACTGGGATGGCCATGGCAGGACCTTGATTTTGTGGTCAGTAAACCATTTTTGTGTTGATTTTGATGTATGTTTTGGATCATTGTCCTGCTGGAAGATCCAACCACAGCCCATTTTAAGCTTTCTGGCTGAGGCAGTCAGATTTTCATTTAATATCTGTTGATATTTGATAGAGTCCATGATGCCATGTATCCTAACAAAGTATCCAGGTCGTCTGGCAGAAAAACAGCCCCAAAACATTAAAGAGCCACCACCATATTTAACCATGGGAATGAGGTACTTTTCCATATGGCTACCTCTCCATGTGCACCAACACCACCTCTGGTGTTTTTTTTTTGTTTTGTTTTTTTTAAGTGACGTGAAGGCCAATGTATGGTAACCCATACTTGGAATTTGTCCTCTGCATTTAACCCATCCAAGTTAGTGCACACACATTAGGAGTTGTGAGTAGTGAACACACACACTACAAACCATGAACACACCCGGAGCAGTGGGCAGCCATTTTTGCTGCAGCGCCCAGGGAGCAGTTGAGGGTTAAGAGCCTTGCTCAAGTGCCTAACAGTGGGGGCTTGGCGTTGCTGGGATTTGAACTCACGATCTTCCGATCAGTAGCCCAACTTCTTAACCACTGAGCTACCACCGCCCCTACAAAAGTTGAGCTGGCCCGTATTGCCAAAAAGCTCTATTTTGGTTTCATCTGACCATAGAACCCAATCTCATTTGAAGCTCCAGTAGTGTCTGGCAAACTGAAGACGCTTGAGTTTGTTTTTGGATGAGAGTAGAGACTTTTTTCTTGAAACCCAAACAACTTGTGGACTTAGGATTGTAGTTTTGGAGACTTTTTGACCCCAAGACGCAACTAACTTCTGCAATTCTCCAGCTGTGATCCTTGGAGATTTTTTGGCCACTCAAACCATCCTCTTCACAGTGTGTTGAGACGATATAGACACACGTCCAATTCCAGGTTGATTCATAATATTTCCAGTTGACTGGAACTTCTTAATTATTGCCCTGATGGTGGAAATGGGAATTTTCAATGCTTGTGCTATTTTTTTATAGCCACTTCCCATTGTGTGAAGCTCAACAACCTTTCGCCGCACATCACAGCTATATTCCTTGGTCTTACCCATTGTTATGAATGACTAAGGGAATTTGGCCTATGTGTTACCTCATATTTATACCCTTGTGAAACAGGAAGTCATGGTTGAGCAACTTCCTGTTCCTAGTCACAAAGGTTTACTAAAAAATGTAAAATATCAATGGGAATTTACTTCAAATATATGTTTCTCATATGAATTAATAGGGGTGGCAATAATTGTTGCACCTATATTTAACAAAGATATATATATATATATATATATATATATATATATATATATATATATATATATATATATTATATATATACACACACACATTGGCTAAACCTTTGTTTTGTTTGCAATTGTTTGATATCAATGAGAGCAGAGTATTTTTGTGAATTTTTGAACAAAACATCAAAAGTTTAAACAATAAAGACCGTTTTTCACAGCCTTCTTTGCTCATATTTACCAAGGGTGCCAATATTAGTGGAGGGCACTGCATATTTTTGGAAGCTGCAAATTTGCATAATTTTTAATTAAAAATGCAGAGGAAACAGTAGTATTTGCCTCTGTTTGGTAATTAGCATTTGTTTCTTTGAAATATAGTTAGTATCTGATCTTAGCCCAAACTGATGAGAGTCAAAATGGAGAGCAAATTTCTCCTTTTAAT
Organism: Cranoglanis bouderius; assembly: GCA_023630585.1. Classification (NCBI taxonomy): domain Eukaryota; kingdom Metazoa; phylum Chordata; class Actinopteri; order Siluriformes; family Cranoglanididae; genus Cranoglanis; species Cranoglanis bouderius. The sequence continues at coordinate 6,062,220 of CM042553.1, read as the reverse complement.
TCCAGAATGTGTCTTTATACTAGCACAAATAGAATTGCTTAGTTGTTTGGTTTATTTCTCTCTCTCTCTCTCTCTCTCTCTCTCTCTCTCTCTCTCTCTCTCTCTCTCTCTCTCTCTCAAACTTTTTGAGACTTTTTTTTTTTTTGCAAATTTGCCATTCATACATTATATGGCCAAAAGTTTGTGGACACCTGACCTTCACACCCCAATCTGTCCTTGAACATCCTATTCCAAAAACATGGCCATTAATATGGACTTGATCCCACCTTTGCTGCTAGAACAGCCTCTATTCATTTGGGATGGATTTCCACTAAAATGTGGCTTTTGGGATTTGTCCTCATTCAGCCACAAGAGCATTACCGAGAAAGTTCTGTTGTCGTGTGAGAATGGAGAAGGCATGACACACAGTTGGTGTTCCAGTTTGCCCCAAAGGTGTTCAGTGGGGTTGAGGTCAGGGCTCTGTGAAAGACACTCAAGTTCTTACGCACCAACCTTGGCAAGCCATGTCTTCATGGACTTGCTTTGTACATGGGGCATTGTCATGCTGGAATAGGTTTTAGCCTCTTAGTTCCAGTGAAGGTAAATTGTAATTCTACAGCATACAAAGACATTCTATACTAATTGTGTGCTTCTAACTTTGTGGCAACAGTTTGGGTATGATCGTCAGGTGTCCTCATCCTTTTGGCCATATAGTGTATTAAGCATGCATTCATAGTTTGTCAAAATGAGACTTATAGCCTATAGCTGTTACATATATCTTTCCGCTCTCCTTCTTCCTAATCAATAGAGGTAAAACCAGTATCAGGATCATGTTACGCGTTTCGGTTAAAGGTTCCATTTTAATGTTAGCTTTATATGCTGGTCAAGGGCTCTTAGAAGTATAAGTTAATCTCAAGCTGAACTCAAATCCCATTTATTATAAAAATAGTGGGCAAAGTAGTATCATGGCAGCTTGAGAAACCACTAATCTCTGGCCAAGTGAAATCGGGATGGATAAATGGGATAGTATTTCTTTTCATGTCCAGTCTTGTTTGGGCCTGCCTGTAATCTTCCCTGAGTGACAGATGAACAGAGGAAGGATCATGATTGCTGCCAAATCCAGTGTCCTACAGGCAGGCGCTGATGGGTTTACATGTGCTGTGCAGTAGAGTGGAACAGTTGAGTCTGTCCTTACCCGTGGTCAACGGGTGGCACATCAGCGGAAAACTAATTAACAAAAGGCCATACCATAATAGATCTCATCATAAGAAATAATAGACAATGTCATGGACGGATGTGTAAATCTGAGGTGAAACACAATCTCCGGGTATAGTTTCATCTCAGGCGTATTGTGTTCCAGGATCGTTTATGTGTTCGTGGCATTCAATTTGATCACAGTTAAATATTTTATATCCTGTTGTTGCAGTGAAATCTAATAGGATAAATAAACCATCTCTTGAATTGCTCAGTAGGTTATGAATGAACTTATGTAAAATAAAGTAGCCACTCATCAGTTTTCTGGTCGTTTACTTAAATATTCCAATCATTACAGAAGTCATTTCCAATCACATGGTTGTCGGACATTCGCTCTTCCAAAAGGCGAGATGCATTTGATCGTTTAGCAAAGCTTTTCCATAATGATTCCATCTATTTCAGAGTTCCAAACCATCATTAATCAGAACAGGAGAGAGAGAGAGAGAGAGAGAGAGAGAGAGACAGAGAGAGAGAGAGAGAGAGAAACACTTTTCCAACCCAGATGGCAGGCCATGTTGCATTTGAACCATTAAATTTGCAGGGTTTATGCCCATGCCATGGGTGGCAAGGCTGCAGCTGGTGTGTGTGTGCGTGCGTGTATGTGTGTGTGTGTTTATGTGAGCTTCTGGACCACGACTAAGGCGGATGCTCATACACAGAAATATTGGAGCATAAAATTATAGGAGGGCAGTGTGCATGCCTGTTCTGCTTCTCCTAGACAAACAGACAAAGGAAACTTGAGAGACAATGAAATATTTAACATTTCATGATAACAGACCCCATGTTATCTGATTATTTTAAAAACAGATTTACCATTTCAGACCCTATCCACATGGGCTCAGTCATTTTATTCAGACTGTGTCTTGGAAACCGGTGGAGCATGATCAGATTGGAAAACACTTCTGTATTAATTGTATTGTGTAGCAGTCATGCTTGCCTGCTAGTGTTCTTTGTCTTTTCGAATCCAGCTACTGTTTGGAAATTCAAAAGGGAGACACATACGTCTTGTACTTCCTCTGCTGACACTTGCTTGATGTACGCTGGTAATAACAAGACCTGCGGAATATGAAGGATGTGTCCTGATGTTCCTGGCCCCTGTTCCTGTATGTACCATATGATAGATGTGATTGCGAGCATTGGGGTCCAGTACTTATGACAGCCCTCTTTCCACTGGTCCGAGGATGTTAGAGGAGACAGCAGTCAGAGAGCCTGTGTGCCGTCTGCTCCAGATCATGCGGTGCATTATAAACACCTCTCCACTACAGCGGAGAGGGGATGGCGTTTGTCAGCAAGGGCAGGTTCTGCCTAGCTAATATAAAGAAGAGCACTCTGCTTTGTGCCTCTGAACACACCGAGGCCATAAATACTTCACACTGAGGTTTTGTCATTCCACAGCTCTGGAACAAAACCCCCTACACCCCCCCACACCCCCCCCCCACCCCACCCCACCCCACCCCACATATCCTCACACTCTGAGACATCGGGACTTTGGCAATATGCCTCCCAGCCATGCACACACTGACAGCACAATATATTGTGATGTATCGTCGTAAATGTTTAAATGCCCGTGCCACTAAGCCAACGGAATTGCAGCCTAATGTGTTACCTTACACGACATGGAATAGAAACGGTTCGGCTACGTTTGGAATGAGATTGATCGTATTTCAGACATAAAGTGTTGGATGGGCATGAATCGCGTGCCACTGTGTGCATAATTTAGGCCGTTTGGAATGTTGACAGAGTAAGCTTTCAGGCAAGGGTGTATATCAAAAGATGGACGTTATCTTTGCTTTCAGTTTCGGGGACAGTTTGAGATTCTCTTTACCGGTGACACACAACCAAACCTGGCTGCGCTACAGCTAACAAGCTTAGCACACTGTGTGACTAGTTTTGAGCATCAATAATGCTCGTCAGAGTGTATTTTTTATTTTGAAGGGGTTGGATGCTAAACGTTCTTTTTTTGACACTTGTTTACATAGAAAGCTTCAAAGAAAGCCAGCTTATGCACTTATTTGGGAGAAAAATACCTCACACTCTTCTAAACCTGGCATTTGCATAAACTCTTTGATTAACACTGACGAATGCAGAGGCGAGAGTGCAGCTTTGTTACGATTAAAGAAGTTTATTTGTCACATTAGGAAGAATTACATGTGTTGGTGTCATTGAGCAGAGAAAGAAAAGCAAAAAAAAAAAAAAGCTAAGGAAAAAAGAGGAAGAGCAAGAATGCAGCAGCCCAAAGTGAAGGAGAAGAAAGCAAGAACTAATACATTAAAGTAAAGTGCATGAATAAGCATCAGACAGAAAACTGATTGCTGATGAGATACCAGGGAAATTGGGAAAATGCAACGAGATTAGCAAGTGTGGGGGAGAAATGGCACATTAATTCAGAAGGAAAATGACAAATTGGAAAGAGGGAGAGTAAATGAATTGAATAAAAGAGAGAAAGGTCACAGTTACCATATGCCTTCTGGCTTCCATAGTGCCCTGAGTGGGCTTTTCTGCATAGGCTATTTTGCACCTCCCACACACTCACGCAAACACAAACACTTGCACAGAGGTCACTTTGCTTTACATCTAGCTAGACTAAACTTTGCCATGAGAATACAGCTATTCTCTGCTAGACACTACATGGTCAGGAGTCTGTGTGAGCAAGGGCATAGGTTTCAAATATGTTCATAAATAAACACACTGGCTTAGTGAAACGCAACACTAAGTGACCAGATGATCACTATGACACTGATGAATGGAAGTCAAATCATGTTTCATATTCCAGGTTTGGCCAAAACTAGAACACCTTTTCTACAAACATGAAATACAAAACCGCATATGATCTGTTTGTCAGGGTCATGAGTCAGAGACCAGGAATGTAACCCAAGCCTGCAATTTCACAACAATTTCCTGAAAAGAAAATGTGCCAAAAAAACCCCAACCAATTTTCTCTCTATGCCAACCCACTGCCATGTGGTGCCCTGGAGTGGACAAAAAGAACCTTTTGTGAACCTGGCTAGCATTGTTCCCCTTTCTGCAGCATGGATGAAGGTCAATTGGATGAGGCTGCTGTTCTGGGATGCTTTGACACGGGTCTGACTAGTGTACTCAACTTAGTGGGCTTGCTGGACAAGGTCGTTGTTGGTTTTTGACTAGCTTTTGGCATATTTGACAGAAGGAAGAATTAAGGAACTCCCAATTGAATACATTTTGATTCTGTGCACAGCTCTGTCTATATTTTCCCTCAGCAATGAATCTTTCTTCCTCCTGCTGCACTTGCTGCCTTTTTCATCAATCCAGTGACTGCTTATGATGGTTTTTGTGTGCTGCCTGTCCGTTTTTTATTCCTTGCAGGTTTAGATAAAATTTTTGCGATGGAAGAAACACTATACAGTGTATAGTGTTTTGTTGTTTTCCTAGGATGCTGCCAAAAATGTAACTGAAAAGCACAGACCTACATGTCAAACACGCCTAGTGAAAACAAACAAAGCCTATATATATATATATATATATATATATATATATATATATATATATATATATATATATATATATATATATATATATATATATATATATACACACAGTATATATACAGTATATACACAGTATATACACAGCATATATAGGCTTTGTTTGTTTTCACTAGGGGTGTTTGACATGTAGGTCTGTGCTTTTCAGTTACATTTTTGGTAGCATCCTAGGAAAACAACAAAAAGAAAATGAAAATACATACCACATGTCTGATTCTGCTCACCGTTGTGTTTTGTCACAGATAAACAGTAGTGTGTATGTGGCACAGTATTTGGCATTATAAAGCCAGTACAAATGCCTGAAGACAGACAAATAACTCCCAAGTACCCTAACATTTTGGTGACTTTTACTCAAAGATGCTGTTTGAATCTAGATTTATGAGACTGGCTCGCAAGCCTCGGGCTGCAGATTGCTTTGCCAGTGTATGCCTATGAATGTGCAAAATTCAGTCCTTTTCCCAATTCAAATGCGGGACAGCAAAGTAATGGATTTGCTCCTATCCTTTAGTTGCCGGAATGCTAAACACAGTGACGTGGCTGTTCTTTGCCCAGATCCAACTGGAAAAAAAAAAAGGTTAAGATGCTACACTGCAATGTTTGCATAACTTTGTCTCAAGTCCTCCCAGGTCACAACAATCTATTCATAGCTCCACCCCAACTGTGATAGGTTAATGACTGACAGACATCTTGGCTCCTCTTTAACCCATTGTCCCTTGTGTTCTGTAGGAGGGCATCCAGGCATGTGGCACATGCCACATGTGAGAATTTCAGGGGCAGATGCCAGCCACATTAGCAGGAACAGCTGGGGTAGGTTGGTAAAGGCCCTCTCTGGATTGACCTTGATGGAGGAGTGTAATGGCAGCTGGCCTAAGTCTGTTTTTTTTTTTTTTTTCAACCTTATGGGGACAATTGCAACAATACTTGATATAAGAAGAGGCAATGCACTTCATAATGCTCTTACTGAGCCTGGTAAAAATTGCCTGGCATCCAAAATGGTACCCTACATGATGCCTGTTCCTGAATGTTCTCTCCATGTCCATGTGGGTTTCCTCCCACAAACCTCCCAAAAACATGCCTTTGGGTCAACTGGCTATGCTAAATGGCCCCTGGGGGTGAAGGGTATAGTGGATCTGCCTTGCACCCAGTGTTCCTGGGGTAGGCTTTGGATCTGCTGCAACTCTGACCATGATAAAGGCTTTACTAAAGATACCATCAACAATATAGCCAATTCTTCTCTCTCAGAAATGGACTTCTTTAATAGCTATCTGGATAGTTCTAAGCTTCCTGCTTTATAGGGTTTTCCAAAGAACATTTAAATTTGCCTGAAACAAGCCAAGAAACCATTATGGTTCTATATTTACCTTAAGACTGCATATGTCTAAGAAATATGAGATTATTGTAAGGAAGCATTATAACATGGCAAAAGTTACTATGTATTACTCTCATGTTGGAATGCCGAGAAAATTATTGTCTTAGTTTCTCCCACTGCAGTCTTATCGAAAGCTACTTTGGTTTATTGATCGATTTAAAATCCAAACACCTAGTTCAGTGCATTTTACTGGACTGCCCACATAAGTTAAACTTTGCTGTAGTGTGAAACCACAAAAGTGATTTTCTCTTCATATAGAGGTCACCACCAAGAGCAAAAGTTTCATCGTTTGGTTTAACAAAGTAGATATGGTTTTTTCATACCAAGCCTTCTGCTTGTCTGCATTCTCTCTGCCGCTCTTGATGTTGCAGAAGCCCTTTATTTTCCACTTGGTTGCTGGTGAGAACTTGAACAACAAAGCTCTGGTGCTCCGTACTTTTTTGTGCAAATGCAAAAAAAAAATATGATATATAATTCTCCTTGTCACTAACGATCTTGGGGCTTCTGTGCTATCTCAGCTTCTTCAGCAAGCATCTGCCACCATTCGCCAGCACTCTGTGCTCAAAGTCACCCGAGACAGCTTTTGAATATCAATCCTTCATGACTTGTGTATCTTAGTGACTTGTTTATCAAATTACCCAAGCTTAACTTTGCGCAAGTTTCCCCCATTTTGCTGAATTATGCAGCCATAATGAAAATAAATAGTGGGTTAATAAAAGAGTACTGTATTTAGAAATATATGATGTGTTTAGAGACTTACAGATTAATAAAAAAAAAAAAAATTATTATGCTTCAGTACAAGGTAATGGTAATTGAGATATAACCTTCATACACATACAGTGTTTCTATATGCCCTTCACAAGACCTAATCTAATCTGTTCTGAGCAATACACTCACCCTGTACATGTGCCTGCAGTCCTCTATGCATTACCAACAACGCACCAGAGCCATCTGTGGAAAAGCTGCAGGTTCCAGATGTGCAATCAGCACCCGAGTCATTGGATGAAGAGATGGAGAGGGAAGGACGGGTGGAGGGGACAGAGAGGAAAGGTGCAGGGCATCAAGTTGAACCATGAGATGTGGAGATACAGGTTTGGCTGGAGCAGCTGGGTCTATATGCAGAACAGATGATGGGTGACGCATTAACACAACCAGTCACCCAAACAGAGACAAGGACACAGCTGCACACACACTCTGGGATGTCTTGTATAGAGAGAATAGAGGAAGTAATGGGGCAACACACATAAGGGCATGTTTTCAGTCTCAGTCTCTCTCTCTCTCTCTCTCTCTCTCTCTCTCTCTCTCTCTCTCTCTCTCTCATACATACAAAAAAACATCCAGTGATGGGCAACTCTGCAAGCAGAAACGCCTGGTTGATGAGAGAGGTCAGAGGAGAATGGCCTGACTGGTTCGAGCTGAGCAGGCAGGCAGCAAAGACAAGCATTTCAGAATGCACAACATGCTGATCCGTGAGGTGGATGGGCTACAACAGCAGAAGACCACATCCAGTTCCACTCCTGTCAGCCAAAAAAGGAACCTGAGGGCACAGGATCACCTAAACTGGACAGTCAAAGATGGGTCAAAATTTGGCATCAACAGCCTGAAACCATAGCCTAACCTGCCTTGTGTCAAACTGGTGGCGGTGGCGTAATGCTATGGGGATTGTTTTCTTGGCACATCTTGATATTTAATTAAGCATTGTTTGAATACCACAGTATAGCTGAGTACCATGTACATCCCTTTATGGCCACAATGTACCCATCTTATAATGGCTACTTTCAATGTGATCATGCAGCACGTCACAAAACACAAGTCATCTCAATCTGTTTCCATGAGTTCAGTGTACTTCAGTGGTCTCCCCAGTCAACAGATCTGAATCCAATGGGATGTGGTAGAATGGGAGATTTGCAGTATGAAGGTAATTATCTGATTGAAACAACATGTCAACATGGACCAGTGGCTTAAAGGAATGCACCCAACATGAAGAATTGAGCTGTTCTGAGAGCAAAGGTGGTCTTACCTAGTATTAGTATGGTTTTCCTAATAAAGTGCCTAGTGAGTGTATGCTCCCATGAACAGTCATCATTCATCCATTTGATGTTTGTGACACAAAAAAGGCAAGCTTTTATTTTCTGTCTTGAAAATGTGTTTTATGTTTTTGCAAGGTACACTTGTAAAGGCAAGAGCATATTGTCTCTGAACTGAACTATTACTCTATGAAAACAAATCCCACATGACTACAGGAGATTTGTATGAAATGATCGAATCTAATAGCCACATTAAGCACCACCAATAAAAGCAGGTAAAATGCTATTCTAATGACAGCAATGCTTCTCTCTTCTGTGGCACAGTTGTAATGATAGCATAGAAAAAGACAAACAAAAACAACAACGCATCATCTATTGCTCCCAGTCCATGTTGTATCTGAATGCTTCAAATGCAAGTATATTTTATTGCTATATTTTCCTAAAATGTTATAAACAAAACTTTTATCAACAATATTAGTGTAGCTGTAGACAGGTCAATGCAAACGAAGTGATGCAGCAATGTTACAGGAAAGGACGAAGGCATGGGGGTGTGATCCTGTTTGAGCTAATTTTAATTATTCTTTCCTTTCTGATTTATGATGTCCTTTCTCATAAATGGTGTGGAATTAGAGAGGTCTGGAAAAAAAAAGGTTTCGTGCACTTTGATGGACAATTATGGAGAAGGGAAACAGTTGGCACAGTAAATCAGAGACTGGTCAATTCAGGCGAAGATAGTTCATCCTTTAAGTTTACACATTTTTTGTCATAAAAAGGACACTCAATGTCATCATTGGCCATAAAATCTCTCTCTCTCTCTCTCTCTCTCTCTCTCTCTCTCTCTCTCTCTCTCTCTCTCTTTCTCTCTCTCTAAATCCTGTGTATTGCATATCTAATAGTGTCCAGAAACCTGCTAAAGGGCACTTTTTATTAACCCGTAACATCTCCTACAGCATATTGATGCTGATGAATACGCGGTTGTGGAACGATTTTTATAAGCTTAACTATTCTACTCATAACTGCCTCTGATGGCACAGTTTGCTGTGGGGTTTAGGGTTTAAACATCCTTTCCCATACTGAATATTGTTGTCGTTTATGAGAAAGGAAAAACTAATATGTGAGTAACGCACGTGGAATGAATAATGCACAATCATTTTCTTTACAAATGAAAAGAGAAAGTAGAGCCCATGCCACCGAATTATCCTATACTGTACAGTATATGCATATACTCCACTTTAACGTTAGGCCATGTGTACACATCATTGCAGATACACTGAAAAACACAGTACGCATTCTCTTTTTGACTTTCTGTCAACATTAAAATGGACATTTTTGACCATTAAGGCTGAAGATTCAAAATGTTGTTTTCGGGTATTAGTATGGGTTTTAGTATTTAGTATTAGTATTTTTCTCAGAGTCGGTTGGTAAGTCTTTTAGAAATAAATGAAGTTATGTATGCATGATTTGGTTAATGACTTTGCTGGTGCACATCACATCAAACCATATAAACAACACAAACTGTGTAAATGAAATAATACTCTTGGTTTAGGTAGGTCACACGATCTGCATAAACTCAGAACAGTTCCCATCCTGTCTGCAATTTGTTGTGGACAACAACAAAATTTAGAAATGAGGACAAATCCCTTTTCAACGTATCCGTATTAGTGAGAACATAGCTCACTAATGTTCACTGTCGCCCACTGAATTGGAACACGTCCCTGACTTAATCCGAAAACTTGACAAAGGATTAATTGGCCATGTTTATGGTTTGCTCTCATTAATCAAGGATCGATTAGCATGCCAGTGCTTTTTCAATGCCTTTATCATAAGGTCATATACGTTTAGCATTGATTTGCATCTCTTAGGTTAGGTACTATGGGTTAACAGTTCATCTACATATAATTACGTTTCTCATGCACTCAGCGGTTTACAGTCTGCTGTATGTCATCTCATCTGCTTCTCTAAACACTTTTTAAAATAGCGCAAAATGTTTAGTAATGCATGACTACCTCGCACTACTCACTACAAGAGTAAAGTGGATTGTATATGAAAGTTATAGTCAGCAATTTTTAAAAGTTTGCTGAAGATAGCTGTATTTTATATTTGTGTGCTAAACAAATACAATTACTTCCTTCAGGGTTCCTGACAATACCATATGCTAAACCAGGCTAGAATGCCTGAATGCCCTAAATGCCAAATGCCAACCATTAGCTAGTTCTATCAGATGACAGCTACCAACTTAGGAGGGTGACACCTAGCATGAGCTTCCTCGGTAAAGCCAGCCATCGCCCACATAATTCAAGCCATCAATTGGTTAATGTAACAGCGATTGATAGGAGAGAGAGTAATGCCATCCCGCCCACCCAGAAAGCACGTACAATTTTGCTGTCTTGGACTTCTAGCTTCTGATGGCTGTGGCATTGTTGTAATTCGAACTCAATCTCCTGACAACTGAGCAATTGCTTTTCAGTTGATAGCCAATACAGATGCCAAGCAAGTAGAAATGCCTTGTTGCCATCATTTGTTTGTTCTCCCATTTTCAGAACCTGGGGCAGCAACAGTGACCAGAGGTTTTTATTTTATCTATTTATTTATTTTCTAATAGAGACAGTATATTGTATTGACAGCTGCAGGAATGTGAGAACAAAACATTAAAAAAAAATTATTCTGACCTCACACTGACTCCACAGTGCGATAGATATTCAGAAGTCCATCTCTTCTCTCTTCTGTTTATTAGACTATAAAGTAACATGATAGTCTCAATTCTTATCTTTAATATTGATTATTTTACTGTCCCTCTACCTTAAGGCTGCATTCACAAGAACATTTTAGTATACATCACATACACACATCTTACCACTGATTTTATGATGATGTTTTTAAAAAAAATAAAATAAATAAATAAATAAATTCTCGATTGTCCAGTCAAAAAGTTAACTGGAATTAAACTTTTCATGGAACATAGTCAGCCAAATGGAGGTGGTTTGGGGCGGTGTTTTAGTCATTGACACTGATGGTGAGCATGATAGAGGACCTAGTCATGGGTTTTAGCTCATATCCAGAACAGAGTGTGTATACAGCCTGAATGATGTGCTTTCATGAGAAGACCCCTTGTAGGCTAGCGGCTATCAGCTCAGACTTGAACAGGACAAAGGATGCTGTGCAGATTACTGTAATGTCTTGCCTTGATTCCACTAATTCATCATATGAGTTGAAATTGTCATTTCTTTTTTTTTTTTTTGGTCAGGAAATCGGCAATGTCTTTTTTTATTTCGAATGCTTGCTTCCTCTTCCTGTCTTTATCTAAAGGCATGGATGATTGCTTGACTAGAATACATACACTTATTTATTACACTTAATAATTAATTTGTTTCTTGCCAGAATCCTGTTTTACTTGACAAAAAAGCCTCCTCACTCATGTTTGAAATGTATGTATTTTTATCCAACTTGGTAACTTAACATCTCTAAAATGAGAATTTATATAGATGTAGCGCATAATTAAAAAAAAATATATATATATATATATATATATAAATTAACAATCCATGAAAGCCTTCTACAGGAATACACATTTTGAATAAATGTTTGCTTACTGCCCCCAGCAAATGCCAACAGACTTCCATAAAATATATCTGTAATACACTTTCATTTCAAAGGCATAGTGAGGAGGTTCTGAGGTCAGTCCAGTCTGCAAATCAGCAGCTCAGTCATGCAGAGGTGCTTGTGATCACATCTCTCAGGCCAGTGCCTTTTCATATAGCTGTATACCAGCATGGGGAAAAGCTTCCCCACTTCTATTTCACTTTGTCATGCAGGCCAGTAGCCATGAAAAGGGAGCAGCATGTGTTATTGATCTTCTGCCAATGCACTCTGGGACCATGACTTCATAGCTTTAAAGGAGTCGTGAAGGTGAGAGTTCAACCTCAAATATGAAATGCTGTGAACAGAATGCCAACAAAGAACTGGACCTCATATATTGAGAGCAAAATGTTTTGACCTGCCGTTTAATGATTGCAGGCTGTGAGAACAAGCATGTGTGGCAATTCATATGTGGCAAAATTATTGACACCCCTAAGCAATACTTAAAATGATTACAAACAAACAAATTGTCAGCTTTGGTCACCAGAAATATTAGGTTGTACACCCTATTTAGTTTTGCACCTTATTTAGTTTTATGTACAGCAAATATAATGTATATGTTAAATATACAGTAGGTGTGCAACAATTATTGGCACCCCTACGGATTCATGAGAAAAATATATTTGAAGTATATTCCCATTGATATTTTACTTTTTTTTTTTAGTACACCTGGGTGACTAGGAACAGGAAATTGTTCAACCATAACTTCCTGTTTCACAGGGGTATAAATATGAGGTAACAGGCCAAATTCCCTTAGTCATTCATAACAATGGGTAAGACCAAGGAATATACCTGTGATGTGTGGCATCGCTTAAATATGGTGGTGGCTCTTTAATGTTTTGGGGATGTTTTTCTGCCAAAGGACCTGGACATTTTGTAAGGATATATGGCATCATGGACTCTATCAAATGTCAATAGATATTAAATGGAAATCTGACTGCCTATTGTCCAGCAGGACAATGATTCAAAACATACATCAAAATCAACACAAAAATGGTTTACTGACGACAAAATCAAGGGCCTGCCATGGCCATCCCAGTCCTGACTTGAAATGCATAGAAAACCTGTGGGGTGAACTGAAGAGGAGAGTCCACCAGTGTGGTGGAATTTGAAATTTGAAGGATGTGGAGAGATTCTGTATGGAGGAATGGTCTCAGATCCCTTGCCATGTATTCTCCAACCTCATCACGCATTATAGGAGAGGACTCAGAGCTGTTATCTAGGCAAAGGGAGGTAGCACAAGGTATTGATTAAAAGGAAATGTGCCCCATATCCACTGTAAAATACAGTATGGTGGTGAATCATTGATGCTCTGGTGCTGTTTTGGTCCAGGAGCTCTTGGGAAGATTGATAGCAACATGAATTCCATTAATCACTGTAATATTTTAGTCCAAACCTGGTTGCCTCTCCCAGGAGGTTAAAACTTGGTCACAGACGGATCTCTCATTATCTGAACAAGATTCTAAAACTTCCATCTAAATCAATGCAGGAATGGGTGAGGGATATAAAATTGATGTTTTTCAATGTAGTATCCACATGTGTCCATGTATCCCTAGTATCACTGCTGTAATTCTCTCCAGGGGATGCTTCATCATCTTTGTTAATACATTAGTAAAAAAAAAAAAAAATATGTAAACAAATTAATAAAAGTTTTAAGTCACATTCTTGGTATAAGACTTTTTACCTAAAGAGTAAATATTAATTAATTATATGAAATGTATTTTAAACATTATGGAATTATTTTAAAGTTTAAGTTCAATAAGGAGAACTTCAATAAAAATGAAGTGATACCAAATACTGGTATTCATTTAACATACATTTACATGTTTGCTCATTTTCAGCAATGGTGCCAATACAACACAACACAACTTTATTGTCAACTGAGGATTTCTCAGGGGGGGGGAAATCATTTAATCTTGTTATTATGATTAATATATCCAGTCATGGTAGGTAAAAATGATCTTTTGTAAATATTCTTTTTTGTCCTATAGGCATTACAGAACGTCTTCCGGAAGGCAGTAGAACAAACTGGTCAAATATAGGATGAGTAGTATCTTTTAGAATACACTTTTTCAGCACATCTTAAGGTGTACAACTAACCTAGTTTGCTCTGTGGCCTGCCAATGATTTATAATTCCGGCGTTGACTATGTACATAAAAACTAATATGAGAAAAATAAAGTAGGCCTTCATGAGTTTCTCCTTCTTTTTTTTGCTGTGCTATAATACTATAAATGCTAATAAATAAATAAATAAATAAATAATCCAAGTCTGAAGAATTAAGACCTCTGGTCAAAGAAACACTTTTAATGTTCAGTGCCTGCCGGTAAATACCCATTTACCAACCTCAACCAGGTGAAAGTCATAATTCTTGAAATGCCAAAGAGTGCGTGGGAGAGAGAACAGTTAAAATAATGACATTTCCTTCTGAACATCTCACGGCTGCTTATGTAAACTCACTTGTGACCTGGATGCCTTTAAAACTAATATTTTAAGCAAAGCTGGGCTACGCTACAGGCTAGTTCCTGCAGACTCAGAGAAAACTTCAAACGGCTTCCAACCTCCTGCATCTCTCTCTCTCTCTCTCTCTCTCTCTCTCTCTCTCTCTCTCCCCTCCATCACAGCCCATATTCATTTGCTTCGAGCAAAGCACAGCTAAATATTTTGTCTCCAAAAGAGTGAATTTACATACTGTTTTGGAGGTAATGGACCAAAAAGCCCCACGCACTCACACACAGACAATGACTGAAATGAACTATTAAGCTTTTGCTGTTGACGCGGCCATACCTCATTTGCGTTTCCGTGCGTAATTGTTTTTTTTTGTTTTTTTTCCCCCACCCCATCTTTCACAGGAGTGCTTCATTTTATATTAACGAGAAAGCTTTGGTAAACAAACACTTGCCTCTCTTTCCAATGCTTTTGTGGAGAATAACTTAGAGGAGGGTAGGGCATGGAGAAGAAGGCAAAAGTGAAAGGAATGATGAATAAACCTGAGCCTAGTTCATTGCTCCTAGTGTGGGCTGCCAAGCCAAATGAATGTACTTTACCAGGGTGATTGAGGAGTTTATGATCTGGAGGCTAGGAAGAGTCTGCCAGGTCTTCACTGGCTCTGAATCCTCAGTCTAATCAAAATGGGTTTGGTGGCACAGGCCCTTCAGTGGGGCACTATCTCAATAGACACTCACAGATTTAAGCCATCTGGCCCCAATATTACATCCACCATATACACATACTGTATAAAGCTCCCATGACAATTAGAAATGGGAAATGACAGAAAACAAAAAAAAATCCATAGAGATTTCTCTGTAAAGTTTTTAAGAGGGATGAAAACCTTGAAATTATTTGTCAGATAGGAGTGAGAATTGGAAATGAATGCACTATTACACTGCATTTTCACATTGCTGCTTATGGGTGGTCACACATGAAAACGTGTGATGGTCTTTATTACTGTGAATGAGGACCCAAAGGATGTGCTCTGTCTCTGGGAAGAAGACAGAAGGCCATCTCTCCTGTCTCTGCCACTCCCCCTCCACTTGGCCTGTGTACTCATCTCTGGGAAGAAGACGGCAGGGGCAGGGAGCATCTCTGCTCTTGGCATTGTTCCTGATCCAGGCCCATCACCTTCTGTAGTCTCTGCCTTTCAAGTGCCAGATGTGCTGCACTGGAGGCCCGCCAAACCTGATTGTATTGGTATGGTAGGGGTGGGCTAGGTGTGACACACACACATACACACACACACACACACACACACACACACACACACGCAGAACAAAAAGAACGGTAGTGTGAATATTCTACCACACATTCAGTACTCTATCTGCACTAGAATAAAAAAAATCATAGACAGTAAATGGAATATTAAACCAACGTAAAATATAAAATATATGACTTTAAATACTACATTTGACTGATTTGACCATCAGATACACACAAAACCCTATTGTCATGTTGGTTATAATTCTGTTTTTGTAATTAAGTTCCTAATTTATGTGCGTTTTAATCCTTGAGCAAAGGAATGACAATAAAGTATGGTTCTTACTTCGGTAACCCTTTACAATAATAGTACGTGAATAATCAGGCACTAATACCTGAATTAATACTTACTTAAATATGACCTAATGATGAGTTAAGGCATGTACTAATCATGAACTAATGAAGAGCTAACCTTAACCGTATTCATGTGTGAATAACGACCACCTACGTTAATACATGTTTGTAGTGAATGTATTAATTAACATGTAGGGGTAAAAAACTAAATCAAACATGCTCTATAAGAAAGAATATGAATTAAATGTACCTAATTTCAAATTGCTTATATAATTTGCCTTATGCAGCTGCGTACACAAACATCATTGGATGGTGCTGGAGAACTTTCATAATTTACATTGATCCTCCTTATCAAACGTAGAAAGACGCATTAAAAATAAACACCAATAATTTCATCTCAACGCATTTTGCGTGTACTAACGTATATGTTTGTAAGGTGGTCGTTATTCACGCATGAATTCATAAGACTCACGTCGTAGTTAAGCTCTTCATTACTTCATGATTAGTACATGCCTTAACTTATCATTAGTTCATATTTAAGTAAGTATTAATTCTGGTATTAGTGCATGATTATTCATGTACTGCTAAGTGTTACCCGTACTTCCTTATCAACCCAATCACATAACAAATAACACAAGTAGCATGTTACATTATGTTCAGTATAACAACAACAGTCACCCCAATATATCATACTAAAACCAAAGGGTGGAAAGTACTGAACTACATGTACTCTCATTACAGTACTTGAGTATATAGTTTATGGTAACCGTACTTTTTTCTTCAATGGGCAATCAAATTAAAGCAGTTTCCTGTCGAAAGACTACACTTCAGGCGCCAAATGCTTAATCAGCAGCAGCAACGTCTGAGACAGATGAGCATCCCTGCCCCAATTTATCAGCTTTCTTCAGTTTTAAACGCTTCAAAGGAAACAGTGTGATAATGATCTACAAATTATGTAAGCCAAAACCTGTAGAGATATCAGCATTTCACATCTCAACATCAAACCTGTGGAAACATATACAGGTAAGCCTTTAGCTAGCTGAGTGAGCTAGACTAGCTATGTAGATCTTTTGATGATTTACAGTAAGAAAGCTCTGTATTAAACTTAACATATAACTTCAATGCAAGTTAACGATTGTGTGTTGTGTTATACTGTAGCTTATAGGTGGTACTCGGGATATCGGTACTCAGGCTAACTATGTAGCTGGAAACATGTATGGATTAACATGAGCTAGCTAGTTAGCTAGCTAACACACTTAGCAAGCTACTGAAAGTCTAACAGCATTTGGCTAAGTTAGCTAACCAGTAAATGTTACCTTATTTATATACTGTTGATAATCAAGGCTGTCTTCATTTCAGCATAACTCACTTGGTTACTTAATATCAGATACAGTAGGTCTACTTTAGAACTTCCTGGGCCACACTGGGAGATATTTTTTGGAACTGATAAAGCATTTAATGTCTTAAATTATTAGTAGTAATGGCTAGGTTTGGAGATATAGCCTACAGTGGATATCAAAAGTCTACACACCCCTGTTAAAATTGTTTTTGTAATATAGAAAAAAAATATGAAACCAAGATAAATCATGTCAGATCTTTTTTCTACCATAAATGTGATATAGCAATCAACAAAATTCACGTGAAAAAAAGAAAATAAAAAGAAACGTTTTAGGGGAAAAAGAAAAAGGAAAAAAAAAAAAAACTTACAATAACCTGGTTGTGTATGGAGTGCATATAAAAAGTAATTTGTAAATGAATTATTCTAGCAGATTTTCACCAGACGATGTATTTACTCTTACTTAAGTAATATTCTTGATCACTACTTTTACTTTTTCTCAAGTGTGTTATTACTGCAGTGGCAGTACTGTTACTCAAGTCAGTGTGTTTTGTGCTCTTTCCACCACTGCTAAATCCATAGCAGTGTCATAATAAATTATGTAATAAACATACAATAGTTACCCTAAAATGCCATATTATTATGGTTTAAAACATATTAACCATAATTATCATGAGGTTTTACAGTAAAACCATAGTAGTATCAGGTTTCAGAGATTGATAACGATAATTACCATGAAGTACCACAGAAAATGATAAAAATTTCCAGCACACACACTCTTCATAACATATTATACAACCCCTGGCAAAAATGATGGAATCATCACACTTAGAGGATATTCACCCGGATTTTTTACTTCGTAGCAAATAAACAAATCACAAATATGACACAAAACAATTTTTGTTT
This sequence comes from Cranoglanis bouderius, assembly GCA_023630585.1. Lineage (NCBI taxonomy): Eukaryota > Metazoa > Chordata > Actinopteri > Siluriformes > Cranoglanididae > Cranoglanis > Cranoglanis bouderius. Next base: position 6,044,146 of record CM042553.1, on the reverse strand, counting down.
AATAGCTGAACCTTCAGGCTCTGTGAAACATACCTCAAACAAGTTAAATTATATTATTTTAATTAATTGCATATTTTTTTCCAGCTCAAGTAGAGGAAAAAATTATGGAATCACTCAGTGTTGAGGAAAAAATTATGGAATCACCTTGTAATTTGCATTTCTAAAACAAATACCAGCACAAGTCTAAAAATGCAAATTAGTCCGTAGTTAAAAGAGAGTGCTTACAGACCTTAACCTTGGACTTTTTGAAAGGAAACATGGCCCCAACAAGAAAGTTGTCAACTGAAACAGTGGAAAGGATTATAAAACTCCTTCCGGGTGAACATCCTCTAAGTGTGGTGATTCCATAATTTTTGCCAGGGGTTGTATATTCGGCAACCATGGGCAGTTCATAATATATTACAGACATTCAAAACACAGGAAATAAACATCTCTGTATGTCTGTAATCTCCATAAACCTAACTCCGGGAACAAAAAGGAAATATTTTAGCTCTTTTAGTTTTTAAATAAAAACCGCAGTTTTGTATTAGGGAAGTCACATGTCTCCACATGGACAAAACTGTCAGATATTCCTAATCTTGAGGGAAAATTTGGTCCCTGCCAAGCTGGGGGGAAAAAAAAGCATGCCCACACACTTTCTCTCTCTCTCTCTCTCTCTCTGACACATGCATGTGATTCATGCCATGCCTTTGATGAGAATAATCCTTTGGTGTTGCGGTCACTGGGGAGTGGAGTGCGAGTGAGTGTCCTATATGATTGGCCTATTTGTACAGGAAAACAGCTCCTTTCCTTGGGATGCTTCCATGGTTCTTTGTTCTGATGTCACTTTTAACTGGGTTTGTAAAACTCTCTCCGCTAACCGAGCATGAGCTTCTTCCCCTCTCATCAAGTATTTAACCTTGAACAACAAAGTTCCTTCACAACTTTACAACGTACAATGTAATTAATAATAAAACGGCCAAAACTGTCTTCCTTTCAAGCTAATAAACATCCTGAGAGTATTTTAAGTATCTTGCTTATTGCCTGGTTGTTGTTGTTTTTTTTTTTCTGACTGTAGTACAGCACTGAAGGATCCTGCTATAGAGAGAAATACACCAACACACCAAAATGGGTTTCTAAAATTTACTCAGTTATTAGTTATTAATAATTAAAAATACCAGATTACTTCATCCTGGAGTTTTGCCCAGGACAAATATTCATGTTACGGTAGACACTGGTAAGTGGTTTGTTCACCATGCATTAATTCTTGTTTATTATTACCTGGTTTGCTACATAATTGGAGAGCTATTATGTGACTATTAATGGCATTATTAATTGTAATAATGTTAAATAAACACTTACAGTAAGTAACACTTACAGTAATTAGAGATGCCCTTGCCCTTTTTCATCAGTATGCTCATATACAGTGGATATAGAAAATAATCACCCCCCTTTAAAATAATCACATTTTGTTGCTTTTCAGCCTGAAATGAAGACAGACACAGTTTTTGTTTTATCCAGTTGTATTTACTTAGTGCAACTTATAACATCCAAGTGAAAGATATAACACAAACATGTCAGAAAAAATAAAAACATTAAAAAACAGAATCACTGAGTTGGAAAAAGGATCACCCCCCTCCTAAAATGATTTGTAAACTCAATAAGGTGTAGCTAATCACCTTCTCAATGGAACACAAAGCCATGTGACTTTCAACTGTGATCAGCTGTGGTCATTTTGATTAGCTCAGCATGAAAAGAGCTTTCCTGGAGCATTTTGTAGTGCAACTGAAGCAAACAATCAATTATGGGTGGCAAGGCACCGTCAAAAGATCTCCGGGATAAAGTTGTGGACAGGCATAAGTCAGAAGATGAATACAAAAAAAATTCAAAGGCTTTATCAATGCCTAGAAGCACAGTGAAGTCTTATTAAGAAGTGGAAGGTATTAGGTACAACACAGACCCTCCCTGGATCAGGACGTCACTCCAAACTGGATGAAAGAGCCAGGAGGAAACTGGTCAGAGAGGCTACCAAGAGGCCTATAGCAACTCTGAAGCAGTTGCAGGAATTTATGACAGAGAGTGGTCATTGTGTGCATGGGACAACAATATCACAAATTCTCCACAAATGTGGCTTGTATGGGAGGGTTGCAAGAAAAAAGCCACTCCTCAAGAAAGGCCACATGCAGTCACGACTGAGCTTTGCCAAAATGCGCCTTGAAGATTCAGGTCAGATAAGACTAAAATTGAATTATTTGGCCTCAACACCAAACTATATGTCTGGTGGAAATCCAATACAGCTCACCATCCAAATAACACCATTCCTACAGTAAAGCATGGAGGTGGTAATATCCTGTTATGGGGGTGTTTCTCTGCAGCAGGGACTGGAGCGCTTGTCAGAATAGAAGGAAAATGGATGGGGCAAAATACCGTCAAATTCTTCAGGAAAATCTGCTGCCCTCTGCCAGAAAGTTGTCAATGGGAAGAAGGTTTACCTTCCAACATGACAATGACCCAAAGCACACAGCAAAACTGACCACACAGTGGTTGAAGGAGAAAAAGGTGAATGTCCTTGCATGGCCTAGTCAGAGCCCAGACTTAAACCCCATTGAAAATCTGTGGAATTTCTTGAAGACGGCAGTCCACAAACGGTCACCATCAAATATAACTGAACTTGAGCAGTTCTGCAAAGAAGAGTGGGCAAATGTTGCAAAGTCTAGAGGTGCAAAGCTAGTGGAGACATATCTCAACAGACTAAAGGCTGTAATTAAAGCAAAAGGTGGTTCAATAAAATGGGGGGTGATCCTTTTTCCAACTCAGTGATTCTGTTTTTAAATTTTTATTTTTTTCTGACATGTTGGTGTTATATCTTTCACTTGGATGTTATAAGTTGCACTGAGTAAATACAGCTGGATAAAACAGAAACTGTGTCTGTCTTCATTTCAGGCTGGAAAGCAACAAAATGTGATTATTTTAAAGGGGGGGGTGATTCTGTTCTAAACCCACTGTATACACACACACACACACACACACACATACATATATATATATATATATATATATATATATATATATATATATATATACACACACATTGATTAGCCATAAAATTAAAGCCACCTCACCCATATTGTGTATTGTGTAGGTCCCCTTTGTACCGCCAAAACAGCTCTGTAGCAGCAGGTCCTTTAATCCTGTAAGTTGTGAGGTGGGGCCTCCATAGATCGGACATGTTTGTCCAGCACACTCCACAGATGCTCGATTGGATTGAACTTTGGGGAATTTGGAGGACATCTTTTAACTGTCATGTTCCTCAAACCATTTCTGAACAATTTTGCAGTGTTGCAGGGCGCATTATCCTGCTGAAAGAGGCCACTGCATTAGAGAATGCTGTTGCCATGAAGGAGTGTATTTGGTCTGCTACAATGTTTAGCTAGGTGGTACTTGTCAAAGTAACATCCACATGAATGCCAGGACCCACGGCTTCCCAGCAGTCCATTGCCCAGAGCATCACACTGCCAAGACTGGCTTTCCTTCTTCCCATAGTGCATCCTGGTGCCATTTCTTCCCCAAGTAAGCAACGCACACTCACATGTATACGAACACATTTTCCCTATGGCCACAAAGCCCTTATGCCATGCAAAAGAAAATGTGATTCATTAGACCAGGCCACCTTCTTCCATTGCTCCATGGTCCAGTTCTGATGCTCAAGTACAGAACGTATAGGACAGGGTCAGCATGAGCATTCTGACCGGTCTGCGGCTACACAGCCCCATACGCAACAAGCTGTGATCCATTGCGTGTTCTGACACCTTTCTATCATAGCCAGCATTAACTTTTTCAGCAGTTTGTGCTACAGTAGCTCTTCTGTGAGATCGGACCAGATGGGCTAGCCTTTGATCCCCACGCGCATTCATGAGCCTTGGGTGCCCATGACCCTGTCACTGGTTCACCAGTTGTCCTTCCTTGGACAACTGTTGGTAGGTTCTAACTGCTGCATACCAGGAACACCCCACAAGACCTACTGTTTTGGTAATGCTCTAACCCAGTCGTCTAGCCATTTGGCTCTAGTCATAGTTACTCAGATCCTTACGCTTGCCCATTTTTCCTGTTTCCAACACATCAACTTTAAGAACTGACTGTTCACATGCTGCCTAATATATCCCACCCCTTGACAGGTGCCACTGTAATGAGATAATCAATGTTATTCACTTCACCTGTCAGTGGTTTTAATGTTATTGGTGATCAGTGTATATCCTGCCCCTGGGTAATAGCCAATGAGTAATAATACAAATATTTAAATAACAAATAATAAAATAAAAAAAATGCTCACACAAGAACCTCAAACAAAATGGTGTAAATCTTTATCAGTTATTTAGTCCTTCAGTTGAATAATTTGCATAGAAGGCTCACCAAGAAGAGCTGCCCTGGATGTGAACTTTTGAGCAGAAGGGCTTTACTACTTATATAATTTCATGAATTTATCATATAATTTCATATTAACATTTCTTTTTCCATTTTGTCCGTTTGTTTTTCATTGTTTCATTGCTTTCAACGTTTGTTTATATGCAATAAGGATTTGTTTATTTTTTCAGGATGAAAACTTGGCTCAGCTATATTAATTAATAAAGCTTTAAATCTGGCTTCAGTTAAAGCTGACCTATTGCAGTTCGAAACCTAAAAATAAAAACCTAGCTATAAATAGAATTCACATAATTACACGTGAGGATGAAAAACAGTTCTGTCAGTTCTACCTCATTATGCTTTATGAAAACAGAACACATTTCCATAATTTTATTTTTATTTGGAGGAACCTCAAGCAAAAAGCACTTCTAACTCTATTTACTTTTTTCCTCTCTTCAATTTGATGGGTTCATCCTTTCCTCAGATAAAGGTATTCTGCCGAACGATTTCCTTATATTGGCTCACTATCACAATGCCCGCATAAATTGGTGTGCGTTTCATGTAAATTAGATATGAGGGTATATGATGGTGTCTTATAATACGACGTGTAAATTAAAGAGTAGTGGGTGGGAGTTTTTGTCCATGTAGTTGAAACTGATTCATCAGTTGAGCTCAAATGACTACTTATTTTGACTTCGAACACCGGTTTCATGAATCAGATGCAGAGCTGTTGGCTTGTAATTTTGTGTTTCTATGCAGCTTTAATGAATAAGATCATTGATGTATTATTCAACTCTTACAAGCTCTAAAGCTATGAACTGTCACTTGACACTGTCTTGAACCAATAAGAACATGTGGAATAACAAATATGTACTAATGAGATGTGAACTATTATTAACTGAAGCGTAATGGTCTGCATAACAAGGTCTTATTGATCACTGTTACAACTAAAAATGCCATTATTAGCCATTTTCATGGACCAGATTTCCAATTATGTAGTAATTAGAGGTAGCAATACAAATAAAGATTAATACATAGTGAATAAACCTTAAAAGTTTTAAGAACAAGGCCTTAATGAACCCTCATTATGTAGTACATAAAATAAAGTGTAACCTTTTTTTATTATGTATGATGCTAGCCAGCTGAAAGCCATTTAATCAACAGAGAGACCATCCCTTTATGTTCAATGTCAATTAACTAGCTTGGAATTCCATTCAGGCGATGGTTGTTACTATGATTGTCTATTATACGTGAGCATACAGTAATACGTGTGCATACATTAACAAGTTACATGTCTTTTTAACATACAAATTGACACTGAGCTAGTCTACATTTTGTGATGTTAATTCATAGAAAGTCACCAGAGTACATTAATCTGATTCTTAGTGTCCAAACTATCGTGATATACTGTATAACTTTGCAAACAAACTACCAGGAAAACAGAAGTGTTGCATTTAGAAAACCTGTGGAAAACGCTTGAAACAAGAAGGTAATCAAGTTTCCGTACCAAAAATTCTGTACAAGAAGCTTAAGATTAAGATTCATCACAAAAAGATAAGTTTGCCTCGCACCTCAGGGGGTGGGGGTTCAAATCCCGCCTCCACCCTGTGCGCACGGAGTTTGCATGTTCTCCCTGTGCTTTGGGGGGTTTCCTCCAGGTTCTCCTGCAGTCTAAAGACATGAGTTGTAGGCTGATTGGCAATTCCAAATTGTCTGTAGTGTGTGAGTGTATGTGCGATTGTGCCCTGCTATGGGTTGGATCCCCATCCAGGGTGTCCTCCACCTTGTGCCCTGAGTTCCCTGGGATAGGCTCCAGCCTCCCCAGTGACCCTGTGTAGGATGAGAAGTATGGAAAATGGATGGATGGATGGATGCATGACATATCTCAGTGTATTAAGGCATAGTTTATCACAATATCGATATTATATTGTCATATTGCCCAGCCCTAACTCTCACAAACTAACTCACTATTGCTTTATCCTGGTCAGAGTCATGGTGGATCCCATGTATGCTGGGTATGAGGCGGGAATATTCACCTTGGATGGAATGCCAGTTCATTTCAGGGCATCATTACCTTACATTCACACACTCATTTACACCCAACACCCAGAGTCAGTTTATCATAGTGAATCCACCTACTGGCATGTTACTGGAAGTTGAGAGGAAACCAGAGAACCCAGAGAAAACCCAAACATACACCCAAGCTCAGGATTGAACCTGCAACCATGGAGATGTGCCACTATTCTACCAGAAACTCAAACCTTTCTGAGATGATTCAGTGTTTGGGATGTATAAGAAATCTTCATCTGAAACATATGAAATATAAATGAATACATGCCATGTACTGTAGACAGTCAATTGCTTCATTTTCAAACATTACTGCCACACATCCAGGTGGTATTTTAATAGTAAAACATACACTGCTAACGCACAGTGTTAATTTTTGTCATCTCGTAATAGCAGATCCTTGGCGCTGATTCAAGTGGCATGGTCTCTACTGCTATTAGTAAATAATTCTTTTTGCCTGATCTTATTGAAGCATGATGTAATCCAGTTTGTAAAACATAATTTGACAAAGTGAAGTCTATTCAATAGGCAAAGCTATGTAGTTTTTTTTTTTTTTCCCCAGACAGCTGTTCTCACTGTGCCATTTTTAGTGCCTTGCTATAGATCCAGTATTGCAGTAACACTTTCACTCCAGAGCACTGCCACAGTCAATAGGGCTGTCCCTCGCAGACTCATAAATCACTTTTTTTCTTTTGTCAAGGTGGACTGCATAATAAAAAAAAAAACTTGTCTGTGGCCATATTTCACACACACACACACACACACACACACACACAAATACTGTTGCATCTACAGCTAATCCAAATCCTACCTCTAACCTCTGTAGCTTTTTTCATTTTCTGAATTCTGTATACACACACACACACACACACACACACACACACACACACACACACACACACACACAAACACAAAGACAGACACATTTTCCCTATGGCCACAAAGCCCTTATGCCTCAGCACTTCTAGCAAAATACTGTATTTTGGTACATGACTCACCCCAAATATGTATGTAGATCAAAATAAACTATAAAATATTACAACTGAGAAATATTTCAAAATATAATACAATATTTTGTTCAGAAAAATACTGTATTATGGGAAGAATTGTTTTTGTAAGGTGTCCATGAAATCAGTAGTGCCTCACGTTTGTCCAATTTGTAGTCTCAGATCCCTGATTTTGGCTGACAGGAGTGTGACCCGATGTGTTTTTCTGCTGTTGTAGCCCATCTGCCTAAAGGTTTGCTGTGTTGTGTCGCCTGAAGAATTGCTGCTCATTGGATATTTTTTGTTTTTCACACCATTTTGTGTAAAATATAGAGATCAGCTGTTTCTAATACACTCAAGTCACTGGGATAAACATTCTTCCCCATTGTTTGATGTGAACATTAACTGAAACTCTTGGCCTGTATCTGCGTGATTTTATACATTGCGCTACTGCCACATGATTGGCTGATTGGATAACTGCATGTATAGTTTATACTAGTAGGTTGATATACAAATGAGGAAAAACACAAATATACTGAAAATATAATGAGGTTGCTTATAATGCGTAGTCATTGCCTTGATATCATATTAATTTGCCATCTTTGCATGCACTGTAGGTCTCAAATCCATAACATTATCTGGATGCCAGCCTGTAAAATAGTGCCTAGACAGTGCTACTTTATCAACCAGTTTCTTGAAACGCCAATGGGAGTAGCTTCCACTGATCGTTTTCCAATTTCCAGCCGTGATAACACAATTCCACTCCAGAAACAGCAAAGAAGCCAATCTGGTCAATAGTTAATACATTTAGTCACATTTGAAGTTATGGGAGAATTGAATTTTTATGCTGACGTTAATGCTTAATTTAAAAAAAGGTTTGGCGTAACTGATACTTCCACAATGTTCATGTCATGTTGGTGGTCAGTCACTATCTACTGAGATTTTTTTTAAGGTAAATAACAACATGTATGGTCTCATGTAGGTTTTCGCTGGGAAAGAGAATACATAACAATTACACCAGTTTGCATGAAATACTACAGTTGACAATGTAAATAATGCTATGACCAGAAATTCACTTCCACTTGAAATGGTGGATATTGAAAATCCTAATAAAAATTGAGAGAAGCAAATGAAAATAAGATTAAAAAAAAAAAAAAAAAAAAACCTTTTTATTTATTTATTTTTTTTCCACTAAGTGTGCAGTATCTGCATGCTCACAAATACCGTTTCTGGTGGTGTGATTAATTTACAACTTTCTCTGTTAAGGATAGGATTTAGACACCAAACAGAAAGCGTGAAGCATGAACACTGGCTGTTTTTTCACTCCTATCTAATTGCAGCAGAAGTGTGGATGGAAATGATTTTGTTCATAATGTCATATTATTAGTTCTTATTATTCTTCTCATTATTATTCAGATCATTGTTAATGTCAATTTATAGATAATACTGCCTTCAAATGGCATTCCATCATTTTGTACTCGTATTACTCAAAACACATCAATTTCAGTGACCTTGGTTGTCTGAGTCTTTTCGGCAACAGTGAGTAGGTGGTATAAATATGTTACTTACATTTCAGTGAATATATGTGAGAAGATCGCTTAAATGTGTAAGAAGATATAGTATATAGAATGCTCTATAGAAGTACTTACAGACCCATTTAAGAGATTTTAAAGGTGCATCTAAAAAATTTTTAATATGGTAGAAAAGTTAATTTTTCCTTGTAATTTAATTCAAAAAGTGGAACTTTCATATAGTCTAGATTCATTACACATAAAGTGAAATATTTCAAGCCTTTTTTTGTTTTTGTTGTTTTTTTTTTTTTTTTTAATCTTGATGATTACAGCTTACAGCTCGTGGAAATGAGATACTGGAAAAAATCCAGTATCTCAAAAATATTAGAATAAAGAATTTACAATACAGCAATTTAATTTGGAAATCAAGGTCCCAGAGTCTGGAGGAAGAGTGGAGAGGCACAGAATCCAAGTAGCTTGAAGTCCAGTGTGAAGTTTTCACAGTCAGTGATGATTTCATCTGCTGGTGTTGGTCCACTGTGTTTTCTCAAGTCGAGAGTCGATGCAGCGTCTACCAGGAGATTTTAGAGCACTTCATGCTTCCATCTGCTGACAAGCTTTATGGAGATGCTGATTTCCTTTTCCAGCAGGACTTGGCACCTGCCCACAGTGACAAAACTACTAGTAACTGGTTTGCTGACCATGGTATTACTGTGCTTGATTGGCCAGCCAACTCGCATGACCTGGATTTTGTCAAGAGGAAGATGAGAGACACCAGACCCAACAATACAGACGAGCTGAAGGCCGCTATCAAAGCAACCTGGGCTTCCATAACACCTCAGCAGTGCCACAGGCTGATTGCCTCCATGCCACGCTGCATTGATGCAGTAATTTGTGCAAAAGGAGCTCCGACCGAGTATTGAGTGCATAAATTAACATACTTTTCAGAAGGTTGACATTTCTGTATTATAAATCCTTTATTCTAATATTTTGAGATACTGGATTTTTGATTTCCATGAGCTATAAACTGTAATCCTCAAGATTAAAACAAAAAAGGCCTGAAATATTTCACTTTATGTGTAATGAATCTAGAATATATGAAAGTTCCACTTTTTGAATTAAATTACGGGAAAAAATAAATTTTTTTAGATGCACCTTGTACAAATGCCATTGATGAACTGAATTTAACCTGCACTGAACACATTTCTAGATTGCACTGCCATGAGTGTGAGTATATGGGCTTTAGTCAGATTGTATTGCTGTGTTAGTGGCAATTTGCAGGTTGTAATAATGTAATTTCCCACCTCGGGATGTTCGATGTGTGAAGTGGAAAAAAACATGTACATCTCCATGTCTGTCAGAGCGTATAAAGCTTGTAGAAAGTTACTTTACCTGCAGTTTTATAGTTACAGGCCTGAGTGGCTATTGGTACTGTTCTAATATAGTGAACTTCAAACATTCATGCAACATTCTGGACAGCGATCAATAGCAAGTAGCTTAGCAACAAGCTAACTAGCTAACATTAGGGATAACTCTACAGTTGATGATTATCTTCAAAACAGCGTTTAGTATGGTCATTGTTATAGATTTAACCAAGTACTGTGTCTGTATATTAACTGATCTAAAGTCAATACTGCTATAAACTAATTTAAAAGTAGAGAAGGGGAACATTACACTGTTTACAGTGTGAGCGGCCATGTTGATTTGACGTCACTCCGTAAACAGGGAAGGAACTGGTATTTGAAAAGACTACCCCAAGTTGCAAGTTGAGGAGGCGTTTTCGGTGGTTTTTACCGGTTGTAGGCAGGGAATTATACATTTATGCAACAAGTTACAATTATGCAACTTCGCCTCAAACTCAGCATGTGTCAGTTTTTGATCGCATGACTGTGAAACTTGCGCAGCAAGTTTGTTTTAATGGCTGCTTGCACTCTCAAACACAAGCATGACAATACTTTAATCTTTAGTGAAAATACAAAGGAATGTACGTGGAAACCGTACCAGGTGACATTAAAATAGCCCAAAACACAAGCAGTCATGCATTTTCTGTGTCTGAAAATGTCAAGTCTCCAGTGTCGGTCTACAAAGCACTAAGTAGTTTGTTCAGCATAATGTTAAATTGCTGTTTGGAATGGTGACATTGCCTCATCATAAAGCAAAGATGCCTGGCAGCATGGCTTAAATTTTTTATTTTGTTTTCAAAAAATCTTTGTGGCATTCAAATCTGTTATTAAATATGTATTTACCAATGGCATGTTGAAGAAATACTGTATATCCTATTCTTAACCACAACTATTTATAACTAAAAGCTGCTAAAAGACCTATTTCTGATCAGATCTGTGTGGGCATCAGATCACATATTGATTGACAGCTGAATTCCCCCAGCAGCGTTAACAGCTCTTGAACAGTGAATGGCAGAGCGGTGCTTCCACATTGCTTTTTTTTTTATAACATTGTGTACTGTGTTGGTGTATATATTTCTAGTGGCACAGTGCTCACGGAAAGCCAGGTAACTTCCTTCCAGCTAGTTTAAAAAGTTACCCAGAGCTTGGCATTGTACCATGCCGATAAAATGGTTTAAAATAAGCTTTACTTTCCCGTCATTTAACTGCCTACTGAGATTAATAATATTAATAATCATTCAGGCGTGTGAGTTTTGTCACTGAAGCTGAACAAGAATAGATAGTCGTATTTTGTCCATTTTTCCTGCTTCCAACACATGAACATTAAGAACTGACTGTTCATTGACTGTTGCCTAATATATCCCACCCTTTGACAGGTGCCACTGTAACAAGATAATTAATGTTATTCACTTCACCTCTCCGTCTGTCAGTGGTTTTAAGGTTATGGCTGATCAATGTGTATGCGAGTATACTGTGTATATATACACAGTACTGTGCAAAAGTTTTAGGCACATGCAAAGAAATGCTGTAGAGCAAAGATGCCTTCAAAATAATGAAATTAAATGTTTCTACATTAAAAAAAAAAAAAAAAAAAACATAAAGAGCAGTAAACAGTAGTAAATGAAAAAGTCAATATTTGGTGTGACAAAAAAATAAAAATAAAAATAGTAGTCTCCGGTACAATTAGTGCAGTTTTATAAGGAAATGAGCTGGTAAATTTTATTAAGCATCTTGCAGAATCAGACACAGTTCTTCTGGACACTTTGACTTTCGCACTTGCTTCTTATTTTTGCAGCAAAACCCAGCAGCCTTCATTGTGTTTTTTTGTCTGAAAAGTGTCTCTTACACTTATATATATTATGTCACTCCGTAAACAGGGAAGGAACTGGTAGTTGAAAAGACTACCCGAAGTTGCAAGTTGAGGAGGCGTTTTCAGTGGTTTTTTACTGGTAGTAGGCAGGGAATTATACATTGCAACTTCGCCTCAAACTCAGTATGTGTCAGTTTTTGATCGCATGACTCCATCTGTGAAAGCAGTAGAAAGTAGACTTTCTCTGAGGTTATAATGAAATAGTATGTGTGGAATAATTTTGATTGCAATTGTCTATATATATACACACACACACACACACACACACACACACACACACACACACACACACACACACACAATTGCAATCAAAATTATTCAACTCCCATTGCAAATCAGGTCTAGTGTCAAAATTTACAGACTTTCAGCAATTGAAATAGTTCAACACAAAAAATGCTTCAAGTGGTTTCCCCAAATTCAACTGAAAATGCAACTTATAATGACTTCTCCAGTTTCAAAATTATCCAACCCCTTGAATAGAATCCCTCACTACAGCACAAATATGCAAAACAGGTGTTGTCTCAAGCACACTTGATGCAACTAATCAAGGGCTTCATTAGTTGCACTAGGTGTGCTTGAGCTGGAACACATGAAATACCTGAACTGGCTAGGGGCAGACAATCTATGAAATACCTGGATGGGGCAGAAAAAGGAAACTATCAACGGCAGCAACCAGATTTCTGAGAAGGCAGGTTGTCAAAAACCCTCGAGTGACTGCAAAAGACCTGCAGCAAGACTTAGTGGCAACAGGCACTGAAATAAGCCACAGAAGTTTTGGGATTCTGTTCTGTGGAGCGATGAAACAAAACTGGAACTTTACAGCACGATGGATCAGCGGTTTGTCTGGAGAAAGAAGAATGAAGAAAGAACACTCTGTCCACTGTCAAGCAGGGTGGTGGCTCGGTGATGCTTTGGGGCGGCTTTGCATCCTCTGGCACTGGAAACCTGTGGCATGTGGAAGGCAAGATGGATTCATTGAAGTATCAGGAAATCTTAGGAGAAAACGTCATGCCATCTGTGAGGAAGCTGAAGCTTGGGCATCATTGGACCTTCCAACAGGACAATGATCCCAAGCATACCTCAAAATCCACCAAGGCTTGGTTGCAGAAGTAGTATCTACAGGGCCATCACAGTCACCTGACTTTTTGATTTGAATAAGGCGGTTGCAGCACGTAAACCCAAGAAAATTACTGAACTGGAGGCCATTGCTCATGAGGAATGGGCTAAGATTCCTCAGGAACGCTGCCAGAAGCTGTTGTCTGGCTATGCATCTCATTTGCGTAGATCATAACAGCAAAAGAGCCATCTACTAAGTACTAAAGATGCTTGCCATGAAGGGGTTGAATAATTTTGAGACTGGAGAAGTCATTATAAGTTGCATTTTCAGTTGAATTTGGGGAAATTCATTTGGGGAAGCATTCATTGTGTTGAACTATTTCAATTGCTTTTGTTTTATTTGTTCATTGCAAACAGCTGAAAGTCTGTAAATTTTGACAATAAACCTGATTTGCAATGGGGGTTGAATAATTTTGATTACAACTGTATATAAAACCAAATTCAGCATGTTTCACAGCTGAGACAAGGTTTTGGTATTGGTGTGTAGTTAACATAATATAGAGGTATTGTTTAACATCCTGGTAATTGTTAAAGACTACTTATTGACATAGTGTAGTTTGTGCTGGGATTTCTCATCCACAGTGGGACATCGGTAAGAGAGCTAACACAGAAGCAGGGACAAATCTTTGTAGCATTATTGTTATGATTTCAGATCAAAATCATTTTTAATGACGTACCTTTTTTGTGTTTTAAAAGTGTAATATGCATGTTATTGACAATTTGACTGGACGAGCAGCGTTCCAGAAGTGCTTATAGTTAGTATAACTGCACGGGGTGTGGCTTCTTCGGGATCCATTTTCTTTTGTGGAGCAGAAATAAACAAATTATTTGGCCATATTGTATCCGAAATGTCAGTTACTTGATATTAATTTCTTATTTCTAAAAATGTTTTATTTTAAATAAATAAATAAATAAATAAATAAATAGAAAACACGAACTTAAGTTACTTATCTTTTCTTATTCCGGGACTTCTGCCATGCTTTGGTATGTATGAAATTTGAAGAATTGTCAGAAATGATGTAAAGTTGTGAAAAAAGTCACAAGATTTTATTATACACAATTTACTTTTACACAAAAGTATTCTAACTGCTCAAATTCAGGATAAATAAAAACTATTAAAAAGTATTCCTATTGTAAATACATGTAACAGAAATAATGCCCATGTGTGTATATCACTCACTCTTGCTGACACACAAGTGTAGTATGGTCACAGAGAACATGTTCCCCTCTTTCCAGCCACCATGAAGAAAATTACAGCAGCTTGATGGAGAAGCTGCATGATGATTGTGTTTTCTATTAACGGCTGAGGCTGTCTGATCATCCGCATCAGAGACGTATACAGCGAGTTCTTCTCGACTTGCCAGATTGACTGACAGATTTCGGCACTTGTCTGTAAAATTAGAATACGCAGTGTGTCAAATATGTGTGTGTCTAGGTGTGTGTGTATGTGTGTGAGAGAGAGAGAGAGAGAGAGAGAGAGACAGAGAGAGACAGAGACATCTGTCATTTTGTCGGTTTAGAAAATCTTTATTAATGCCTGTTCAGAGAAACAGAAACACTCTATTCATAAATGGACAATAGGCAAATGATAAATAAGCTGTTCTGGTTGTGCATGCATGTGAGAGACTGTAATTGTGGTGCAATCCTGCTCGTTCCCACCAGCAGACTGAAGTTTCACTGCTGCGTTGGTGAAAAATGGGGCATTACAACTCAGGCTTGCCCTGGAGACTTACCTTAATACCAACCAAGCAATTTCCCACTAACACACATATAGTTTATTTAAGTAACTTAATTCATTTTTGTTTTTTTTTTTCCCAAGGATGACAAGCATATTTTTCACTTGACAATCCAGTCTCCCAGTGGGCTTGATGCTTTTTTAAATTAATTTTAAAAAGCGTGAAGATGTGTCTCTTTATTAGAAGTAAATGTTGTTCTATATGTTTTAGAAAATTTCCCCTTTTTTTTCTATTTTTCCCAGGGAGACAGACTCGTTCTCTTTTTTTCTCTCTCACATATACACACAGACAGACATTCGCTCACAATTGCAGCCTTGTTATCCAAGGCTTACTCTTTCACAATGTCTTCTAACTCTCAGCACACACACACACACACACATACTGTACCACTCATTATCCCTGAGCATTGATGTTTATCCTGGATATGATTCACATATCTTGTGTGTTAGTGTGCTCAAGTTCATCCTGTTAGCTGGTAATATCGTTAAAGTCCAATGCTTTCAGCTCCACCATTTGTCTCTTTTGTCCTGCCCTATCTACATTTAACTCTCTCTCTCTTCCTCTTTCTCTCTCACTCTCCCACTTTTGTCTTTCAGAGCTGAGCACTTTCACCTCCATGCATGCTCTCCAGAGAATCCTCAGGCCCAGGATTGGATCCGCATTTCCAATTCAGCATGTGCACTGACACCGGGTCATCTGCACTCTGTTCTCTGTTCCTGATTCCGCACTCCAGCCCTCGTCCTGATCATTTCACCCAGTGTTGCTATCTGCATAGACGAGCTTAAGAGCCCCTCTTCAGCTTTAAATAACATGCTTAAGGAGTCGGACCAAAAGATGAATTAAGGTGCTCGAAGCCTACGCCGCAGCCTAATCCATTTTTGCTTCCCTAAGACACATTTAATGAAAAGTATGCTTCCGCCCTTCGAATGCATTCTGCTGAAGTGTTCTCTTTGTTTGTTAAAGCGCTCAAGCGCAGCTTATTTAATCACATACCAATCAGCGGTTTAATTAAGGAATGACTTTTTAAAGTTTTATACGATCGTCTAAGAGGTCGGCTTTTCAAAAGTGCATTTACTTTGCTCTCCGTAATGGTTTAATAGCTAGCTTTTCGAAGTGTTACACTTGGAAATATGTATTTAAAACGGAATTACACATCTTGAGTGTGTTTGTGGAGGTATGCAAGGGTTTGTGCTTGCTTTCTTTGTAAAGGTTCTATTTTCTCTGCACTTCCTAAGAACAGTTCTTTCTATAATGACCTCCTTATCCCCACTGACTCATGCAGACTGACACTTTACCCTGGATCAATAACTACTGGCCACGAGTGTCTCCCGGGGCTTTACAGGCAGTGTAGCAGCCATGAGGCCATATAAAAATGCAACCTGTGAGGACTAGCTGGGGTCAAGAGGGCATGACCCCAGATTGGCACAGGTTATGGGTCGAAAAAAACACCAGCGGCTTCTTATCGAATATCTGTATGCGGTTCCTGACAAACAATCTCGACGACATGCGATATGTGACATGGGACTAAATCAGTATACACTAGCCTAAAGTGATTGCTATTGGATGCATTAGACATAGATGTATTGACCATAAACATATACCAGTTCCTCTGTAACTTTCATGTTTAGTGATGAATATCAAACAGACGATTAGTGCCAAACTCTACATGAACTACGTATTTGTTTGGAAGAGAATAGGCTTACTTACACACTTGTCAACATGTCTGATTCTCCTGATTTTCATTCCCTTCTACTGGTCAAAATTCTTCTGTAGCTTTTGTTTATTTTATTTATGGTTTATGATGCTAACGACCAGCGGTATTCAACTAAAATTTGTAAAGGTTCAGCTACGTAAAATTCTCTGCTTACAAAAGTGTAGATAAGTAACTAACATGACTGAATGGTGAGAACAGTTCCTTCCTTAATACTTAACTACTACACCAGTGGTCACCAACCCTGTTCCTGGAGATCTAACTTAAGACTTAAGGCAATGATTAGATGGTCAGGTGGACGTGATTATGGTTGGAGCTAAAGTCTTCAGGAAGGTAGATCTCCAGGAACAGGGCTGGTGACCACTGTTCTACACTTTGATTGGAGTCCATCTCTGGCAAATTCAGTTGACTGGGCATGATTTGGAAAGGCACACACCTGTCTATATAAGGTCAACATCTGAAAATGCATATCAGAGCAACACTGCGTTCACGCCATGTCGAATTACTTGATGACAAACCGGACATTCTGCGCGGAGCTGTTCATCCATGTGATGATGTTGTTGACAACTGCAAAATACATATGCTGCATACGTCTTTCATTTATTTTCAGATTAATCTTGCATTATTAAGACGTTAATAATAGTCAAAAATACAAATTATTACACAGAAATATTACGAGATACCTACTTAACTACATTTTACTGCTGAACCCACCGCCATTTTAAGAGTTTCCATGTGACGTTTCACCAGCTCACAAGTCGGAACTCTCTGAAAATTCCTAGTTTACAAGTTGTAATTACGAGTTCTATGTTCTATGTTCTTTTTACAAGTCATTACAATAATTACGACAAAACATCTAGAAACATCTCAAAGATGATCCAGAGAAATGGGATCCACCTGAATTAAATTTCTAGTGTCATAGCAAAGGTCTCAGTTTGTTTTTGTTTTCTTTTTAATACATTTGCTAAGTTATCACAAATCTGGTTTTTGCTTTGTCATTATGGAGTTTAGATGTGAAAATAATAATAATAATAATAATAATAATAATAATAATTGAAAGCATTTTAGCGTAGGGCTGCAGCATAACAAAATGAGAAAAAAATGAAGGGGTCTGAATACTTTCTGAATGGACTGTATTTATTTATTTATTTATTTATTCGTTCATTCATTTTAACAAGTCATGTCCTCACTTCACTAAATCAGACCAGAGAGGGTAAATGAAATTTTAAAAATCTATAAACGTCTGTGAAAACACTTTCCTTACTCGATAAGCTGCCATAAATCATTTACATAAATGCTACAGGATCTGCTACAGAAGCCATACTGCTTAATGTTTTAAAAAGTCGCTGAACTACTGCACTTTTTTTCCCGTCCATTGATCAGTTTTTTTTTGTGCTTGGTTTGATCTGCTAACATACTTTGCTGGGTCCACATCAGGGCTGCATCCACCAGATGACAACCTCCTGTTCTGTTTAATGTCAGTTTACTTCACTAGCTTGAGACTATTGTTTGGACATTCAGTCCATTAAGATGACAGGTGTTTCTGTATCTACACATAACCACACCCCCTGACAACGATGTCACAAAAGGCCATAGTGCATGGCTAAAATTACATTTGCGTTGAACATATACACAAGGTTTACATGATGTTTTCTATAGGACCACAAAACTATACAGATGTGTTTGTAAAATGCCATTATTTCCAAATTCTCAAGGGTAAGAAAGTTTGAAGTGGTCTGATGAACTGCCAAGAACACTCCAAGATTAGTGGTCAAACTAACATACAAATTAATAACATCCTCATTAAAAATTCTGGTATAGTGTCATCTTGATCCATGATAGGACTGACGCTTACTTTCCATCTGAGATTATCAACATTCTTATCTGAATCAGAATAGGGATAGACGCTATTCTGAAAGTCTTTAGCAAATATGTTTTTAGAAATTCCATTTTTGATTCTGACCAACATTGCCAAAAATATTGCTTTGGATCTCTTGTGCGCATTGTTTTAGAAATATGTTTTAGGATGTTCCCTTGTCAAAAAAAATCCTATTGAAATTTCATTGTCCTATAGGACCTTATTTACATTTTACATTTACAGCATTTGGCAGACGCCCTTATCCAGAGCGACTTACAGAAGTGATTTGACGTTTCTATCAATAAATACATCCTGATAATGGTTCACTAGGGCACAGACTAAGAATACCATCAGTCTAAAAACTCTGTTGGGGAGGGAATATAGTAACAAAAGCAAACAGACAACACAAATTTATTTATTAAATAAAAGTGCTACTTTAAGTACTTTAGGAAGAGGTAGGTCTTTAGATGTTGTTTAAAGAGCACCAGTGGCTCAGCTGTTCAGACATCTAGGGGAAGTTCATTCTACTACCTAAGTGCCATAACAGAGAAAAGTCTTGATGCATGCCTTCCTTGTATCCTGAGAGATGGTGGGACCAGTTGAGCAGTACTATTTGATTTTTAGAATCTTATTGGAACTCCACTTGTATTTTATCAGTGCCATAGCTAGGGGCGTATCCTGGCCTGGGCATTGGGGGCTGTAGCCCCGAAGATTTTTTCTTTAGCCCCGAATAATTTTCCACTTGGAGCGGTTTGTCACTACGTAACTAAACACAAGTAAAAGAAGAGGCAGTGTTGTAATTATGTATCTTCAGTGACCAGAGGCAAGACCAATCAGACAGGGTTTACAGGAAAATACATGGAAATACTCACGTTTTATTGGTTGAAAGGTCTCAATTCAAACGCTAGCTCACACAGTCAGTTAGTGTGAGGGGAAAAATTTATATACCCTGATTTTTTTTAAAACCAGTAAAGGGTATGAAAATGAAACACTAACATCCTCTCATGCTGAGGCAGGAAAAAGGTGGGTAAATGTCTGTGTTCCTAGTTACGTGAACATGATATAAGCAGAGCATAAGGACAGCTAACGTACTTTGCATGGCACTGTAGCAGCTAAACCCATACAATGATAGCTTAGTTGTTCCTCCCCTTGGCTAGTGACACCAAACTAGCCTAGTCTCGTGTTAGATAGCCAAAAAGTTTTATTGGTCTGGTAGTCCTGCAAACAGTGATAACACCCGAGGCAAGTTTTATGATAAATCCAACTTTTTGTCCAATTTTCACACTTTTTAAGTGATTAGCCCTCACATGCAAGAAAAAAAATGCATGGATACAGTCTATTTAGAAGCATGTTTTAAAAAGTTTTTTGATTGAGAAGAATCTGGCACAGCCCCATATGATTAACAGTCCAGCTAACGCCCCTGGCCTTAGCAATTGGTGGACTAATGCTGTGTTCAAAATAACATACTATATATGGCAGACATGTGGAGTAGTTTTGTGGTATGCTTTTTCGAACATAGCATAAGTAATTACATAGGTAGGTTTTGCTGGCTCTTTCTTATTTGTTTTCCGATAAACACCCAAAAGAACAGCACTACCCTCAGTCAAAAAAAAGTATTATTTGTTTAGTTAAAAAAAAAATTACAGTGAAAGTGCACCTTTAGGATTCTTAAAAATATCACATTGAATTTCCATATAGACCTGAACAGGAAACCAAATAGATCCCATTTTTAAAAAATCCTGTAGGACCACTTCTACGGGATTTTTTAAATGGGATCCATTTGGGTTCCTGTTTTTATATTTATATAAAAGATATTTATAAGACAATTCCTATATGAATCTTATAGCAATGGTTCCAAAATATGATAGAAATTCTAATTAGAATCCTGTACAAGTTTCTTATAGGAATCCTTTAGGATTTTTTTAAAGGGAGAAATAAATCAGCTGGTGGGTTGTTCCAAGCATCTTAGACAACTTGCCACAGTTCTTCTACAGACTTTGCCTGTCTCACTTATTTCTCATTCTGCTGGTAATTTTTCTGTAACCTTTTTTTTTTTTTGGAAAAGTTTGGTATAAGTCCCCATTGTAGCCTTTACTGAGCACTGAACAACAGAATTTAAATACAGGAAAGATGAAAAGAAATCCGACCCCCACGGAATGCTCTGGAATTGGGTTTGGAACAGGACCTTCCTGGCCACAGCCTACTGTGTCCACAGAGGGACCAACAGAAGTGTTCTCCTTTGTAATTGGGCTGTTGTGATGACGGTTCCAGAGCATCTGTGCTTTCTGGGCAAATATCTAAAAGGGCTCTGTGTGGTTTTCTTTTTCATTTCGCTCCATTATTTATTCGAAAGGATTTTTGTGGAAGACACAATGTGCGCACAGTGTACCTTCAACTCCATCTGGGATTGCCAAAGTTGGAGCAGCATATGGATGGCCAACGAATCTGCTTTCCACCAAGAGCACAAAACCTAACAGGCTCAGAGCAGCTTGTCTTCCCATGTTCCACTTTGGATGAAGCAATGCCACAGTGGAGGGCGTTGAATAGTCCACATCTCCCCAGGCTTATGTAGCATTATCAGTTCATCTGCTTTGGCTCTTAAACACCCATTGGTAAGAAATGAACATGTTGAGAGGTTTATAAATATATCAGAGATAAAATTCATTTTAGTGAGGTCACAAATTGATAATTGACTCTCATTCTCTTCAGCCTAGGGCTTGATATGCCCTAATTTTTTTTTTTTTACCCATCTTCAATGTGCCCTATACCAAGACCTCTATTTTGCAGAAGGAGGTTATCAAACATGGGTGCCCCTTCCCTTGACCCCTTGGGAATATGCAGAGTAAAGAGCTCTATTTTTGATTGCTCCTTTATATGTAGGTCTAGGTGATTAAAAAACGATACCTTATAACCACAGTGTTTCCTGATTGAGATGTCACAGGCCTGGTCCTTTTTTTTTTCTTTCCATTTATCACACTCCGTTTTTGTTCGTTATATCTTACTTTTGATTGAGGTATAAGCACTCAGCCCTCCATCTACCTTTGGAAAAAATGGCATATGGAGATGGTAAGAATAAACACTTGGAGAAACTTAATCCTTCTCTCTCCAATTTCTTTCTCTCCCCCATACCTCTGTTACTCCATATGAGGAAATGCTACAGAGCATCTCATGGGCTTTCTACATATAACCTAAATCCTTCAGTTTGCTTGAAAAATGGCTGACTGAGCCCACCCCAAGAGACCGAAGCAAGAAAAATGTCGGCCTGGCCCACGTCAGCGTCAGTTTACTTATTAAATATGAGATTTCCTACCTGCATTTCTCATTTCTCATCCTTCTCTCTCTCTCTCTCTCTCTCTCTCTCTCTCTCTCTCTCTCTCTCTCATATACACACTCCCCTCACATCCCTGAGGCCAAATGTCAGTTCCCCAGAGCCTAGTGTTTTTTAGTTAGGCTACATAAATCTGAATATATTTGCTTCACTGCTATCAACAAACAGAAAAGTTGCCACACAGTGTCTCTCTTTCAATAGCTGGAGCCTAATGTAAAGATGATTTTTCACATCACAATAAATTATGGTATAAATACTATCATGTATATACATACACTGTACAATTTATACTATGGGGGGACATGCTAAATTCAACACAGACAGTAACCCAGGCTCAGGATCAAACCAGGAACCCTAGAGCTGTGGGGTGGCAGCTCTACATGCTGCCCCACTGTGAGAGCAGAGCTAAAAGCGATAATAAACTAGAAATTAATGAAAAAATGACTGGATGCTAAGTTATCAGCTAATATCATCATTCACTTTTTTTTTGACAAAACATGTATTGAGCTTTCATTCTGATTTGTATAGCCTTAGTCAGCCTGACAGTACAGATCCAGATGTAGAGATAGCAGCACTATGGAGATCCACTTCAGTGGAGGAGGAGCCGGAAAATGGAGGAAAATCAAGTGATTGAAAGAAATACTACATAGAAAAAGAGCACGGAAAATCTAGTGAACATAGCAGAAAGGCACACAAGGAGCAGACGGATGATTAATGAGTGTGAGAAGAGGAAGGAAATTGAATAGAAGTTAGAGATTTGAGGGTTGGAGATATTTTAGAATAAGGCGATTTATCTGAACTAATCCTCATTCCAATTACCACCTGCTGTTCTCCAAAATCCAAAATCCACCCACCTGTGGCATCCAGAGGAGGAGATTCTACAATAATAGGCATATCCCTCTAACCATTGATCCTTTTCTTCTATCATTATGCTGGAGGTCAAATGGCATTGTGGTGATGAGCGATCAGAGGCCGCCTCTCCTCCCCTCATTCCCCTTCTGTCTTTCTTTCCCAAGCACTGCAGTGTATTCCCAGGTTTGCAGTCAATTATGCACAGATGGTTAGCTTACAGCAGGAGGAGAGAGGGCCGAGAGGGCCAATGTCCAACGCGGAGCGATACACAAACGAGACAGGAGCAACAGCACTGGTGGGACACTCACTGCCAATCTAGGAGAATGAGGAAGAGCGAATGCTGGAGAGACAGACCAAGAAAAGGGGGAGTTCTGGGACTATGAAAAGGAGCGTATTGGAATACTGGAGCTGAGAGAACAGGAAATAGTGAGTAACAGAATTATACAAGATATAAGGCCATAAGACGGTCTTCTTTGAGTCCCCATCCACATATGTACACATACTTTCTAAGCATTTTGACCTCTTGAAAACATAAAAATCTAAATTTCCAAAACACACTCCAAGGTGGAGAAATCTTTTAAATTTTTTTTTTTTTTTCAATTATTTCATGTAGATGGTATGTTTTTAAAAATGCCGATGTCACAGCGTGAACTTGCGCATTCCTGTTGTGGTTTTGTATGTGTTCAGTGGAAGACCCAGTTAAGCAGTATCACCCAGATGAGGATGGGATCCCTGCTGAGTATGCTTTCTCTCAAGGTTTCTTCCTCATGTCTTCTCAGGGAGTTTTTCCTTGCCACTGTAATGTCTGGCTTGCTCATTAAGGATGAATTGAAATGAAAAAAAGTATATCCAGATTTCTGTAAAGCTGCTTTGTGACAATGTCCATTGATAAAAGCGCTGTCCACCACATCGTCAGTCCACATGGATCCTTGTGTTTGTCATTGTTTGTTTTAGACTAACCAGAACTTGGACAAAGATAAAATGGTTACTGTAGATGAATGAATGAATGAATGAATGAATGACACTGTTCAGATGCTGGTGTTTTTCCACATTTCCCCTTCTTTGCTGCTAAACACTCAACTCTTAACATTGTTCTTGACACCTTTTATGTAACAGTTTACAGTATGACATACTATCACCCCCTTATTGGCTGTTCATGTGAGCATTTTCATTTGGATGGAGATATTTTCAAAAAAATGTTAATGTATACTGAGGTTTTTGTTTAGATTTTTTTTTTTTTTTTAAACTGAAGGGTGAAACCACATTTTCAAAAATATCCGTACACATGTGGATGGGGCCTGAGAGTGTGAGGTCCTGAACACACTGCTGAAAGGAGTGTGACAGCCACAGAGTAGAGAAGACAGAGTGAGAAATTGAGAAAGTGTGTATCCTAGATAAGGGTGGTTGAGACACTGGATAACTCTGGCTTCTGACTCATTGGACAGGAAGCACACTTCATTGTGAGGATTACTGAGGTTTAGGACAATTATGTGTTTGTGTCTTGTGTGTAAAATGTTCATTCATGAAGGTCAGTTAGCAATTTAGACTCTAATTAATTTTTTTCGTATCAGAAAGGCCGAGATTCGCTCAAAGGTAGGAATCAACAAATAACTTCTGGACACCCACACTGAAAAAAATATATACAAACCACATAAATAGACATATAGAGAGATTTGTACACATTTGTGCACTTCACTTTTCAATACCGAGAGAGAAAGGGAGATAGAGAATCTTTTTCTCAATGATATTTCCTTGTCAGTCTTCCAGTACTGAAGGTGGTGGATGGACTACAACTTTATGTAGAACATGGAATCATTGAGAAAAGCTTACGTGGAGCAGAGCTTTATAATAATAGTCATGTTCCGATATGAAGTTATTCATATTAAACTGAAAGTTCTTCATATACAGTTCATAAGTTTACATATGCCTTGTAGAATCTGCAAAATTGTAATAATTAAAAAAAAATTGTGATGGTTGTTCATGAGTCCCTTGTTTGTCCTGAGCAGTTAAACTGCCCACTGTTGTTCGGAAAAATCCTTCAGGTCCTGCACATTCTTTGCTTTTCCAGCATCTTCTGCATATTTAACCCCTTTCCAACAGCGGCTATATGATGTTGAGATCCATCTTTTCACACTGAGGACAACTGTGGGACTCAAACACAACTATTACAAAAGGTGCAAACATTCATTGATGCTCAAGAAGGCAACACACTACACTACATTAAATGTAAATTGGGGGTGTAAATTGTTATTTTGTTTAAAGAGCTTTTTGTTTTCATTTAGTACTGCCCTTCAGAAGCTATAATATATATTTACATGTATTCCCAGAACACAGAATAATAACAATTTACACCTGTTCAAAATTTTATACCCCCTGGCTCTTAATATATCGTGTTGCCTTCTTGAGAATCAGTGAATGTTTCCATCTTTTGTAATAGTTGTGTACGAGTCCCTTAGTTATCCCAAGTATGAAATTGTCATGATCCCTCTTATTATTTTTTATTATTATTAACATTTTGCAGATTCTGCAAGGCGTTTGTAAAATTATAACCTCAACTGTATAGTGACACATGTTGTATGGTAATATATATTATAATATATAATATATATACCGATTTGTCTTTGGGGAATGTCGTTCTCAAAGTGTTGGATTATTCGCTGACGCATCTGCTGGCAGACTGGCGAGCCTCAACCCATCCTTGCTCTTGAAGGACTTGGCCTTTTTTGGAGGCTCCTTATATGCTATGATTAGACGATTGCCTCACCTGTTTCACATCACCTTCTTATTTCAACTTGTCACATAGCTATTAGTCCTAATTTGCCCCTGTCCCAACTTTTTTGGAACGTGTTGCATGCATCAATTTCAAAATAAACGTTTATCTTCAAAAACCTGTGCAGTTGATTAGATAAAACATCAAATACCTTGTCCTTATATGTTTTTCTGTTTAAAAACAAGTCAAAAATGACATTTACAAATCACTCCTCTTTGTTTTTATTAGCATTTTCCATACTGTCCGAACTTTTTCAGAATTGGGGTTGTACATTCGGTGGCCATTCTCTTCAGGTAATCCTACCTAAAAGGTGCACTGTGTAGTTGTACAATTATAGAATAGGCTATGCACAGTTTGTCAGTATCAATCGTTGAAAAGGGAAAGGGACCACTAGCAATAGTGTAGATATGCTGCTGTGTCACTCATCCCAGCATCACACACACACTACCATGCCAGTATCATGTCAATGTTGGCTGTGAATGGTCCATCATCCAAATATTTTTTAATGCTCTGGTAGTCCTTGTTGGTCCCTTTCCAGTGATGTACAGGGTAGACAAACTGCACAGAAACAGACTGCCTATAGTTAGTAATTGTACATCTACAAAGTGCACGTAGTATATCTGTACTTAATATAGGGATTGTATTTGTGCAACCATACAGCAAATTAAACAGTATACTTTTACTGTCTCAATGAATTAAAATGAATATGGTATAACATAGTACCCTGACCAGGAAAAAGTAGAGTGGGTGGTGGTGCATAATTCTTCATGTACATGTATTCAAGTAATTATAGCAACAGCAAAAAAAAGTGTGACTTTTATGACAATTATCTGATATACTTTCTATAATTTCTGGTATTTCAATTTAAAATGTATATTTTCCAGGGCTTTTGAGAATCTAAAGCAAATAATGCCGTTTTCTTTATATCTAAGAAATCTAATCTACATGTTTGCATAAGCATATTCTGACACCCTTCATTTTTCCAGCTAGATGTACAGCATCTCCTTACCTTTCACTTATCATACAAACACACTCACACACTCAAACCCACACACACACACACATACTGAGAGGCGCATCCCACCAACACACTGCCTTCCATCACACTGACAATGCCTCAGCTGTGTTCAGAGAAAATAAGCAAGAGAAGTGAGGTAGGGAAGAAGGGAGGAGGACAAAGAAGACGAAGGGGGGCCCAGTAGTGGAGAAAGCAGAACTGACAGGCTGAAGAGGAGCTAGCAGGAAAACATCAGTGGAAAACTCATCACAATGCACGGCAATAGAGCAGCTCCCACAGTGCTCGGCAGGCCTCCTATCTCTGCGGCTGGAGGCAGGTAATAGGAAACTGTAATCATAAAGACGGGGAGAGTTGAGAGCCACGAGAGCTTCCCCCATTCACCCTCGCTGCAGTGCTCAAAAACCCACGTCAGACTGAAGAGAGAGTTAAAATGGGAGAGAGTCTTCCACCTAAAAGCTGTGGCTCAGAAAAGCTGGCTCGGATAAACAAGTGGAGAAGTGGAAAGTAGGAAAGAGAGAGTTTGAGAGAGGTGCTGGAGTTGCCTTATGGCAACAGGAGCCAGGATATCAATAAATATATAAATAATAATAGCAGATAATAAGACCATGGTCATTATTGATGCTAATTAATAGTTCTTGGAGGATTTCTGGGCTTCTAATGTGTGTTTGTGGATGCAGCCCATCCATATGCAGTGCATTCTGGGGGCTATGTTGAATCAGAAAGCCCAAGAAAAGGAGTACCTCCTGGGCTGAGGTGCAGGATGAGATTTTAATGCTCAATTTCCACAAGCCTGCTTGCATTTAAGCAGATTTGGCACCCGAACTTCATATTTATTCATTGAAACATGGAGAACGCAGAGTAACAAGCTCCCCTTGCATGAAGACTCTTTGGTTAAATCCATCAGAGCCTCTCAACAGTACAGCAGGTGTTTATGTATTTATGCTGTTTTTCTAACAAGCACAGAAGAGAAGGGGGGAAAGAGAAAAATAGCTTCTTGTTTGCAGGACTCGTCTTAATAGCTTCCGTCTGTTGCATAAGCTGGGCATGATGGAGAGCATGCTTTATTAAAACAGATTGGTAGACTGTTGACATCTGCAGAATAGTGGTTTAATCCTTGCTGGATGATATCAAACTCACCAATCTATCGCACTGTTCATCTCACAGTGCAAAGCACAGGGGACAAAAGTAGCTCTCAAGCATAAGAAAGAAAGCAGAGACATTTCGCTGATCATACAATGATATGTTGGAGATCTCAGCAGTCTCCCAGTAGAGAGCAGAGAAAGCGATCAGAACGTGCATTAAAATATTCAACCGGTTCAAGAAAAGTTAGACTAAAACAAAAAAAAGTTTTAACACATTCGGCCTAACAGTCATTTGCTTCATAATGCTGCCATTCACATCACGTTCCCAGTTAGATTATGGGAATGTTAGTTAATACAGCACTGTGAAAAAGTATTTGCCGATTCTTCTGTTTTTGTGTATATCTCATACTAAATAGTTTTAGATCTTCAAACGAAATACAACATAAAACAATGGCAGCCTGAGTAAACACACAATACAGTTTTTGTTTTTTTATTTCTTTATTGAAGCAAAAAAAAAAAAAAAAAAAAAAAAAAAAGGTTGTCCAACACCAATCACCAACGTGAAAAATGAATTGCTCCCTTAAACTTAAAATCTGGTTTTGCCACCTTAGGCAGCAATAACTGTAACCAAAGGCTTCAGATAACTGGAAATTAGTCTTCACTTATGTCTAGGGCTAGGACTTACTCCTATGCTTTGGATCATTGTCTTGCTGCATAATCCAGTTGCGCTTGAGTTTCAATTTATGGACTGAAGACCAGACATTCTCCTTTAGGATTTTCTGGTAGAGAGCAGAATTCATGTTTCCCTCAGTTATTGCAAGTTGCCCAGGCCCTGAAGCAGCAAAGCATCCCCACACCATCACACCTCCACCACCATGCTTGACCGTAGGTATGATGTTCTTTTTGTGGAATTTGGTGTTTGGTTTACACCAAATGTAATGGGACCCTGTCTTCCAAACAGTTCCACTTTTGACTCATCAGTCCACAGAACATTCCCCTCAAAATGTCTGAGGATCATCAGGGCGTGTTTTGGCAAAATTCAGATGAGTCTTAATGTTCTTCTGGGTTAGCAGGGGTTTTCACCTCACTACACCATGCATGCCATTTTCGCCCAGTGTCTTTCTGATAGTGGAGTCATGAACAGTGACCTTTATTGATGCAAGTGAGGCCTTGGCTCTTTTGTGGCTTCCTGGATGAGTAGTTGCTGTGCTCTTGGAGGAATTTTGGATGGTCAGACACTTCTGGGAAGGTTCAATACTGTGCTGGGTTTTTCCATTTGGAGATAATGGCTCTCACTGTGGTCCTTTGGAGCTCCATAGTCTTTGAAATAGCTTTGTAACCCAGACTGATGTATCTCATTCACCTTCTTCCTTGTCGTTTCTGGAATTTCTTTTAACTTAGAGTGTTACTGGGTAAGGCCTTTTAACCAACGTCATGCTGTTGAGAAACTAATTTAATGTATTTAATCTATTAAGTGTTGATTTGATTGAACAGGATTTGCAGTAATCAGGCCCGGTTGCATCTAGTCCAGCTGAACCCCATTATTAATGCAGTTTCATAGATTTGGGGAATTAGTAACTACAGGGTCAAATACATTTTCACACAGGACATGTTGGTATTGGATAACTTTTTTGCTTCAATAAATAACATTATCATTTAAGTGGTTAAAGGGCCATTCTCTAAAAGGTATTCTCATTTTAATTTGATAGTTCGTCACTTCCTGAAAAAATGATTAACATGGTAGTTCATTCAACCTGTACTAGTATTGTGTTTTTCTGCACCCTAAAAATTTATAAAGCTACTTGCACTACAGTAGCAGCTTGTAAGCAGCAAACATGGTTCTTCAGTGTGTTTTTGGTTGTGCGCTTTCCCAGACACTGCTCCCTTTACCAGCTGCAAGATTGCAGTTATATGACAGGTAATTCTTGGAAGTTTAGTTAACCAGCTTGGGGCTGTTTTATGGCAGGATGTCAGTCAAGTCTGACTCCCTGTTTCAAAAACAAATACATAAACATACAGAATCTAACCACAGCTCTCAAGCCATTTCATGGGGATTTTAACTGTGAATAAAAGGCAGGATGGTGGAGAAGTAAACAAATTAAAATACTAGATAATGGGCTTTAAAAAAAACAGGTCAAGGCAAACAATCTAAAATGTCAGGTAATAATTGAAGTAGGATAACCAGGCAGAGTTCAAAAAACCAAAAGGCAAAATCTAAAGGGTGAAAACTATTTAAGCTGAAGAGCTGATTAGTAAATGTGGTGCAGGTGAGCCTGATTAGTGAATTAATCAGCTTGAGCGGGTTGGCTGTGTGGGAGTGGTAGTCAGCAAGGGATTCTGGGAGACAGAGTTTCTGGAAAATGTGACCAAAATCCTGAGAAAATGGACATGCCAATCAACCAGGACAGGACTTAGTGCAATTTCCACCAATTTCTGGGAAATTATAGTCAGAAAGTTATATCTTTCACTTGGATGTTATAAGTTATACAGCTGGATAAAACAAAAACTGTGTCCGTCTTCATTTCAGGCTGAAAAGCAACAAAATGCGATTATTTTAAAAGGGTTGATTCTTTTCTATACCCATAGTATAAGGGAACTGAATCTCCAACAGCCTATGAGAGCATGTTGTGTGCAGAGGGAAAACATACAAGGTGACATACAAACTCAAATGTCACATCCTGTGCAACGAAATTGTCTTTTTACTATTGTACAGGTGCATCTCAATAAATTAGAATGTCGTGGAAAAGTTCGTTTATTTCAGTAATTCAACTCAAATTGTGAAACTCGTGTATTAAATAAATTCAATGCACACAGACTGAAGTAGTTTAAGTCTTTGGTTCTTTTAACTGTGATGATTTTGGCTCACATTTAACAAAACCCCACCAATTCACTATCTCAACAAATTAGAATATGGTGACATGCCAATCAGCTAATCAACTCAAAACACCTGCAAAGGTTTCCTAGGCCTTCAAAATGGTCTCTCAGTTTGGTTCACTAGGTAAATCACAAACATTCATTACCAAAGAAGCTGGCTGTTCACAGAGTGCTGTATCCAAGCATGTTAACAGAAAGTTGAGTGGAAGGAAAAAGTGTGGAAGAAAAAGATGCACAACCAACCGAGAGAACCGCAGCCTTATGAGGATTGTCAAGCAAAATCGATTCAAGAATTTGAGTGAACTTCACAAGGAATGGACTGAGGCTGGGGTCAAGGCATCAAGAGCCACCACACACAGACGTGCCAAGGAATTTGGCTACAGTTGTCGTATTCCTCTTGTTAAGCCACTCCTGAACCACAGACAATGTCAGAGGCATCTTACCTGGGCTAAAGAGAAGAAGAACTGGACTGTTGCCCAGTGGTCCAAAGTCCTCTTTTCAGATGGGAGCAAGTTTTGTATTTCATTTGGAAACCAAGGTCCTGGAGTCTGGAGGAAGGGTGGAGAAGCTCATAGCCCAAGTTGCTTGAAGTCCAGTGTTAAGTTTCCACAGTCTGTGATGATTTGGGGTGCAATGTCATCTGCTGGTGTTGGTCCATTGTGTTTTTTGAAAACCAAAGTCACTGCACCCGTTTACCAAGAAATTTTGGAGCACTTCATGCTTCCTTCTGCTGACCAGCTTTTTGAAGATGCTGATTTCATTTTCCAGCAGGATTTGGCACCTGCCCACACTGCCAAAAGCACCAAAAGTTGGTTAAATGACCATGGTGTTGGTGTGCTTGACTGGCCAGAAAACTCACCAGACCTGAACCCCATAGAGAATCTATGGGGTATTGTCAAGAGGAAAATGAGAAACAAGAGACCAAAAAATGCAGATGAGCTGAAGGCCACTGTCAAAGAAATCTGGGCTTCCATACCACCTCAGCAGTGCCACAAACTGATCACCTCCATGCCATGCCGAATTGAGGCAGTAATTAAAGCAAAAGGAGCCCCTACCAAGTATTGAGTACATGTACAGTAAATGAACATACTTTCCAGAAGGCCAACAATTCACTAAAAATGTTTTTTTTTTATTGGTCTTATGAAGTATTCTAATTTGTTGAGATAGTGAATTGGTGGGTTTTTGTTAAATGTGAGCCAAAATCATCACAATTAAAAGAACCAAAGACTTAAACTACTTCAGTCTGTGTGCATTGAATTTATTTAATACACGAGTTTCACAATTTGAGTTGAATTACTGAAATAAATGAACTTTTCCACGACATTCTAATTTATTGAGATGCACCTGTACAATGCACTGCTGCCCTAAAATGCACTGCAAGCCAACATATATAAGTTTTAAGAAAATGTTTTACAGTGAGGTCAGTTTGATGGCAACCAACACAACACACTGTTTAAATAAGCATTTTTCCAATAAGGTGATTCCACAATTAGGATGCCATTTGTGTGTCCCACTGGTCATGTACTGTACATATACATAGGTAAAGTGTCCTTCACAGCTACCTACATAGCATTTTTCAGACAAACAACTTAGACAATTTATCTACAGCATTTTGCCTGTCCCAGATAACTGTAACCCTTTAGCTTGAAAAATAATTCAAATATCTTATTCTTTTTTGCATTAACATGTAAATCTGCAGTATTTAACATCTCATGCTTCAAGCATTTTTATCCATGAGTCATCCATTATAGGTTGTGAATAATGTACATTTCAGTCTCATTGACTCGACCCTGTTACCAGAACACATTCATCCCTATGAAATACTTGGAATATTCCAAAAATTGAATGCTCAACAGGAAGCTGCAGCATCTGAATTTCCTGAAGATGATGGGAAGAAAAAAAAGAAGTTCTCACTCACTTACTTAATTACTTTCAGTAACCACTTTATCCACTACACCTACTGGCATGTTTTTGCACAGATAGTAACCAG
Organism: Cranoglanis bouderius; assembly: GCA_023630585.1. NCBI lineage: Eukaryota > Metazoa > Chordata > Actinopteri > Siluriformes > Cranoglanididae > Cranoglanis > Cranoglanis bouderius. Next base: position 6,011,594 of record CM042553.1, on the reverse strand, counting down.
AGCTCAGGACTGAACCAGGGCCCCTGCAGCTGTGAGGCTGTAACACTACACTACCTCCCACAAAGTTAAAAGCACACAATTGTATAGAATGTCTTTGTACAGTGCCCTCCACTAATATTGGCACCCTTGGTAAATATGAGCAAAGAAGGCTGTGAAAAATTGTCTTTATTGACCTTTTGATCTTTTGTTCAAAAAGTTCACGAAAATACTCTGCTTTTTTTAGTACACCTGGGTGACTAGGAACAGGAAATTGTTCAACCATGACTTCCTGTTTTACAGGGGTATAAATATGAGGTAACACATAGGCCAAATTCGCTTAGTCATTAATAACAATGTGTAAGACCAAGAAATATAGCTGTCATGTGTGGCAAAATGTTGTTGAGCTTCACAAAATAGGAAGTGGCTATAAGAAAATAGCACAAGCATTGAAAATGCTCATTTCCACCATCAGGGCAATAATTAAAAAGTTCCAGTCAACTGGAAATGTTATGAATCAACCGGGAATTGGACGTGTGTCTATATTGTCTCAACGCACTGTGAAGAGGATGGTTCAACTGGCCAAAAACTCTCCAAGGATCACAGCTGGAGAATTGCAGAAGTTAGTTGCATCTTGGGGTCAGAAAGTCTCCAAAACTACAATCCGAAGTCACCTACATCACCACATTATACAGTAGGCTATATAATGCTGGGGTTAGGAAAAAAAGACCAGCCCTCACAAAACCGGCCCACTGGGAAAATTCCCGAACTTCCCAATGGCCAGTCCACGCCTGCTCAAGTGTCTTCAGTTTGCCAGACACTACTGGAACTTCAAATGGGATCGGGTTCTATGGTCAGATGAAACCAAAATAGAGCTTTTTGGCAATAAACACCAGAGGTGGTTTTTGCGCACACAGAGAGGTAGCCATATGGAAAAGTACCTCATGCCCATGGTTAAATAAGGTGGTGGCTCTTTAATGTTTTGGGGCTGTTTTTCTGCCAGAGGACCTGGACATTTTGTTAGGATACATGGCATCATGGACCTGATTGCCTCTGCCAGAAATCTTAAAATGGGCCGTGGTTGGATCTTCCAGCAGGACAGTGATCCAAAACATATATCAAAATCAACACAAAAATGGTTTACTGACCACAAAGTCAATGTCCTGCCATGGCCATCCCAGTCCCCTGACTTGAAACCCATAGAAAACCGGTGGGGTGAACTGAAAAGGAGAGTCCACCAGTGTGGATCTCAAAATTTGGAGGATCTGGAGAGATTCTGAATGAAGGAATGGTCTCAGATCCCATGCCATGTATTCTCCAACCTCATCAGGCATTATAAAAGAAGACTCCTATCTTGGCAAAGAGAGTTAGCACGAAGTATTAACTAAAATATTGCCAATAATTGTTGCACACATATATTTAACAAATATATAAACCTGTTTTGTTTGCAATTGTTTGATATCCATGAGAGCAGAGTATTCTTGTGATTTTTTTTTTAACAAAATATCAAAAAGTTAAACAATAAAGACAATTTTTCAAAGCCTTCTTTGCTCATATTTACCAAGGGTGCCAATATTAGTGGAGGGCACTGTGTGCTGTAGCATTAAGAGGCCCAAACCTGTTCCAGTATTACAATGCCCCTGCGCACAAAGCGAGCTCCTTGAAGACATGATTTGCCAAGTTTGGTGTGGAAGAACTTGAGTGTCCTGCACAGATCCCTGACCTCAACCCCACAAACTAGAACAGCGACTGCACCCCAGGTCTCCTCACCCAACATCAATGCCAAATCACACTCATGCTCTTGTGGCTGAATGTGCACAAATCCCCACAGCCACGCTCCAAAATCTAATGGAAAGTCTTCCCAAAAGAGTGGAGGTTATTATAACATTAAAGGAGGACTCAATCTGGATTTGGAAGTTCAACACGCATAGTTGGGTGTGCTGTTCAGGTGTCCACAAACTTTTGGCCATATAATGTAGTCGCTTCCATAAACTGGATCTTTTTCAATGTACTGTCATTTGTTTTATTTTTCCAACAGTGGTATCTTCCTCACATTATGCAGTATATCATAATCAGTGTTACATCAGTGCAATGTGCTCATCATTTCATGTATATATCTGATTCCCTAAAAGCTGGATTATTGCTTAGTCTCATTAAATTCGATATTTTATTTGTATATTGGTGTTACAGCATAAATGTTTCAATCAATAACTATCTGATATAATTCAAGGGATTAAATCCAAACTCTCAAACAACTCTACTGTAATCACCATGTCATATTTCTGACTTTCAGCAATAAAATCTCTCATTTTCCTCATGAGTATTAACAGCTTTGTGCACATGTCAAAACAGAAAAATACAAGAGGCTAACCTAATTAGGCATGAAACCTGCAAACAAAAATCTCTCTCTTTCTCTCTCTCTCTCTCTCTCTCGGTGCTTGGATGAGACCCCCCCCCCCCTCTCTCACACACACACACACACACACACACACACACACACACACACACACACACACACACACACCTTCAGAACACCATGAGTGTGTGGGTCCGTTCTTGGTTGGTAAGTGCCGTACTATTATGGTAATGAGGCTTTGCTTCTTTTTAATAAGCTTGAAAGTAGAGAGTTTCTACTACTCTCCCCCATAAAGACAGACAGAATATTACCATTTTAGAGTGGGGTGACATGCTCAGTGTTAGATGAAATTGCACACATGGTGCAATGCTTTCATTCTAAAATTGTACATTATCTATTAAGGTGTGGAAAGAAAGTTGTAAGTTAGAGAGAGAGAAGAATACTCAAAATGAATTAAAAGGAGATCCTATCATGTCTATAAAGTTTAATATGCTAATTTGTATCCCTGTAAAACAAAGGTAATTTGTGTCTAATCCTGTCTGAGTAACAGCAAACGGACATACACTCACCATCCACTTTAATAAGAACACCTGTACACCTGCGTATTTATGCAGTTATCTAATCAGCCAATCATGTGGCAGTAGCACAATGCATAAAATCGTGCAGGTGTACAGGTGTTCCTATTAAAGTGGACAGTGAGTGTAAATGTGTCTTCTTAACTCAGATCAAATTAGCAAAACTCATCAATTATCCAAAACCACATTTACAGGATTATCTTACTTTTTGTATTTCATCTCTGAAAGTATTGTAGTAATAGTCTCATTTCATTGCTGGGTGCTGGCTGGAAATGTTAAAAGGAAATGTATTCAGCAAGGACAGTATCATGAGTAAACAATGAGGAAATACTTTTGCAGCTGAAGGCTAAGTTTGTGTGTACATGTTTGAGTGTGAAGCATATCACCTGTCTTGTCATGATTATGCATTGTTTGGTATGGTAGTTTAAAAATATGATTGGTTTGAAATGATTAATAACAACTAAATACTAATTACTGTTCCCCAATACAAAAACACAGAGTAGGTTCTCTTTAATACTGCGTCTCCATATGCAATGATATGCGTCAAATGGCTTTTAAAATGTGTGCATGGAAAATGTTTCACTAATGACAGCAAGCTGATAGTACTTATCAAACTAGTTACAAGCTCCCTCTCAGAGTTTCTGCTATTTTGTGCTGACTACTTCAAAGAGGATGCTTGGATGAGACCCCCCTCCCCTCAACTCTCTCTCTCTCTCTCTCTCTCTCTCTCTCTCTCTCTCTCTCTCTCTCTCTCTCTCTCTCTCCATTTTGTGGTGTATCCATCCTGCTCTATCTCATTTCACCTCCTCCCTTTTCAGCTCAGTGTACATAACTTTTGATTCATACATTTTATATTTTAAATGTAAAAAAGTATTCTTGTTTATTGTTTAACCTATTGATCTTTTGTTTAAAAAATCACAAAAATACTCTGCTCTCAGGGATATCAAAAAAATAATAAAAATTTTATTTAAAAAATTGATAATTTTTTTTTTTTAATCAAAAAAAAAAAATCTTTGTTAAATACAGGTGTATATTAGGTGTATATATTGGCACCGCTATGAATTCATATGATAAAAATATATTTGAAGTATATTCCCATTGATATTTTAGATTTTTTAGTACACCTGGGTGACTAGGAACAGGAAATTGTTCAACTATGACTTCCTGTTTCACAGGGGTATAAATATGAGGTAACACATAGGCCAAATTCCCTTAGTCATTCATAACAATGGGTAAGACCAAGGAATATAGCTGTGATGTGCGGCAAAATGTTGTTGAGCTTCACAAAATGGGAAGTGGCTATAAGAAAATAGCACAAGCATTGAAAATGCTCATTTCCACCATCAGGGCAATAATTAAAAAGTTCCAGTCAACTGGAAATGTTATGAATCAACCTGGAATTGGACGTGTGTCTATATCGTCTCAATGCACTGTGAAGAGGATGGTTCGAGTGGCCAAAAAATCTCCAAGGATCACAGCTGGAGAATTGCAGAAGTTAGTTGCATCTTGGGGTCAGAAAGTCTCCAAAACTACAATCCGAAGTCACCTACATCACCACAAGTTGTTTGGAAGTGTTTCAAGAAAAAAGCCTCTACTCTCATCCAAAAACAAACTCAAGTGTCTTCAGTTTGCCAGACACTACTGGAACTTCAAATGGGATCGGGTTCTATGGTCAGATGAAACCAAAATAGAGCTTTTTGGTAATAAACACCAGAGGTGGTTTTGGCGCACACAGAGAGGTAGCCATATGGAAAAGTACCTCATGCCCACGGTTAAATATGGTGGTGGCTCTTTAATGGGTTTTGGGGCTGTTTTTCTGCCAGAGGACCTGGACATTTTGTTAGGATACATGGCATCATGGACTCTATCATATATCAACAGATATTAAATGAAAACCTGACTGCCTCTGCCAGAAATCTTAAAATGGGCCGTGGTTGGATCTTCCAGCAAGACAATGATCCAAAACATACATCAAAATCAACACAAAAATGGTTTACTGACCACAAAATCAAGGTCCTGCCATCCCAGTCCCCTGACTTGAAACCCATAGAAAACCTGTGGGGTGAACAGAAGAGGAGAGTCCACCAGTGTGGACCTCGAAATGTGAAGGATCTGGAGAGATTCTGTATGGAGGAATGGTCTCAGATCCCTTGCCATGTATTCTCCAACCTCATCAGGCATTATAGGAGAAGACTCAGATCTGTTATCTTGGCAAAGTGAGGTAGCACAAAGTATTGACTAAAAGGGTGCCAATAATTGTTGCACACATATTTAACAAATATATATATATATATATATATATATATATGTATATATATAATTTTTTTTTTTAGTTTGTTCAGCTTGTTCAGTTTCGGTGAGTATACAACAATGTTGAGCATAATAATAATAATAATAATAATAATAATAATAATAATAATAATAATACAGTACATGCACAATAACCTATAAAAAATAATATATAATATAATATATACTCTATAATACTAAGTAATCAGCACCACTCTAATCAGTGTGAACAACATAGGTGTTGTATTTGTACACTTATCAGACTACTATCATGCTGTTGTTATGACTTCTTGTCCATTTTCTCACCTGGCCAAAACGACACACCTTTAGCTTGCTAGCTTTTTGATTAAGTAATGATAACCCTAGCAAAGTTGCATGGGTTATACAACCTTCTTCAATGCTATAGCATTAGAAAAGACCACAGCATTGCCAGTCAACACACATTATTGATCTTTAGAGAATAGCTCTCCAGATTGCTGGCAAGTTTACTTGCAAGTCATTCACATATCTTCTAGATTGCTATGCAGCATCAACATTTAGCCAATCAAATCAGGAGTGGGAAGACATTTCATTCACCATAGTCACTTCCAGGTAAATGTTATATAAACATCCACCAGGAGTGAATAGAGAGAAATAATGTGGCAGCAAGCAGTCTCATGGCATGAGCAAAGATTCTGGAAAGGTTTGTTCCAGGTGCTTTGGTTTGCTTGAAACCAAACAATTGCAAAACAAAGGGATGGACTCTTTGTCTGCTGGTGTATAATGCTTAGAAAAGGAGATTAGAAAAATAAATGAATTTAATAGAGTTCCAGATAGACTGAATAAAGACTTATCCCAGCCTTACAGCAAACTCTGCCAACCCCAAACTCCCCCAACCCCAAACTAAAAAGACTGCTTAAAAACTTTAAATCACACTTGTATTTCTTGTTCTTGAAGCGATGTCACAGAATCGCAACTCACTGAAGTCAGCATTTTCAAAAAAATCTGGCATTCCAAGTAGGAATGAGGAGTTGGAGAGCCATTCAAATGGATCTTTCCTACTGGGAAGTTGGAATTTTCCCAGTTCCCACTTGGTCATGAACGCAGCAAAAGTGAATTCCTTGGCTTGGTGGTTACCACATTTGCCTTGCACCTCCGGATTTGGGGGTTCGATTCTCGCCTCCCCCGTGTGCGCTGAGTTTGCACGTTCTCCCCATGCTTCGGGGGTTTCCTCCATTACTTCAGTTTCTCCCCCAGTCCAAAGATACGCGTTGTAGGCTTATTGTCATTTCCAAATTGTCTGTAGAGTGTATGTGATTGTGCCCTGCAATGGGTTGGCACCCAATCTAGGATGGCACCCCTGCCTTGTGCATCAAATCCCCTGGGATAGGATCCAGGCTCCCTGTGACCCTGTGTAGGACAAGAGGTACAGAAAATGGATGGATGGATAGATGGAAATCAGTCAGTAGGTCAACAAATTAGCTAGCTACTTTATTTTTATTGTAGGTCCATTAAACCAGAAATGAAATCTAGTAACGTGCTGCAATGGCAGAAGTAGGACAGTGGTTTAGCCCATGAATTTGCTGTTGATGAATAAAAAATTGAGAAAATTGAAAATGACTAATCAGCATTTTGCATAACATATGGTCTTGTTGATGCCAGCGTTAAGCAGGTACCAAAACTTTACTACTGGAAGCTCTTGTACTGGAACAGTGGCCAGATTTTTGTATTTTGTGCAATGGAAAATGGTACCAAAAGACAGGCAGGGAGTGTACTAAAATTTTACCACCTCAATCACTGTCTAAGTACCAAAATCCTCTTGATTTAATGACTACATGGATCTTGTCTTTCTCTCTCTTTCTATTTTTTCCATCTCTCTGGTCCTTTTGTTCTTCAGAGCAGCTGGGTTTGAAGAGCTTCGCTGAGCGCATGTCTGGACTAGTGCTGGAGGAAGATACAGAGGGATTGTGTGTGTTCGCCTCACCACAGATAAAAATAAGCCTTGAATTTGCAGGCTAAACATAACCACTCCAATGTTACCGACAAGAGGAAAAAATGTGATTTTCCTTTTTTTTGTTCTCTTTCCTTTTTCTTCATCTATAACCTCTTTCTAAAGACTCAAAAATACCAGATATGCTTGGCAAGATGGGTTCTGCTATGGTTGTTTTTCTTCTTCCGCATCAATGCTTTTCATTGTATTCTATAGAAACAAGGTTCTCTTTTGTCATTCTACATCATGACTCATGTTACAGAATAAAATAGGGATAAAAACATGTTTAGCTGCATATCCAGTACATATGGCAGCTTATTTTAAAAGCTGGCACACCATCACAGCGCTATTTCATTTTAAGAGAGATAAATCAGTGTGTAAGAAATAACTTTAAAAGTCTGTAGCCAATTATTTTCAGTAAGCCTGATATATCTGGTATAAATTAGTAACAAATTAATATGCGCAGATTGCTGCATTTCAAATGATCTCAGAGCTCTCAGAGCTATTTCTCTGATATTTTACTTTTCCATTGCTCTATCAAACCTCTCTGCATTATGCACTTTATTTGACTCCGTCCATTTTTCCAGACTAGGATGAGTGTGTCCCTGAATAAAAATGAGAACTGCATCTGTGGGTGCGCTGACGCTCCTGCCATCTGTCCAAGGAATCAGATTTACACTCCAATATCTTCATAAGTCTTTCTTACACACACACTTACACACACTCACGGAGCAGCACATGGACCAAGACGCACCCAATGACACCTGAAGGTCCCGGCTTCAGCTCCAGGGCTCAGTGATCTGAGTGAGTGATGTGTGTTTTAAAAAGGCCTGCCAGTAATGGTGGAGTCGGTGAATGAGAGAGAGGGAGAGGGAGAGAACAAGGGAGGGAAGGAGAAAACAGAATAAAAGCGAAAAGGTAAAACACTTTTATCAGAGAAAGAAAAGATACAGGATGCTAGAGAACGAGAGGGGTGAAGGAAGGAGAATGAGAAAGAAGAGTGAAAATATCCCCTGACTGAAGAGAGAAAGCGAATTTGGAGATGGGCTCGAGATATGAGCTTCTATCTATCAGCCGATGAGAGAGCCACCGGGAATGAACTCAGAAGCCTGCTGAATTATATTAAATCTGTTGTCAGGTCTAAGCACTTGTCTATCTCAGCCTGGTTTGGCAACCGATTACTTATAGACTCCTCAGACAGAAAACTAATGGCTTTCTAAGATAGAGACTGAGATTGGATGCAACCACTATAGAAGATTAGAAGCATAATTTCGAAAGATATTTTGCCTGGAAAATTGGAGGGATATTTTTGGTGGGATTTATGAAAATTACTTTCAGACCATTATTGAGGCAGAAGCTCTGAGATTTTGTTTTCCTTTTGAAAATAGTAGATACTATATAGTGTATACAAGCGTACAAATGGTACCAGAGTTCTACCAGTGAATGAGCACTGCCAAGGCATTTGATTTCTAGGCTTATTTACTCTGCTGCACTAGTACACACACTAGTGTACTTTTTATATGCTAGCATTTGTAAGCAGTCTATACCAGATTTTGCAGAGTTTTTTTGTGATTGTTGCGGCCAAAAACCCTTGATTTTGCTGAGTTTGCTTTTTTCTAAATTTGCGATGCAATTTGCATAGTTTTTGGTGCTTTTTTCCCCTGAAAACTCCTTGAATTGGCAAAATTGGAATTGCACGGTCTTTCGCAGTGATGTTTGTTGATAAATGCCCTTGCCCTTTTAGCTGTACTCATGTTCGATGCACACAAATCGAAGAGGGCTTTGACTGAAAGTGCATTGTGATGACGTCACATGACACATCTTGCCCCAAATCTGCGGTAATTTTGAAAAAGTGCAAGCTCATCCGAATATTGTGGAGTTTTTTTTAATTTTGCATTAATTTCTGCGAGCACAAAATCGCAAAATCCTGGAGGGACTAATAAGTATACTTGAAGAGAACTACAATAAGTACCAAGTATTCTATATGATGCAGGAATACAGTAGAAAGTAATACAATAAAATACAATAATACAGCCGTGGCCAAAAGTTTTGAGAATGACACAAATATTAATTTTCACAAAGTCTACTGCTTCAGTGTTTTTAGAACTTTTTGTCAGATGTTACTAACTGTTACTGAAGTATAATCACAAGCATTTCATAAGTGTCAATGGCTTTTATTGACAATTACATGAAGTTTATGCAGAGTCAATATTTGCAGTGTTGACCCCTCTTTTTCAAGACGTCTGCAATTCGCCCTGGCATGCTGTCAATCAACTTCTGGGCCACATCCTGACTGATGGCAGCCCATTCTTACATAATCAATGCTTGGAGTTTGTCAGAGTTTGTGGGTTTTTGTTTGTCCACCCACCTCTTGAGGATTGACCACAAATTCTCAATGGGATTAAGGTCTGGGGAGTTTCCTGGCCATGGACCCAAAATGTCAATATTTTGTTCCCTGAGCCACTTCGTTATCACTTTTGCCTTGTGGCAAGGTGCCCCATCATGCTGGAAAAGGCATTGTTTGTCACCAAACTGTTCTTGGATGGTTGGGAGAAGTTGCTCTCTGAGGATGTTTTTGTACCATTCTTTATTCATGGCTGTGTTCTTAGGCAAAATTGTGAGTGAACCCACTCCCTTGGCTGAGAAGCAACCCCACACATGAGTGGTCTCAGGATGTTTTACTGTTGGCATGACACAGGACTGATGGTAGCGCTCACCTTTTCTTCTCTGGACAAGCTTTTTTCCAGATGCCCCAAACAATCGGAAAGGGGATTCATCAGAGAAAATGACATTACCCCAGTCCTCAGCAGTCCAATCCCTGTACGTTTTGCAGAATAGCAGTCTGTCCCTGATGTTTTTCCTGGAGAGAAGTGGCTTCTTTGCTGCCCTTCTTGACACCAGACCATCCTCCAAAAGTCTTCGCTTTACTGTGCGTGCAGACGCACTCACACCTGCCTGCTGCCATTCCTGAGCAGACTCTGCACTGGTGGTGCCCCGATCCCGCAGCTGAATCAACTTTAGGAGACGGTCCTGGCACTTGCTGGACTTTCTTGGGTGCCCTGAAGCCTTCTTCACAACAGTGGAACCTCTCTCCTTGAAGGTCTTGATGATCCGATAAATGGTTGATTTAGGTGCAATCTTACTAGCAGCAATATCCTTGCCTGTGAATCCCTTTTTGTGCAAAGCAATGATGGCTGCACGTGTTTCCTTGCAGGTAACCATAGTTAACAGAGGAAGAACAATAATTTCAAGCACCACCCTCCTTTTAAAGCTTCCAGTCTGTTATTCTAACTCAATCAGCATGACAGAGCGATCTTCAGCCTTGTCCTCGTTAACACTCTCACCTGTGTTAACGAGAGAATCACTGACATGATGTCAGCTGGTCCTTTTGTGGAAGGGCTGAAATGCAGTGGACATGTTTTTTTGGGATTAAGTTCATTTTCATGGCAAAGAGGGACTTTGAAATTAATTGCAATTCATCTGAACACTCTTCATAACATTCTGGAGTATATGCAAATTGCCATCATAAAAACTGAAGCAGTAGACTTTGTAAAAATTAATATTTGTGTCATTCTCAAAACTTTTGGCCACAGCTGTACAGTAATACAATACAAAAGTATTTGAGTATACTAAATACTCAGGTTTCCTTTTTTTGTCCAGATTAAACTACTTATGTTTCACTGTTAGCTAGTTTTGTAATCCAGTAATTTAGTCAGTGTATTTGGTGAAGAGATTTCATCTGTTAATTTTCCAGGTATTGGTCTTGTTCTCATTTCTCTTGTTATCAGGCATTTTTGTGTGACATAATATTGAATAATTTCTTGTTGCAACGATGAAATAGTGATTCTAAAAGAGAATATAATATGAACTGTTTGGCCCAAGTCAAGTCAAGTCAAGTGGGTTTTTAGTGTCATTCCTCTATATAGCTTGTATACACTGGAACGAACTGTCGTTTCTTCAGGACCATGGTGCAGCACGGAACAGTACGCAGGACTACATAAAGTGCAAATACACGATAGTGTGAGACGAGTGCAGAACAATAAATACACATAACAGGACAATAAATTTGTAGGACAGTAAATTCACAGAATATAGGCTGTAAACTGTAAAGTTTTGTGTAGCAGCACAAGTCATTGTATAAGAAGTTGTCTGTGTAGTCTCTTCTATTTTCTTCAATTCTATTTTCAAACCTACCCATTTGCCAAACCTACTTTTGGCAAAGGGCAATTTTTAATTTATTGTACTGAATTTATTGAAGAAACATGGAGGCAGAATTCAGACTAATTTGGCTTGAAGCCGGTGGTGCCTCGCTTGACTGGCTGTCCAAACCACCCTCTGCTCTCGAAATGATAAGGGTATAATGGTAAAGATGGAAGGAAGCTGGTTCTATCAGGAATTATAGTGCACTGGTTATATTTGTTCCATTAACAATTTTGATGGAATGCAAAGAAGGCTGTGTAGGAGGAGAGTGGGGCAAGTTGTCACATGGTTAAATTGTCGCTCTGCTCATACCTCTAACACCAAAGGCTGTTTTGTGTGACTCCGTGTGCTAAGGTCAATTTCCTGTTTACATGTAGTCAAAGACATTCTAATCTGAGATGGATAAAATTTTCTCATTTTTGACCTTCAAAAGTAATCAAAATCACACTTTTATTTCATGAATAAAGTTGTTAGGTAGGAATGTTCAAAATGAGTGGAGGAGAGAATAAAATGGTTACTTTATCTGCAGTCCAATGTTAAGTTAGCCTTGAGATATAGCCACCGTTAGCACACATGTCAGGTTGGGGCAAGTTATCACAAATGCTTTGGTATAAACTGACACAGAACAGCTCAAAAATCATTATGATACTGTGTAACCAGATAGAAGATTTCTGATAAAACTGTTAAATGGTATTGTAAATGTATGTTTATATAAATATACTGTATATAATATAAAGTATTATTTATCTGATATATATTTTCAAAGCATATACTATATGGCCAAATGTTTGTGCTCATATGTGCAGGTGTCCACATACTTCTGGCCGCATATGTACTTGTGTGTTTTTATTAACACACTAGGTTCACACTGTAGTGTATGAGGCAGTATATCTACACACACACACACACACACACACAGACACACCCTATAAACCCTACTAAAATAAAATATGAATATATAATTTGTGCCTGATGAATTTGCATGAGACTTTTTCCTTTCCTTTGTTATGACATTTTTTTTAGTTGTAATGCATCATGCCCAAAAAAATATAAGAAACAGTCAAAAGTCTCTACGCCTACTACTAGAACAAGAAAGTCCAGGTTGAGGAATGTGTATGTGTGTGTGTGTGCGTGTGTTTGAAGGTTGCCATAGTCAGGGGGAAAGAGCAAGGACAGCAATCCCAGGAGAGTTGCATTACTAGATTAGATTACTGGCAGACGTTCTTAAATCATGTTATTTAGCTAAAATGAATGTAGTACATGAAAGCGATACAAGAGTTACTACTGACACTGTTCTCATGGCTGTGGGCAACACACAGACATAGAGTTGAATTAAGTGCCCCATCTTTATTTATTGAGTTATTTTTCCTTTCTGTGCCACAATTATATTTCATTAAATCTAGCAGATCTGTATTTTTTGCATCACACTCACTGATTCCTTTTTTCTTAAAACTCAAGGTTAAAGTCACTGAAGAAATCTTGTAATATTAAATGCTGCATAATAAATGTCCATGCCTTTCAATGTATTAAATAGTGCTGCATCTAGAAGGGCCATGTTGATATTTAACCCGGCCGAATTTTGCTTGTTTAGAGACAGTATAGCTAGACTGAGTGGGGTCTAAATACCTTGAGCTGGAAAAAAAAATGCCCTTGAACTGGTGGTAATTTGTCAGAGTTACACTTTGGGGCTGATTTACAGTGAACTAGGGCAGGTTTTAACCTCTAATTTGGTATGGAAAGAATGCAGGACAAGAAAACATCAGTATCATACCAAAAACTTGAACTGAGCATTTTAGATGCCTCGGTCTGCCTGGTTTTCCTTTTTTTTTTTTTTTGTCCCAGTCAACAAGCAGCAATCTGCTTCAGGGCAAGCAACCATTTTGAATGCTTCTGCTACGGACAATCCACCTCCAACCTGTGTGCCAGCACGTGTGGGACTCAAGATCGATGAGCACTTGGTAGCGGCGCCATCTGGCCCCAGTTTGTTTTCTTAGCAAATGAAGCTAATTAGCAGATATTCTGAGGTCTACTGGGTGGGCTGTGTTTCCAGTACCAGTGAAGCATGGATGAGAAACTAGCACTCCAATAGTAGATGTGTCACCTTCGTCACCTGTTCTACCATCCACTCTATTACCTAGAGCTTTGCGGTTCGAAGAGCCACAGAAAATTGGTCAGATTAGCTATGTTCTGGAGGACATTTCCTACCTACAATTGAGGCTATGTTAATACTACAGTTACCAGCTGCAAATAAACATTCTACATGCTTATTTTATCATTAGTCCAGTGTCCTGAAAATGGTTGCTGTTCTTGATGTAAGGGCATTCATTGCAAAAATGATATCTTGAATATAGTCAAATTTAGCTAAAATATTTCTTATTGTAAGTTTACAATAAACCAAATGTAAGACCATTAAATGTATTTCTAGACATCATTACTCATTTCAAGGTTGTATTTTTCTTATTCTATTGGCAGATAATTTTGCTTCTTTCTAGAAAGAAGCTTAAAATGAGTACAAATGGCTTGAAATAAGTTCATTTATCTTATATTTGGTTTATTATTGTAATAAGAAATACTAGATAAATTTGACTATAGTCAAGGTATTTCCACTTGCTAAGATGTCATTTTTTGCAGTGTTGGTTTCATTTCCAGCCAGAGGTCTGTTGACAATAAAGACAGACACAGGTCTCTTACCAAGGGCGGACTTGGGCCCCCAGAAGCCAAGAACCCCCTAAAAATGCAAATTATATATATTTTTAATTATTAATACTAAATAACATATGCTGAAATTTTTTAAATATCAATAATATCATACAATTGAACAGGGCCCCATTCTTATACTTTGCCTAGGACCCCCAAATCACTAAATACGCCCCTGTCGCCTGTTACTTTACTTATAAAAGCTGCAAAGGAAGAAATACCACAGCTGAGTAAAATATGAGACTCGAGTAATAATGCATGTATGCGAATGTACTGTATGCTACAGTTGGTATTTGCATATCCAATTCATCGTCAACTCAGTTTTGTGAGTCTTTTTTTTTTTTTTTTTCAAATCGTCATTAACTTTTATGTGCGCTTGACATCCTTTTAAGCAAACTGCTACATTAAGTTGAAATGGATGTGAGACAGAAAGCTGTGAGGGGTATACAGTATGTGCTGTGAGAGTATGTGAAAAGTTGACAGAGTGACAGAAAGCCAGATGGATCGGCAGCCATGTGTATTTAAACATTCTAATTGTTAGCGGCAGGGCCGAACTTCTCCTTTAAACGCAATCAGGCAGGCCACCGTGGTGGCCAGCATTCTGTGGCTGCTGTTTTCATCTCAAATTGATTGTTTGTGCATAAGCAACTTTCACAGACCAGCCGGTGGAGTGGCTATGTAAGACGAGTGCATGTTTTCAATGCCGCTGAAGCAATCAGGCCAATAAGAGAGACAGCTGTCCATATGTTCCACTAAAGATCCATTTAGCTTTCGGTTGAGAGGGAGACAGAGAGACAGAGAGAGAGAAACACAGATTGTGTAAAAGAGAAGAATTGCTGCTTAATATAACTATAATGCAATGTCAAGCTTTATTCTCATTCACAGATATATAAATCCCTACTCTGTATAATCCAAAAATAATTACAGTGGTGCTTGAAAGTTTGTGATCCCTTTAGAAGTTTCTATATTTCTGCATAAATATGACCCAAAACACATCAGATTTTCACACAAGTAATCAAAGTAGACAACAAGAACCCAATTAAACAAATGAGACAAAAATATTATACTTGGTCTAATCCAATATTACATATCTGTGAGTGGCAAAAGTATGTGAACCTTTGCTTTCAGTATCTGGTGTGCACCCCTTGTGCAGCAATAACTGCAACTAAATGTTTCCCAGTAACTGTTGATCAGTCCTGCACATCGGCTTGGAGGAATTTTAGCCCATTCCTCAGTACAGAACAGCTTCAACTCTGGGATGTTGGTGGGTTTCCTCACATTAACTGTTTGCTTCAGGTCCTTCCACAACATTTCTATTGGATTAAGGTCAGGACTTTGACTTGGCCATTCCAAAACATTAACTGTATTCATCTTAAACCATTCTTTGGTAGAACGACTTGTGTGCTTAGGGTCGTTCTCTTACTGCAAGCACCACTGTATTTTACTAGAACTTATTTAAAGACCAGTATTTTAATTCTATTAATTAACTTATTTAGTGTTAGTCTTACCCAGGAGTTAAATTAGAGAAGGTGTAGCAATACTTCAATCAGCCCCATACAAGTATTGTGACAGCTTCAAATATTGTCATGACACACAATTAATTAATACGGTTATTACGACTGTGCTAAAACCGAATGAACCAATCTCTACCTGCCGTGGCAATTTGCTTCAAATCATCAGGTATTTAGCACATCCTTTTAGGGCTCACCTGGAGATATGAACCTGCTGGTTGCGAAGGCACTTTTCAAAGTACTATCTGTAATACACTATAAGTAATGTATCTGCTGGTGTACAGTTTCTGGTATCTACAGTCCCCTCTGAAGCTATTGGAATGGCAAGGCCAATTCATTTGTTTGTGCTATACAACAAAGACATTTGGGATTGAGAGCAAAAGATGGATATGAGATGAGAGTTTAGGATTTCAGCTTGTATTTCCTGGTATTTACATCTAGATGTCTTAAACAACATAAAACATAGAACCTTTCATATCAGGCCACCCAATTTTTAGGTGAGCAAAAGTATAGGAACAGATAAGACGATGTAATTTTAAGACAAATAACACTTAATATTTGGTTGCATATCCCTTGCTTGCAATAACTGCATCAAGCATACAACTCATTGACATCGCCAAATTGTTGGTTAGGGTCAGGGTTAGGGTTAGGGTTGGGGGGGGTTCTCACTTCATTCTCCCTTCATTCTCCTCTTCAGGAGATTAACGGCTGGTGATTAACTTGGCCAGTCTAAAACCTTCCACTTTTTCCCTAAGATAAAGTCCTTTGTTGAGTTGACAGTGTGTTTTGGATCATTGTCTTGCTGCATTAACAAATACAGTCTTCACATGTGAAACTGAAGGCTAAAACTGAGAGTAGATGTTCAGAGCTATTTATTTAAACAATCAGTCTAACAGGACACATCTGGGTAACAAGAAGCACCTGTCCGTCATGTGTTCCAATATTTTTGCTTTCCTGCAAATTGGGTGGTCTGATACAAAATGTGCTATGTTCTATGTCATTTAACACATCGGCATATAAATACCAGGAAATGAAAGCTGAAATTCTAAACTCTCTTCTCATATTCACCTCACATTAGTTTGTTGGCCTTCTTCTTGACACACCTTCATTCTCGATTTAGAAGCTTTTACATCTAACCAATAAGGTTGTTGTCGGAAACAAACTTAAAGGGTATGGCCATCACTATTAGTTTCATTATATTTGGAGTTTTATTAGTTAAGGCATTTAGGAAAAGCACAAAAATAGAAGAAAGGACGGAAACAATGGTGTGGCTTTCAAATCAACACACTGTAATTGACCTACACTGCATGGTTCCCATAAAACAAGAACTCTTTATGCATTCCTCCCTCCCTCTCTCTCTCTCCCTCCCTCTCTCTCTCTCCCTCTCTCTCTCTCATTAAACTTGAAAGCACAGCAAAACAAATACATCCAACTCACAGTAGTTCTTAATGCTTCAAAGCACACACACTAATGCTGATCAAGCTATTATGATTGTCTCCATGCATCATACATGTCAGAGTTTGACAGCGATGTTAATATAATGTGTGTATTTGTGTTGTTTTGTCACTTTTGCAAAAATCACCTCACATTTGGTTGCAAAAGGGAAACGCAATGTATTACTCACTGTAACATGACTATTTTAAGTTTCTTAAAAGGGGAATTTTTTTTTTTTTTTTTTTTTTGCATATTCTTCGCAAATTAAATGTGAATTTGTCTACACTTCAGGGTGTGACTAAGTATGTAGCAAAATCCGAAATTATTTTTCCTATATTCAAATGTAAAATTCCCAGTGAAGCTCATAATGGAAATCAAAAATACCATTTTCATTTCGTGTAGTGGCATTGACATTTCATTCATCTCAACACTTTATGATTTAAACCAAATCTAAAATCGAATGTATTTCCCTGAACTGCATGTACGGTATGCTTTGTGTGATAGTGCATGGTCATAGTGAATGGTGTCAAAATGATATTCAAAAAATATTTACTAAATTACTTTATATTCATTTTGCACTTTGAAGCATGTTTAATTTCATTATCAAGGACAACAACAAAAGATGGCAAAATTTTAAAATGGTGATCGAACCAAAAGCTTATTACAGCAATTTGTGCAAATTGGCTTGAAATGTATTTTCCAAGGGAATCGGAGCAGGAGTAGCTGTGTGAAGGAAAATCTAGGAAACGCTGTTTGACAACTTTATAGAATAGGGTTGTTGTCTTAGATAATGAAATTGCAAAGGCTGCTGAGTTTAAATGCATCTAAAGTAAATTACTTTCCAGTCATCATTTTGAAACCATTATAACACAGAACACACACATACACACACAGACACACACACAGACACATGCACAATTCCAGATTTTAATTTTCATTTGAATAAAGGTAATCATGATCTCCACATGAATTAAATGTTAATGCTAGCAAGCACATGTCAAATCCAAATGTCATTATTGAATTTGAATTTTTCATTTTGATATAAAAATTGAATACAGGTTTGGGAAATTTCAAATCGAGGAATACATTGCTGTTACATACAGTATTACACTTCCATTTGAATTTTGCCACTGATGTACTGAGCACCTCTCCGGAGAATAATTGTAAACAAACTATGTCTGAGCAGACTCATCTCTCTCTATGTGTATGCATGCCAGGTTTCTATCATTGATGCTTAATTAATTCTGCTGTCATCCATTACACTATCATCTTCTGAGATCAGAGAAAACTAATGCACATTGAGGATTCATCTCATCTTGAATTTCTCTAGGCTCAGTTAAAGTCCTAAGAACTGAAAATATCAGAATGCATTGTTTATAACACAATTTTTTTTTTTGTGTGTGTGTGTGTGTGTGTGTGTGTGTGTGTGTGTGTGTGTGTGTGTGTGTGTGTGTGCGCGCACCAAATGACATTTTAAAAGTTCAGCTTGGCTTCAACCTTTCTTCAATGCAGCAGTTTCAAACCCTCGAAGGAACTACCAAGCATAAAAATCTAAAGCCACCCATGTCTACTTGGAAGTGGGCTGGACTGAGTATTGTGCTTCAACTGTTATGTTTCTGATTGTAAATAATTAAAATGCTATCTTCTGCCAGGGGCATGCCAATGTCTGTGCAATGTCTTGTGGCATATATACAAAGTCTGTAAATCAAAGACGCTTTTTAGTGAAATGTTTCTAAATAAATTTTATTTACAGTTCTCTCAGCATCATTCTGGTGGCATTTTATAAGGAAATCGGCTGCTCGCTTGTTTCAGGCATTATAGAGGACCTGCTACAGTTCTTCTGCACGCCTTTTTGTTATCTTTCTTAATACCTGATTGGTATTAAGAAATAAACGTGGTCAGAAGGTGTTGATTAATTTTCTGTAACTAATCCGGCTGCAAGGTGAATCACAGGTTTATATTAATGTGCTTTATTCTAATACATGATTGTTTCTGTATATCCAGTTGAAAAAAAAGTACAAAACACCTGAGTAAAAGTACTGTTAATTAATACATTAACTAACAAACATGTACTAATGTACTTAATGTGTTCGTTATTCATGCATGAATTCACAAGACTCACATCGTAGTTAAGGTTAGCTCTTCATTAGTTTGTAATTAGTACATGCCTTAACTCATCATTAGTTCATATTTAAGTAAGTATTAATTCAGGTATTAGTGCATGATTATTTATGTACTGTTATTGTAAAGTATTACCAATATGTCTTGTGGTGAAATACTACATAAGTAATTACTTCACAAGAAAAGAAGGCTGTGAAAATTTGTCTTTATTGTTTAACCTTTTGATATTTCGTTTAAAAAATTGCAAAACAAAACACAGGTTTATCCAAAAAAAAAATTTATATATATATATATATATATATATTTGTTAAATATAGGTGTGCAACAATTATTGGCACCCTTTAAGTCAATACTTCATGCTACCTCCCTTTGCCAAGATAACAGCTCCGAGTCTTCTCCTATAATGCCTGATGAGGTTGGAGAATACATGGCAAGGGATCTGAGACCATTCCTCCATACAGAATATCTCCAGATCCTTCAAATTTCAAGGTCCATGCTGGAGGACTCTCCTCTTCAGTTCACCCCACAGGTATTCTATGGGTTTCAAGTCAGGGGACTGGGATGGCAGGACCTTGATTTTGTGGTCAGTAAACCATTTTTGTGTTGATATTGATATTGTTTTGGATCATTGTCCTGCTGGAAGATCCAACCACGGCCCATTTTAAGTTTTCTGGCAGAGGCAGTCAGGTTTTCATTTAATATCTGTTGATATTTGATAGAGTCCATGATGCCATGTATCCTAACAAAATGTCCAGGTCCTCTGGCAGAAACCAGCCTCAAAACATTAAAGGGCCACCACCATATTTAATCGTGGGCATGAGGTACTTTTCCATATGGCTACCTCTCTGTGTGTGCCAAAACCACCTCTTGTGTTTATTGCCAAAAAGCTCTATTTTGGTTTCATCTGACCATAGAACCCGATCCCATTTGAAGTTCCAGTAGTGTCTGGCAAACTGAAGACACTTGAGTTTGTTTTTGGATGAGAATAAAGGCTTTTTTCTTGAAACCCTTCCAAACAACTTGGTGATGTAGGTGACTTCGGATTGTAGTTTTGGAGACTTTCTGTCCCCAAGATGCAACTAACTTCTGTAATTCTCCAGCTGTGATCCTTGGAGATTTTTTGGCCACTCGAACCATCCTGTTCACAGTGTGTTGAGACGATATAGACACACGTCCAATTCCAGGTTGATTCATAATATTTCCAGTTGACTGGAACTTCTTAATTATTGCCCTGATGGTGGAAATGAGCATTTTCAATGTTTGTGCTATTTTGTTATGGCCACTTCCCATTTTGTGAAGCTCAACAACCTTTTGCACACCACAGGTATATTCCTTGGTCTTACTCATTGTTATGAATGACTAAGGGAATATTTATACCCCTGTGAAACAAGAAGTTATGGTTGAACAATTTTCTGTTCTGAGTCACCCAGGTGTAGTAAGAAAATTTTAAATCTCATATGAATTCATAGGGGTGTCAATAATTGTTGCACACCTATATTTAACAAAGATATTTGTTTTGGATAAACCTGTTGTGTTTGCAATTGTTTGATATCCATGAGAGCAGAGTATTTTTGTGAATGTTTTGAACAAAAGATCAAAAGGTTAAACAATAAAGACAATGGTGGATATGTATATGCCCCTTACACATTATCCTGACTGGTACCTATAGGCTGTAGCATCACTTAGATGTATAATTTAAATTAAACAGAGCTTTCATACTGTAAAACCTCAAAAGATCTAATTATCTGGTCTAGGTCACTCAGCTAGCTAATGAATAACCTGTACATGTTTCCTGAGGTTGGATGTTGAGCCATGAAATGCTGAAATCTCCACAGGTTTTGGCACACATATTTTGCTTTTCTTTGAAGCATTTAAATCTGCTTGAGAATTGAGTCAGGGATGCGCCTCTGTCTCAGACATTGCTGTGGCTGATTAAGCATTTGGCGCCTGAAGTGTAGACCTTCAGCAGAAAAATGCTTTATCTTGATTTGGTCTTGCAACTGAATTATTTAAAATGTGCACATACTGTCTTTAAAGCCCAGGTTTATAGTCTTCCAGAGTTAAATGCATTATTATAATTTTTTACTCTGTAATAGTGATAAAAAATGAAAGTAATGAAACTGAATATTGTATTTTTTTTTTAAATATTTGAAACTAAAATAATAGTAAAAGTACTTTCCACCCCTGATAGTAACAACTTACACAAGGACTTGTATGGCAGACATTGAAAAATGTGTGTAATTGCTGATAGGGTGACATTTTCTGTACCAGTCTCAGCTCTTTGTAACAGTCAGAGGTAAAGCTGTACCTTTAAGTTTTCTGACACATGAAAGTCTCTAGGAAGGACAGCTTTGCAGTTTGCCGTAACCTGACAAGCTGCAATTTTTTTTTGTCATATTAACTTCAAGAAAGAGCTGGTGAGAGAAGGACTCTTTATACAGTGCCCTGCATAACATGCGGAGCACCATTAAATTCATTCTTTAAAAATTGAATGAACATGCCACAACCGCAAGGAAACCAGCGACCAAAAATCAGCGACCAGGTAAAAAGGGTATTAGTCAGAGGAGCAATCAAGAGGCTAAGGGTATAAGTCTGAAGAAGTGGAGAGATCCACAGCTCACTAGGAAAAATGGCAGGAAAAAAGGCATGGTTGAAAAAATTCCAGATGAGAACACACGTAGGAAACTTAGCTAATGTGTGTGTGTGTGTGTGTTTGTGTGTGTGGGGGGGGGGGAGCGACTGGGGGGGAGTATATAATAAGAATATAATAAGTCCTAAAAGAGCACAGCTTTTTAAAGACCCAATATTCCTGAGAACACCATTCCCACAGTGAAGCATGGTGGCGTTAGCATCATGTTGTGGGGATGCTTTTCATCTGCAGGGAAAGGTGCTTCTGCTGAAAATGGCTTCATCTTCATCTTTTTCATCTTCATCTGATGAGCTTTCATATTTTAAGTTAAAAATTTTTTTTCCTGAAATATATCATTTGCCATGTCCACTTATGGGGTCACTGACTCTACTGTAGTAACCACTTCGAACTAGAAAGTGGAATTTTATGTGGCAAACACAGACAAGCGGAGTGATACACGCAGTGAAACGTCCCAGTTCAGTTATACTAAATAACGCCACTCAACAATCAAATTACTGGACCAGAACTAACTGTTGTATGAAGAAACAATAATGTATTATTGTTTCTTTAGTACATTAAAATAAACCTTGCAGACAGAACTTTTATCCGAGCTGCTGTTATAGATAATCAACAGCTTCTGGGCCAATCTGAATCGAGAAATCAGCAGCACTGTGGTTTAACGTAGAATAAAAGTAAGCTGCAAAAGTATAAGCCTGTCTTAGGTTTCTTGAGTGTTGATCAATCTCAGGTTTTCAGGCAAAATTTCAGAGCTAGGGGCCAAAAATAAAAGCCAAACCCAACCACAAATATAAAGGAAATCATTTTTATTTGATTTTCTGTTTGTGCCTTTTAACGTTACAAGACTGTAAGGTTTGTGGAAGAGGTTTATGGTAGATGAAAACAATACAGTGCTCAAGGTGATGGCATGGATTTTTGTACTTCCATGAGAATGGAATCAAAGAATGATGACTTAGTGCTTTGCATTTTAGTTTTGGCACCAAGCAACCGTGATGTTCATGTAACAGAAAATACTCACTCACACACACACACACACACACACACACACACACACACACACACACAAACACACACACAAACACACACAAACCCATTAATTTCCATTAGCTTCCTTCAGGCTGAAGTGAGCATCGCTGTTTCTCTTTGTTGGCTTTGTTTGCTTTGCCAAGTCACTGTTGCACACTAAGCTTATTTATTGTAGACACAGCATGTAAAGCTAGGGGCAGCATGTGGGATTAGCTCTGTCTGGCCCATTGATGTGACACTGTGACTAACAACAAACCGCTCACACACACACTCCCATTTAGTCCTCATAGGTGTGTCTTGGCATCATCACTGACTCTGCATCTGTTAACTGGTTCTCCACACAAACACACACACACACACACACACACACACACACACACACACACACAAACACACATTCGTACACCTGCATACACACAAATATAAACAAACAGTACTCAAGCGTCTCAAAACATGCTGGCTGAAAGTGTTCAGTTGTTTCTGTTGTCAACTTTGTGGTCATCTAACCGCGTTTTCCAACACAATGATCTAAATCTATTCACGCGCCTTTGTGTGATGTGTTTCCCAAAACACTGATACATCTTTTCTTAAACTAGACTTTCCAGATATTCAAAGGTCTACTGCAATGATAAGATTCAAAAGTAGTCTATTGTTATTGGCAAACTTGATGCTCTTTGGCTCAATTTCGACCTTGGAAGATGAACTTTGGCCATTTTTATTATAATCACCCTGAAGGGCAAGTTAACGTACAAAAAGGGGGAAACACTGGGATTAGCAAAAATAATAATAAAAAAGAAGTCAATGTTAAATTCCAGGCTGAGTCCATTATAACTGCCTGCCAAGTTCTTTGTGTCTTTGCTGCTTTCGAAGTTTGATTTCCATAGTGCTTTTCAGGCAAGTTTTAGCTTTTAAAAGTTTGGTTTGATTTTAAAATTGCTATGAAAATTTTATGCAATTTAATGATGTTTTTCTTTTTAAAACTGCCTTCTGTTACCTAAGCCATGCGTTATTATTAATATATTTTTTTCTTGTTTTCTTGTGATCACGACTTAATTTGTGTACTCGAAATAACACACTGTTTTTATTGTTCTGAAGGCAGCAAAAGCTTAGCGCAATCCCGCAGCATCATGGATGAACAAATTAGTTTTTACTTTGATCAGGAACTCACTCGAGCTGAAATAGCTCTCTATATATTTTAACGACGTCGCCCACATTAGTGTCCGACACTTGAGAAGGAGGCTGTCAGGTCAGACGCCAGCATGCATACAACATCAGTTCAATTCACAAGGCACAAGATTTTCTTGTGATAAAATTGCGGCGTGGGAAAACAGCTTTTTGTTATGTCAAGATCGTGAGAAAATTAAGTCAAGATCACGAGAAAACAAGAAAGAAAAATAATAATAATGCATGGCCTCTTACGGCTTCCGTATTCTGTTCTTTAAATTTAAGCGGCTTTTCCTCTTTTTTTTAAGTTTACTGGTTTCATTTTTTCAAATAACTGCTTTTATTTTTACATCACTTTTCTTTCTTATATTTAAAAAAATATATATTTTATAGATAAAGTTATGTTACCCTTGAAACATAATATGATAGTATTTAAAACTAATTCTACAATAATCCCCCAATGCTCTCTGACCACCGCAAATAACTCTCTCACAATCAGCCCCCTAACCACAATACAAAAAAACAAATATTATTAATTTACATGCAATTTCACAATTAAGTAGATTTCTAACTAGGGTGTGTATGAGGTTTCAGGTCAGGGTAAAGGCTGTGTAATCATAAAATCCCTAAAAATGGAAAATTTTTGGGGTGGAAAAAATGTGATTATTGGTAAAATGTCCAGTGAAATAAATAAATACCTAGGTACCTACACACATATATAGATACAGTATGTACATCCAGAATATCTCAACTTGTCACTTCCAGACATATGTAGCTGTTTAATACCCAATCAACAAGGCTGGAAATGCCAAGTATTTTTGAATTAGCTCTCACACGCCAAGACCATGTCTAGAGTGATCTAATGGTTCTGTTTGCCAGGAGGGGAAAAAAAAAACCCACTGAACTTCACAAAAGTGCTTCTATTTCCCAGTCCCATGGCTAGCAGCCCAATGAGCCACTTTTCACTCTAACTGACTACAGAATCTCAGTTGAGTTTAATTACACGAGGCAATGCAGCAACGGCAGCAGCTGCCTCTTCACTGTTCCTTAAGGGGCCGTCTGTAGGGGTTAATGAATAGGGGTTAACTGGGAGTGTGCGAGCCGTTATAATCCCATGGGTCCAAAAGTACACACACACAAAACTACCCCCTCCTCTATTTCCCCAGCCCCCCACCCCCTTTCCAAGCAACACACACACACACTAATCTCTTCAAAGGTATTCTCTAAGCTCTGTATGTGTTATGGTCTCTAGAGGATATTTTGCTTCATGCTTATAGATGGCCAACAATAGGACAGACCTCACCTTCGCACTTATTGCTTAGATTTGCAAATGAGCTTTGTCATCATCAAGCTGTTGTTGGTCTTTCATCATGCTTTTGGCCTGGAACAGCACTCCAAAGGAAGGAAGAGGATTTTTAAATGTAAACAACCAGTAGATTTCGAATGATGCTAGGCCACTTCGTCATTGGGTGACCAATTTCCCATGTGTATATCACTGTATCATTTGTGTGTCCCTGACCTGCACTCTTCTAAACATAAACCGTGCACATTTATAACTGTGCACGTTAATGATTTTCATGAAATCATTAAACATTTTTAAGGCGTGAAGCATTGCAGTGGTAAAAGAAAAAAAAAAAAAAAAAAAAAGCAGAATGCTTCTTCCCACCAAATCTAATATTTGACTTGAAAATGTCACGCCAGCTTTCATTAGTGACTTGGAGAGGCGACTCTTGTTTTTGTGCTATTTATTTCAGGCCCGGTCTGCACTTTACTTGTGCCGATACGGCTGATCAATCACACCTACACCTTCCACCCGGAGTTAATTTAACAAGATAGAGTAGTTCAGCAATGTAATAACTGGAGAAGTAAGGACGACTAAAATAAAAATCATGAAATAAACAAAAGCTCTCACTCTCTGATAAAGAGAGAGATGCATAACAGGTTTTTGTTTTCTTTAGTTAGAGGATGAAAATGTCACATTTTGGTATATTTAGCAGATCGACAGTTTTAAATTTAGCACAAAACAGGGCTAATATATATATATATATATATATATATATATATATATATATATATATATATATATAGTACAAACTTTGTTATAGATTTTTTTATTTTATGACTTCTACATTATCAAGTCAAAAAACATTTTAGATTCCCAAACATTAGTTTTCTAGCACAAAATTAAATGTTACAGAAAAATGTTTGTATGTCATTAAAGAAAGCAGCATATTATATAAGAGACCATTTTTAAGACAAAAAACACAATGAAGGCTGCTGGGTTTTGCTGCGAGTGCAAAAGTCAAAGTCTCCAGAAGAACTGTGGCTGGTTCTGCAAGATGCTCAATAAAACTTACCAGCTAATTTCCTTATAAAACTGCACTAATTGTACCGGAGACTACTATTTTTATTTTTTATTTTTATTTTTATTTATTTTTTTGTCACACCAAATATTGATTTTGTTTCATTTACTATTGTTTACGGCTCTTTACAGGTTTTTTTTTTTTTTTAATGTAGAAACATTTCTGTAGAATAATTTCATTATTTTGAAGGCACCTTTGCTCTACAGCTTTTTTTTTACATGTGCCTAAAACAACTTTTGCACTGTATATACAGGTGCATCTCAATAAATTAGAATGTCGTGGAAAAGTTCGTTTATTTCAGTAATTCAACTCCAATTGTGAAACTCGTGTATTAAATAAATTCAATGCCACAGACTGAAGTAGTTTAAGTCTTTGGTTCTTTTAATTGTGATGATTTTGGCTCACATTTAACAAAAACCCACCAATTCACTATCTCAACAAATTAGAATATGGTGACATGCCAATCAGCTAATCAACTCAAAACACCTGCAAAGGTTTCCTGAGCCTTCAGAATGGTCTCTCAGTTTGGTTCACTAGGTAAGCCACAAACATTCATTGCCAAAGAAGCTGGCTGTTCACAGAGTGCTGTATCCAAGCATGTTAACAGAAAGTTGAGTGGAAGGAAAAAGTGTGGAAGAAAAAGATGCACAACCAACCGAGAGAACCGCAGCCTTATGAGGATTGTCAAGCAAAATCGATTCAAGAATTTGAGTGAACTTCACAAGGAATGGACTAAGGCTGGGGTCAAGGCATCAAGAGCCACCACACACAGACGTGCCAAGGAATTTGGCTACAGTTGTCATATACCTCTTGTTAAGCCACTCCTGAACCACAGACAACATCAGAGGCGTCTTACCTGGGCTAAGGAGAAGAAGAACTGGACTGTTGACCAGTGGTCCAATATCCTCTTTTCAGATGGGAGCAAGTTTTGTATTTCATTTGGAAACCAAGGTCCTAGAGTCTGGAGGAAGGGTGGAGAAGCTCATAGCCCAAGTTGCTTGAAGTCCAGTGTTCAGTTTCCACAGTCTGTGATGATTTGGGGTGCAATGTCATCTGCTGGTGTTGGTCCATTGTGTTTTTTGAAAACCAAAGTCATTGCACCAATTTACCAAGAAATTTTGGAGCACTTCATGCTTCCTTCAGCTGACCAGCATTTTGAAGATGCTGATTTCATTTTCCAGCAGGATTGGCACCTGCCCACTTTGCCAAAAGCACCAAAAGTTGGTTAAATGACCATGGTGTTGGTGTGCTTGACTGGCCAGCAAACTCACCAGACCTGAACCCCATAGAGAATCTATGGAGTATTGTCAAGAGGAAAATGAGATACAAGAGACCAAAAAATGCAGATGAGCTGAAGGCCACTGTCAAAGAAATCTGGGCTTCCATACCACCTCAGCAGTGCCACAAACTGATCACCTCCATGCCACGCCGAATTGAGGCAGTAATTAAAGCAAAAGGAGCCCCTACCAAGTATCGAGTACATGTACAGTAAATGAACATACTTTGCAGAAGGCCAACAATTCACTAAAAATGTTTTTTTTATTGGTCTTATGAAGTATTCTAATTTGTTGAGATAGTGAATTGGTGGGTTTTTGTTAAATGTGAGCCAAAATCATCACAATTAAAAGAACCAAAGACTTAAACTACTTCAGTCTATGTGCATTTAAATTATTTTATACACGAGTTTCACAATTTGAGTTGAATTACTGAAATAAATGAACTTTTCCACGACATTCTAATTTATTGAGATGCACCTGTATATATATATATATATATATATATATATATATATATGTTTGAAATTTGATTTGACGCTCGTGACATTTAATATTGAGTGAGTGATTTATTGGCAGATGTCATATTTCAAGTAAAGAAAGGAGTGAAAAAAGAAAGGAAGGCATGGGAACACATTTTCTCTGTGCAGAGTTTCATATATACTGATTATATATACATGTTTTGTTAAATGTGAGCCAAAATCATCACAATTAAAAGAACCAAAGACTTAAACTACTTCAGTCTGTGTGCATTGAATTTATTTAATACACAAGTTTCACTATTTGAGTTGAATTAATGAAATAAAAGAACTTTTCCACAACATTCTAATTTATTGAGATGCACCTGTGTATATATATATATATATATATATATATATATATATATATATATATAATCAGTATATATGAAACTCTGCACAGAGAAACTGTGTTCCCATGCCTTCCTTTCTTTTTTCACTCCTTTCTTTATTTGAAATATGACATCTGCCAATAAATCACTCACTCGATATTAAATGTCACGAGCGTCAAAGCCGATTTCAAACATTCAAAAGATGCCACTTTCATAGAGATGGCTGTTATGGTTCAGAAGTGAGGCCTGTGATTGGTCAGCAGGAGGAAAAACTTGCTACATTTGAATGTTTGAATCAACCAGCTGGTACACACAGACGTGGAAATGTAAACCCCCCTCCCGCTACTCAACCCTTCCCAAAACACACACACACACACACACACACACACACACACACACACACATCGTTCCTCCCCCTTTCCAACGGTATAGTGAGGGCCCAAGTGCTGAAGGCTGAAAGGACAGAAAGGAAGTTATCTGTTCATGCACATTGTGTGTGGGAATAATAGTGGACACGCGCAGCCTATTGGCAGAGTGAAAGCAGGACATTCGTTTGCAAACCCCCTAAGTCCCCCACCCCCACCCCCGCCCCTTCACTCACCACCGACCCTCATTTCTTGAAAGCCCCTTCATCCCACCCACCATTTCAGCAAAATGAACTGAGCCATGTTGAATCATAGGCTTCCTTTTCTTCCTGTTGTGTCTTTTCTTTTACTTCCTATTGTGTGTTGAGTACTGGGCTGGAAAACTGAGAAATTATACTTAAGTGAAAGTAGAATTGTACTTGTGTTTTTAACAGATGAAATCAAGTAATGTTACATTTTCATGTGAAAAGTAACTTTTATAACATATCTAAATCTGTTTTGTCTGAAAAAAAAAAAAACATGCAATCTCTGTAAGTTTGCTGACCACATGCATGACCATAGACCATAGACCCATAGACTTTCTGTTTTTAACATTTTAAATGATCAAGAAATACTGTCAAATTGCACGTCATGAATTTCATATAATAGTTATTCATATTTGTCATTAATTTATATGTATATGTATTTATATGTATAGTTATTAATTGAATGATTTGCAATGTAATTTTACTATTCTAAAACCATTTATTTGTGTGTGAAAAACGTCAAATTTTTAATTCCTTCCTTGTGAATTTACTGATTTTATTTACATAATAGCTGTAATGTTGCCACCTCACAGCTCCAGGTTTCCTGGTTCGATCCCGAGCTCAGTTTACTGTTTGCATGGAGTCTCTGGTTATGTTCTCTCTGTGTCCACATGAGTGGAGGACGTTCTCCGGTTTCTCTCAAAAACATGCCAGTAGGTGAATTGGCTAATCATTTGCCCCTGGGTTTGAATGAGTGTATGAATGTATGCTCTGTGAAGGACTGGGATCCCATCCAAGGTGTATTCCCTCCAACCTCACACCCACTGTTCCCAAGATTGGCCCTGACCAGAATTATGCAGTTACTGAAAGTGAGTGAGAGTGAGACTGCAAAAGAAAGAATATATATATATATATATATAAAATATTTCAGAATTTTTTTCTGGTGTCTCCTTCTGGCTGATTTGAGTGGGACTATATTTGGTAGCAGTGACATCAGTTCTACCAAAGTACAAAAAAGAATTAGCCATCTGTTTACTCATCTTTATACCAACCACAGAAAAAGAAACTGCAGCTAAACAAGACTACTGTCTCTGAGCCTTAATGGGTAATAATTCACTCACTGCCAAGTGATCACAGACAGTTAAATGAGTGGACAGTAAAGCGAATTTTAAGCAACATTATTAAACTAGATATGCTGCTTCTGCAGATTTCAGTGCCATGGTCTGTTGATCTGTGTAACTTTTAAAACGATCTAAAAGGGGCTTGGAGAATTGCACTGGAGTGCACACAACAGCAATATAACCTGATTTTGCTTTTCTAGAGCACCATGAAACTAGAAATATCTGCAAAACACCCATGATTTGTGTAGAATCAAAAACACTGTGGATGCGCCACTCTGTCATTCATACACACTTTTCTGACACTAGCACTTCATGAGTTGTTTGCATTGCCAGGGTCAATCAGTATGTGATCCACACAATTCTGATCAGGCAGAAAATATGATTTTTTTGTGGCTTTTAGTTATATGTGAACTGTACATAAACACCAGGAGTGTGAATATCCCTCTTTCATATAATACAATATTAATTAAAAAAATAATGATCCAATATGATTCACTTCAATTAAATTTATGTTTTTACTACAGAGCATTGATTTTTGACAGTTGAATTGTTTTTAACCATTTTCTATTCACACCAGATCTTGACTTTGATGGTGTAAATTGATGTATATAAACCCCTTCAGACTAGTACTTAGTAAAAGCACCTTTGCTGCAGTAAAAGCTTTAAGTGTGTTGGGGTAAATCCCTACCAGCTCTGCACACTGTTTATGAGAGATTTTCAACCAGATTCTTCAGGTTGGTTGGAGATTGTTTGTTGACTGCAATTTTGAAACAGTGCCACAGATTCTCAATGGGATTCAGAGCTGGACTTGACCACTGTACAACATTCATCTTTTTGTTTTTAACTGTTCCTGCATTGTTTCGGCCTTGTGTTTGGGACCATTGTCCTGCTGAAAGCTTTAGTGTGTTTTTTTTTTTTTTTTTTTTTAGCAGACTAAAGCAGGTTCTCTTGTAATATCCCCCTATATTTTGCTCCATCCATCTCCCTTCAATTTTGACAAGAATCTCAGGTTCTGAGGATGACAAGTGGCCCCAGAGCATGATGCTGCCGCCACCATATTTCACTGTAGAGATGGTGTTGAGCTGTTTTCACCACACATAGTGCTTTGAAACTTGCCGAAATACAGTATCTCGATCTTGGTCTCATCTTCACTGGATCACTATGTGCTTTCATATAGCTCTTCTTGAGCAATGGTTTCTTTCTAGTCACCCTCCCATACAGTCCTTAATTATGCAGAGCTCTTGAAATGGTTGTCTGGTGCACCTTCACTCCACCCTCAGCCACTGTACTCTGTAACACCTTCAGAGTGACTGTTGGCCTCACTGTGGTGTCTTTTGTCAGTCTCTGGCTTGTTTTTGCGCTGAGTTTTGATAGAGGGCTTTGCCTAGGTAGTATTTGGGTGGTGTGACGCAGCTTCCACTTCCCCACTATTGATCCAACAGTGTTTACTGGAATGGTCCGTTCACACCAAGAACAATAACTATAATGGCAACTATATTTGCATCCACACCAGCGAACGATATAATGGTCTGTTTATCTCTCGTGCTGCGGTTTCAAAGCGAAAATGGATGAGACTTTATGTCTTTAACCAGCAGATGTCCTCAGCAGTTTCGAGCGCACCTAAACACTGAATCTATCTAATCTACCTAAACAGTGAATTTAGCTAACGTAGTCAATGTAGTGGAATAAAAACAACACCTAGTCTTTTTCACCGCAACTTCACACGAAGCAAGACACTGTTGTCGAAACTAGCGCTGGATAGTTGATGTAATTTTATGTTTGCTAGCCTGGCATTATGATCTCATCTCCGTTAATATTTCTCACCATTCATTCCGAGGGTATTACTGATTGTTTTCCATATATCGGTTTTCTTTAAAGCATCTTTGTAAAGGGGGTTTGACTTGTCAAACAGTGAAGGCACGAGTGCTTTACATTCGAATGGATTCTGATTGGCCATCAGTGTTTTATCGTTTATCAGCTGGGGAAAAAAATCTTCCTGAAAGTGATCGCAGCGATATCGTTCCACTATATAGTTATCATTATTGTTGTGGTGTGGACTCTGATATTCTTTTATATAGAACGATTTTTAAAACTATATCTTTATAGTTATAGTTATCGTTCTTGGTGTGAACGGGCCTTTCGGTTTACTTCCTTAGAATGCTCCCTAATCTTCATTTTCAATCCTTTTCTTCAGACTGACAGTTTCTTCAATGACAGTTCAACTGCAGTGGTTTTTGTTCAGAAAATGGGACTGAAAATGGGAATGTTTTAATATTTCAAAGGTGAAGGACAATTATTAGTCAACTGTGTCCTCATTAAGTCAATATCTTTAATCTGGAGCTTCCGGACCCTGGGGAGCTGAATACTTATGCAAGCAGCATTTTTTTAGTTTTTGGATTTTCTTTGAAATACTTGCTGACCAATAATTAATTTTGATCTGTTCACTGTCATCTGTCATGAGTTTGCAATAGGAATACTGACAGGAAGAATATGTGTATTTATCATTTGTTATTCAGATAAATCTGATCAATTCCAGGGGGGGGTTGAATACTTTTGCAAGCCACTGTATATCCGTCCCTTTAGTAATTATCGCTTAGTGCAGTTCATGAATTATTCCTAGTAGTTAAGATGAAAAACTGAATAATAAGTTGGTAGTTAAAAGGGTTAAATTGGAAAAGCACAACATTCACTCTATAACGTCTAGTTTGTATTTGTTGAATAGTGTTAATGATGTTGCTGCAAGCAACACAAGTTGTGATCTTTTGTCATCTTGCAGCTGTCAAGAGTTGAGTACAAACATTTGCATTGCCCGTGGATTTTGAATTAAAAAAAAAAAAAAATAGAAAATATACCTTATATACTTATTTTCAGGGAAACAAAAACAAAACAAAAAAAATCAATGCATCATGCATTATGACAACAATCCAGGACATAAGGTAAACCTGACAGAAAAATAGTTTGTAAAGATATAAAAGATGTATGAGTAAATATAGTTTTTCCTATGGCCTTCTCCATTTTCTGATTTGAAGAAGACTGTGCATGACATCTGCACAAGATGAATCAAGAAGAATCAGCAAAGATTAGCCAAGCAATCTGACAGTGTTAAAACAGAGATGTCAAGAGGAAAAGGAAGTGAATATTACAACTGAGAGGATGCAAAAGCTGCTCGATGTCATGAAGCTCAGACAGGAGAACGCAGGTGCAGGTGCAGGTTTTATTAAAAGTAATTGAAGCAGACAAACCTGAAGAAGCAGGCAGTAATCGTACAATATAAACAGGCAGAAGGTCAGGCGATCGCCAAACAGGCAAACAAAAGGTGAGACTTTACAGTGAATTATCTAACCACACTACAGGTGCATCTCAAATCCAGTATCTCAAAAATCTTAGAATAAAGAATTGATAATATAGCAATGTGGACCTGAGAAGACTCTAATCAGCTAATTAACTCAAAACACCTTTTTACTCAAAACACCATTGCTCAGATGAAAGTAAATTTTGCATTTCATTTGGAAGTCAAGGTCCCAGAGTCTGGAGGAAGAGTGGAGAGGCACAGAATCCAGTTCAAGTCCAGTGTGAAGTTTCCACAGTCAGTGATGATTTGGTGTGCCATGTCATCTGCTGGTGTTGGTCCACTGTGTTTTCTCAAGTCGAGAGTCAATGCAGCGTCTACCAGGAGATTTTAGAGCACTTCATGCTTCCATCTGCTGACAAGCTTCATGGAGATGCTGATTTCCTTTTCCAGCAGGGCTTGGCACCTGCCCACAGTGCCAAAACTACTAGTAACTGGTTTGCTTACCATGATATTACTGTGCTTGATTGGCCAGCCGACTCGCCTGACCTGAATTTTGTCAAGAGGAAGATGAGAGACACCAGACCCAACAATACAGACGAGCTGGTGCAATTTGATTGATGCAGAGATTGATTGAGAGATTGATGCAGTAATTTGTTCAAAAGGAGCCCCAACCAAGTATTGAGTGCATAAATTAACATACTTTTCAGAAGGTCGACATTTCTGTATTATAAATTCTTTATTCTAATATTTTAAGATTTTGGATTTCCATGAGAAAAAAAAAAAATCCACTGGATTTTTGATTTCCATGAGCTGTAAGCTGTAATCATCAAGATTAAAACAAAAAAGGCTTGAAATATTTCACTTTATGTGTAATGAATCTAGAATATATGAAAGTTCCACTTTTTGAAAAATGAACTTTTCCACGATATTCTAATTTTTTGAGATGCACCTGTAAGGTGAAAACAACTAGACACAGGCATACAGTGAGAAATGAGCAATAACATCACAGCAAGACTTCCTGACATAGGAATGCAAGTTAATTGAGAATTTTTTGTTTGTTTATTTATTTATTTATTTATTTTTACTGCTCCGGGTGTGTTCATGGTTTGTAGTGTGTGTGTTCTAATTCTAAGTCACAACTTCTAATGTGTGTGCACTAACTTGGATGGGTTAAATGCAAGGACAAATTCCAAGTATGGGTTACCATACATTGGCCTTCACATGTCACTTTCACTTTCTTTTGTCAATTTATTTTATTTTTTTTATCAAATTAACTTTTTCAACTGACATCATTTTGATTTAATATCTCAACATACACTATTTGACCATTTTTTATTAAAAACAGCAGCAAAATCAAGAATTTTTTTGGCCGAAACAATCACAAAAAACTCCACAAAATCCTGTATGGACTGATAAAGGGAATTTTTATTTATTTATTTTTATTTTTATTTTATTTATTTATTTATTTTTTTAACGACATAAATAAATGAATAAAACCAACAACTCAAGCTCTTAAAATCTTGAAATCAACTTACATTTCTTTCTTTTTGTCTTAGGGTATGAACACTTTTGTATCTGTATATTTTCTAGCTTTTAGTGGAATGTAAGCTGTAGCTCAGTGTTCATCTTTATTTTTAAAGTGTTCAATTCTTTGAACTTCTAACTGTACTGTACATTTCAAGACATTCAGTTTGCTCTGCTTTCTCAACAATACATGGTCACTGATAGAAGAATAAATGAAGTTTATTTAGACTCATTTGCAGATACATACATACATACTGTACATACATACATACACATGTATGTACAGTATGTGTGTTGTTAGAGAGTGTTACAGAGTCACTGTTTCTTTGTATGAGAATATGTGAGTTTACTAGAGGCCACACAGGATAAACAAAGCAGCAACGGAATCGAAACACAACAGAACCCATAAATGTCAAGGAGCAAGTCTATCCAATGTGCATGTTTGTTAATATAAGACAGTATATCACTTCCTAGTGATAGTTTAGGGTGCCGAATACAGTACTGGTGAAATCTGAATAAGCACAGATATGCAATCAGCAAGAAAAGCTAAGATAGCTATGATATGAGTTGAACTGAAAGTGAATGCATGCAACAAAGGAAAAAACAACATAAGTCACATATTGGGCTTAGACACTTTCAACACTCCATGGCATAGGTTCTACACGTCTCAGGAAGTGTACTGGAGGACTGAAACACCAGTTTTCCTAAAGATACTGGTGTTTTAATGATGGTGGTGGCGAGCGCTGTCTAACATTTCCTTTCAAAATCTGACATACTGGGTTGAGATCTGGTGAGTGAGAAGACAATAGCATGTCACAGACATCAGTTCCATATTCACCAAACCATTCAGTGAGTCCTCGTGTCCTGTGGATGGGGCGAAGTCTTCCTGGAAGAGAGCACTCCTATCAAAGTAGAGGTGTTTCATCATAGGATGAAGATGATCAATCAGAAGAACTTCCCTCTAACAGGACAAGTAGACCCAAACCGTACTGCATAATGTAGGCAGCGGTTTTGTCTTTGTTTTGTTTTTTTCCTTTAATTTGTCACCCATCTGTATATACAATAATATATGGTAGCATATGTTTTTTTTTTTTTTTTTATATTATGATGTTTTATGTGCAGTGTCAGATGCCTGGTTATATTTTTTACAAGTTGATGTTTTGTTTAGGTTCAGCATTTCATACATGCAATACAAAATAATTTACAATGTTTTTATAGACCAGACGCATTTGTTTTATTTATGTCCTTCATCCTCATTTTATTATAGTTTATTATAGTTTATTATATTTAATAAAATCATATGTATCGTATGCATTATGTTCTATGCTGTACATGCTTTTATGTACTAGATCAGGAACATAGAGTAAATGTACATTCTTATTCAGAGCACTAGGCTTACAGTTAAAAACAAACAAACAAAAAAATATCTATTTCTCTTTTCCTAGTTCAAGTAATGAACTCTAGTGTAAATCTTGTTTGCTGACATTGTGTGTCGAGGATAAAGCCATGCGTCAGGCAGTAAACAACCTCGGCGTAACTGAGGCAGCATTTGGGACCTTCTATACAAAGCCTTCTGATGGAATAACATTGTACACGCATAAAGGAGAGCAATCAGTCACCGAATCGCTTTTCTGACAGTCTTCAGTTAGGGGCCTGGGGTAATCTCATTTCTTTTATCATCAAATATCAAATTTCTTTGCCTTATTGGCAAAGTGCTGCACTGACGGAATTACCGGCAGAGAAATTGTCCAAAAATACAGCAGCCTGTTTTTATCCCACTCTTTCCTGATTCTGAATGTCACCCTCTGATTCAGGTTTGAATATTAGTCTCCTATATTTTTACCCATTCCATAATAGAAACATTGTCAAGCTGTACGACACACATACAGTACACTATAAAAATATATATATTTATATATCACGACAAATGGCAGGCTGTTGATTCTCACAACTCTGGCTACAGTGACTACTCCATCCTACTCCATCTGAACTTCAAGGACCATTAACTACACATAATTACACAACGTAAAATCTTTTACAGCTTCAGCTCAATGAAATATATTAGATTAGAGTTATTTAATTTGAGGGATCACTTGTTCATCATACTAATAATGATCTGCTCATAATCTATTGCCGCTGACAATAATCTGTTTGTGTGGACGTATGGTGTTTCTCCTATTATGCTACTGTTAATCTTTTTTTTTTTCCCCAGCAACAAACACACATTCGAACCACACATCGAAAATATTAGCTTTGAAAGGAAATGCACAGAGGCTTAGGCAAGTGCAGAATTTATCAGCATTAGAAATTCAGCACATTTTGGACTATGTTGCTAGATTTATCCTTGAGAAGATTTAAATATGTGTCGGTTCTATCAGTTTGCAGTAGTTCTCTGCAGTAGCTTTAACAACATCTCATTATCACTCTCCAAACCTGTCACTGTATTGAGGAGATGGGCATGCACAAATCCCCCTCTTGCACATTCTTCTTCCTTCTCCCACACACACATTAAAGCAAACTGCCTCTGCTGTATCCTAAAAATCCCATTTCTCTATAACTTCATGGTGGAATACTAGCCATCAGCCACGGTTGAGTGCTGGTTTTCCTTGCAGGTAAGGACCTGTTTGCTAGAGCAGTGGTTTTTGGCAGGCAAAGCACTGTTAAAGATGTCAATCAGTATTTGGTTTACTTTAACAGTGTTCAAGGACAAGACTTTCTTTAGAGTTTCCCTCAGAAAGTGACAGAAATCCTTTGTCTGGCAAGCATTTACTTTTATTGATGAATATGTAGTTTGGTTTGAGGGTGAAGTCAATATAGGTCTGCATGGTGGTAGAGTTCAATGGTTTAATCCTGAGCTTGAGTTACTGTCTGTTTGGAGTTTCACATGTTCTCCTTGTGGGGTTCTTCCAGGTTCTCCAGTTTCTCCTCACTTCCCAAAATACCAGTACATGGACTGGTGACTCCAAATTGCCACTAAATGTCAACGAGTTTGTGAATGTGTGTGTACGGTATGTTCCCACCTCACGTCCAGTGTTCTCGGGCTCCCAATTGATGATGAATGAATTAAGTCAAGAGTATGCATGTTTTATATAAGCATAATGACATCACAAAACCAGCAAAGTGTTTATGCTGGATTATAGTACCGAATTAGAAGTTTGTCAGCAAACCTCTGGCTTCTTGTCATGGCACTTTGGCTTCATCATGGTGGGTGCGTAGGATTCTTGGTTATTTAGTGGTTAGTTGTCGGCTTCTGCGTGACATCTCCAGCAGATATTTTGTCATTAGATCAGGGATTTGATCCAGGTATACAGCATCAAACATGTTTGCTTTTGCATGAATCTGGTCCATCGTCTGGACCATCATTGGTCGGAAGGTTGCTGGTGTTCCATGATGTCCAGAAGTACAGATCTATTGGTGTTACTTGAAACCAAATTTAGTGTTGATTCTTTTGGTTTAATAATGTGAAATTCAACCTACAAGTCTTTAGAACAAAGTTTAAAGTTTAAATGGGCTAGATATAATATTATAGTGCAAATGAACTGAAGGTTTGTGTTTTTTTAACATAACAACATAACATAACATAACATAACATAACATAACATAAAAGGGGTCTGAAGATTTTAGCTGGCTAGATGTGAACCACCTTTACCTGACCCATTAAACTTATCAATGACTGTTTGCATGGGTGCCATCATAATAGTATATCCTTGGTCTCAGGTACACAGTAAGGCAGATCTTCGCATTCTTGGAAGGGTCAAGCACCTTGTCATAACATCTCGGACTCACATATTGTTTTCTTGATGGACACCGGTCTACTAGGTTTTGTTTTGTTTTGTTTTTTGCAGAATGGGTTTTTGGTGATATGTTTCCATGTTGATTTGATACTTGCACATTAGTAAGGGTACTACTTTAGCAGACATGTCCTCTCTTGGTCATTTAGAAGCTATTGCAGGTCTTTCAGAACTACTTAGATAATATTCAATAACATCAGAAGCTCTGAGCATTGCAGGCCAGTCAGCAGTTACAGTACACAACATTGTAGGATAGAATTGTTTGTGAATCAATTTTCTAAGTACATGATACCTGACATAATTATGCAAAAAAAGGGTTTCAATCAAGGACCAGCTAAAGTGTCTATTTAGAATGTGAGTTCACATAATACTATGCTCATTGAGCCACCGTAATGACACTTCATGGATGACAGTTCCTTCTCCATGGTAAAGGAACCGAAGGAGAACTGAGAACATGAACAGCACGCTATATGCTTCCAATTAACTCAATCAATACTGCGCTCTACACCATACAAGTACCTGTTTAAGCTGTTAAAGAAAGAGTGCATTAATATCCATCCATCCATTTTCCATACCGCTTATCCGACACAGGGTCGTGAGGAGCACAGGGAACTTGGGGCACAAGGCAGGAGACATCCTGGACGCAGTGCCAACCCAATGTAGAGCACAATTGTGCACACATTCCCACAACACAGACAACTGCCAAATCAACCAAATCAACTATATCAAATACCAATCAACCTACAACGCATGTCTTTGGACTGGGGAAAGAAACCGGAGTACCTGGAGGAAACCCCCGAAACATGGGGAGAACATGCAAACTCTGTACACGCAGGGTAGAGGTGAGATTCAAACCCCCAACCCCAGAGGTGTGAGGCAAATGGGCAGTAATGTTAATTACCACTGTTCAGTGTGACATCAGCCAAATACCATGATTGTGTTTAACATAACCACAATTCCTTCCTCATGTTTCTCGTTAGTTTATGATGCATTAGCTTTAAAGCTAACATTTGGTGGAACAAACCCAAGAGAGACACAGGGCTCACCCACCCAAGGAGAATAAATGTTATACATATTCATGTGAGTTAAAGCCAGTGTTCATGGGGTGATCTAACGCAATAATGAAAGGTTTTTGATACACTTGAAGCATTACGTCTATAGTGAGCACAATGTTAAATGAACATTTGCAGAATGATGAATGGTAATTTGAGCACAATATACACAGAGGCCCACAAATCTGAATGACCGGAATATGGATATATTTCATATATGGATTATGGATTTACTTATTTCCTTACATTACTTAATTGCCTGCTTACTCACTTACATCTGCTTTTCCCATTTAGAAGGCAAATGAAAAGAAAGCTCACAATAGAGTGAGTCACTGCCTGACTCTGACAAAGAGGAAATCTGCCTGCTATCAGAAAAATTCAATTTCATCTGATAGACATCTGGACACATTGATCCATCATCTCAGTCAATTCAATTTAATCTGTTAAAATAACACAAGGGAAGAAAAGAACAGCTCAGGAAATTTAAGCAATTCAACAGAGCTACAGTATGCCTTGAAACTCACTTGACTTGACAATTTGCTTCAGCTCTGACAAAACTATGTGTCAAATTGTTATGTGAGGAATACATCTTAAATGTAATATATTCCTTTGGGAATAAACTACTATAGAACTTTAAATAGCATTTTACAAATGAAGACATACATTGTGAGTAAAGAATTGGATGGCTTTTTCATAGTTTCCCTTATGCATTTTAAATAAACCCAAAGAGCACAATGGAACAATTTAAATACCAGTGGTTATTTTTACTTCCATTTGTGGCTCTTGAAACAAATTGAGCTTTAAATTATAACAAATCATTACGAAGGCCCTGCTGTGACTCACAATCTCACAAAACAACTTTTCCTGAATACTGATAAACAGTAAATAAATTTAAACAAATCTGAATTTCCTTTGAAATGCTGATATTTCATTGTCTTGTAGTTCATTCTAATCATGGCTATACAAAAACTCATCGATTCTTTTTCCTTCTCTTGTTTGTTTTTTTCCCATCTTGCATAGAGACATAAGGCATGCCCCACTTATCAGTCTCGCCACCTTTCCCTTTTTGTTTGGTTCATCTTGCAGCGCATCCAAAGCAGAGCCATAATTAAGTTCATTTGTCTTGGAAGGATGGAGGTGCAGCTTGATCAGCAGGCTAACGAGGGACTCTAAGCCTTCCTCGAGGGTCTCATAAAGCGACCATGGAGCCTCAGAGGCTGGTCAGGATTAATGTGTCTGTGCTGGGTAAAATGGGCCACTCCTAGAACAAAGAGGTTATACATTTAATATGTGGCATAAAGAAGATTGTGTAACTGTAGTGTAACACAGTTCTGCTGCTCTTAGACCAGCAAAATGCAGCAATAACATCCCCATACACACTTAAGTTTTTTCTAGCCTTGGGTTCTTAGCCATGGGCACATTTTTAATGATAATGATATGTCAAATAATGACACGTCATACATGCATTCATATCACTCACACCGCAATACATTACATATCCTAATACAGCAGCAGAAAAGACAGGAATAATGAGGGACTTTCACATCATCGCAGCTTTTCCAAATGTAATTCAGGCAATAGCTACACACACGTAAAATAAAATAAAATCTATAAAATCACTCATGTATGGTGATTTGGGGACGTTTCTTAATGAAAAATTACATTCGGTTAGATTCAATTTTATTGTCATTGTGCATGCGAATAAGAGACAGTGAGGTAGGATGACAGTAAGATGGCAAAACAGCACAAATGGCCTGAATCCAAAGATAGTTCAGTACAATAGAACATAGGTACAAATGGAAAGGTATGTACTCAACAAGGGTCCAGTGGCATGAGTGAGTGAAATGCAAAGACACTACAGTACAAACTACAGCAAAACTGCACTGTTCCTTAGCCTGCTGGTGTGACAGCAGAGGCTGCTGTAGTGCATCCTGGATGGGAGATGAGTGAACAGTCACTGTTTGGGGTGAGAGATGTCCTTGATGATGCCTTTCACCGTCTGTAAGCAGTGTGCTCGATGGAGGGTAGCTGGGCACCGGTGATTGAGCAGTTTTCACCACTCGCTGGATGGTCTTCCAGTCAGAAACAGAGCAGCTTCTGTATAAATGACTTTTTTTTAATGGGGGGGGGCACTCCCTAATTTAGCCATGGCCTACTAATTCCTATACATCAGGCATGTCTCCCTTATCACATGACAGCTACCAACCAGGAGAGGGTGAAGGCTATCACGTGCTTCCTCCGAGGCAAATGAAAGCAGCCAACCGCATCTTTTCGAACTGCTGCTCATGTAATGTCAGGTGGCGGTGCATCACGCTCGGTGGAAAGAGCAATCTACCTACTTCTGCATGCCTGAGCTCACAGACCCTGATGATTGGCTAGTGTTGGTGTGATTGATAAGTGAGAGAGAGTATGCCACTCCTCCCTCCCTGAGAGCACGGTTAAGTTCATGAATACTTTTCTGTTGCACCACTCGGGAGCCCTAGACTGCTGGACTTTATTCCAAAAACATGCATTAAAATTTGTGAGTAGGAAATTTATTTTTGTTTGTTTTTTTTTAATTATGTAAATGCTATATACAGTAATAGTGCATATGGCATTAAGGGACAGCTTGTGCATTTACTCAATATATTTATGATTCTACATATCAAGCAGTACTTTTTAATTATAATTTGTTAGTCTTTTTTGTTGATTGTGCCCTGTGATGGGTTGGCACCCCGTCCAGGGTGTCCCCCGCCTTGTGCCCCAAGTTCCCTGGGATAGGCTCCAGGCTCCATGGATGGATGGATAGTCTGTCAGTC
Source organism: Cranoglanis bouderius (assembly GCA_023630585.1). Taxonomy (NCBI): domain Eukaryota; kingdom Metazoa; phylum Chordata; class Actinopteri; order Siluriformes; family Cranoglanididae; genus Cranoglanis; species Cranoglanis bouderius. The sequence continues at coordinate 5,968,954 of CM042553.1, read as the reverse complement.
TGTGCATCAATTTTCTGCATTGTTCCTGAATGCTCAGCTATAGTGTTTTAATTTAGAAAAGACTAACAGGGCAGTTTTAACTTTGACACAAGACATTTTGGTTTTGATCTAATTCTCACAGTTAATCTGATATACATCTACAGTTGTCAGAATGTCCTTCTTATACCACTTGTGCAGCTACAGAAATGTAAAACGCTCATCTTCAGTATTCTTTTCACCCTCATCAGGATCACAGTGGTTCCACACTGTAGTGAATCAGCTTTAAAAATGAAAGAAAAGCGCACGTTTGGATTCAAAGCACCTTTTTAAAGGAGACAAGAGTTTTAAAGCGTGAGAAATTTGAAGTATGACTGTGAGCCACGTGATATGTAAATATCTGGTGAAAGGAGCCATTTTCTGAAGCACACCTTGGTGAAGACGGTGAAAACTTTGTCAGGTAATCTTTAAATAAATGAAGTAAAATATTAAAGAGTTTTACTTTTTAACATCCATTAACACTCATTTATTGCGCTAGTGCTCAAGGGGGTACTTTTTAAACAGAATGTTTTAATTGCTACGAATGTTAGTACTTCGTAAAAAAAAGTTTGCAAGTATGCATCGAGTTTGTGCGAGTGTTTGTAGCATGTAGCTTTGCAATCTGTCAAACAAAATGCTTCATTTTTGTACTAACTATCTGAAAACCTTTTGTAAACTTTTGTTGAATAAAGTGATATTTTTTTCTTATTGAGCTGTACTCAATTCATTATTCATGTTTTTTTAAACGATAGTATTGTAACCATTGTCCAAAATAAAGTTAAAAAATGATTTATTTTGTGCTAATTGTCTGTGTTGTTTATTTTAAGATATTGAATGTTCAATAGCAGCATAGCAGCACTGAAGTTTTATTCAACTCAATGAATTACCTTGTGTTAATGTAAATGAGTGACACAACAACTTGCAATTAATTGGTAGATTCTATTGGTTACATTTTTTGACACATAACAAAGGTTATCTTTTACTTAATTACTTCAAGTTGAATTTACTTAAAAAGTGTGAAGCAAAAATGGTGCATATATATTTTAAGTAAATCCAGCACATCATTTTTTTCAGTGTATGTAAAGAGCTGGTACTGTTATGTTGATATATTGATTTAATCATTTTTATAAGAGCTTTATATTCATCATACATGCCAGATATGCATTTGTAATATAATGAAATATTTCCTGGGGGATCCAGCACTGCAGTTTTATATCATTCTCCACTCTATAGCACCTGCTTAATATCAGGAGTTGTTGAATCCAGTGTGTTAGAGCAGTGTCCCAATGGACCGGGATAGAAAACCACAGATGTAATGAGATATACTGTACAATGCAGTATAGAAATACATTTCTATAAATAGCATGGCTACATTGTATAGTAACAACAGAGAGCTTCTCCTAATATTTCTGTCTAGCTTTTATGTTCATATTAGACCACATTTTATGAGCAACAGGGGTGCAAAGTAGATCAGAGCAATTGAAACAGAGTACCTCCGAACTGTTATCGATTGATGCGGCTCCATAGAGATAATCCATCGACTTATGCAGTCAACTGGAGCCCAAATGACAAGGTGTGACTCCTCACTTTACTGCTAATGCTACTGCTAGCCTCTCCTGCAGCAGTCTGGTAAATTCAAGCATGGATCCCCTACCCCTCCAAGTCCAGCACTATGACCTCCTTTAGGCATTCCCGCTGTTCAGCAGCCCTTTTAACCCAGGTAGCAAATGGAATTGGGGAATAGATAGATGAGGAAAGATGAACATTAGAACACTGACGTGCAGATATCAGGCCAGACCTTGATGAGAGAAGAGGGCTGTTATTAAGGTAGATGATTAGTCAGAGATTTCTAAAACCCCAGTGGTGCAAGTCTGGCCTATATAAGCTTTTTACAATCCCATTGTACTTGTAGTGGCAGTGTCAAGAGGAGACATGGCACACAGTACTAAAACATTCCCTCAGAGACAACATAGACTTCGCTGCTGGCTTTTTATGACTTTATGAGTTTTATGCTTTATGTACTGTACACTCAGAATTCAGAGACAGATTAAACTCTTTGTTCATGCCCCTGTTTGTGCACTGTGCACTGTCTAATTTTCCCCTGTATAGCTGGCCACACACTTGAGGATTTTAAGCACGATTTGCACCCCCCCCCCCCCAATGATCGGGGGGCGTGGCCCGATTCGAGGCATGTCGCTACCGACTTTTGTCCAAAAACTCCTCAAGTGTGTGGTGCCATTACGATTATTTTACTGCTCTGGATCAAGTCGGAGCCTCCCCAATCCCAAACATGTTTGATATTTACGACTCTTGATCAGGCTGCCAGAGGTGGGATACCCGCAATAGCCAATGGGTATGAGCAAGCATCACCAACCTGGTGCTGCATGTTTTTATAGCAGAAACATGGCAGCCACAAACACGCCACGAAAGTAGAGTATGGTTCTGCAACGAAAGAATTTTTTAATCGTATGTTGAGGCCATGATGGTGTGCTCTCTCTGTGAGATCTCACGTCTGTGAAATCATTACTACAATCAACAGGTGTGTGGTCTCACGGTCTGGCCGAATCATCTAGTGTGTGCGTTCGGAGGATTATAATGTTAAAAATCGGCTGAAACTGTCGTTATGTCTGTGGTCTCCCACGGTTTTAAAATCGGTTAAGAATCGGTGTGTCCCTGGCATATGGCATTAAACTACCATTCATTCAATTATCCAATCAACTAATCAGGTGGCAGTTTTAATTGCAGTGCATAAAATCATGCGGCTACATGTCAAGAGATGCAGAATGCACAAAATGGTGTGAAAAACAAAAAAAAACATCCAGTGAGTGTGTGACAGTTCTGCACACAAAAATGCCTTGTTGATGAGAGAGGTCAGAGGAGAATGGCCAGACTGGTTCAAGCTGACAAGAAGTCTATAGTAACTCATAGAACAATTCTTTACAATCGTGTTGAGGAGAAAAGCATCTCAGAACGCACGACACATCATACCTTGAGGCAGATTTGCTACAATAGCAGATCACATCAGGTTCCACTCCTGTCAGCCAAGACCAGAAATCTGAGGCTACAGTAGGTAAAACTTTTAATTAATAACAATTTAACTATAAAAATAAAGTCCTGGCTGCCAGGTTACATCACTGATCATAGATCACATCACTGCTGTTGTGCTACAACCACAACCCACGACCGTACATTTGCACTCCAATTAGTAATATCCAGATACTGATTTGTTTATCGTCATTCAGGCTGAATCTTCACTGTTGGCGTGTTTCTTATGTTGTATTTATAGAACAGTATGCATTCTGTTTCAAAAGGGGTTATTTTTCTGCATTTATATTAAAAATCTTTCTTTTTTTGTGGGTTTTTTTGGGATTTTTTTTTTGTTGCTTTTTTTAAATTTACTCACCACATAAGTGATGCATGAACTCAATTGAAATTCTCACTTTCCATACTGTAAACTTTATTTAAAAGTGCAATGTACATAATGATTGTGCGTGAAGCATATGCATGATAGCGATATTCATAGATAACAGCATAAAAGCAGCATATGCTGTTTGTTCTCTGTCCCACTGTCTCATGCAACATTTTTGCATTGGGCTGTATTGTATTGTAATCGCAGCTGCCATCTTTGGTTTTCCCTATCCCCAAGGTATCACTGACATACAGTAGTTGTACATTAGGGCAACTGTTTAAATGGGAAAACAAAAATGTCAGCAGTGTGCACAGAGCATGTGCAGTATGGACTGAACCGTGTATTTTAGTAAATAGATCTGTCTTTGAGAGATTGCTAGTTTGGATGCATGCTGTGTGTTTAACAATAAAATGTGTTCCATGTTATGATTTTTGGGGTATATTATCTCGCTTTTGTAACTAGAATCTTTATCCAAAGCTATGTTGTGTTTAGTTAACCTTTCAACTTAAAGCATGTTGTCTTTCATTTTTCAATGTATTAAAAATGCATTATAATTGTACAATGCTTACAAATCTAATAGTATAATATGGCGTGGTTGATTACGTTGTGCTTGAATAGGCATGGAATAAGTTAATCTGTAGTTTTCAATCTTTAATCTTGATACATCTGCACCCTCTAAGGGTCACTGCATGGCCCTGTTTTAGAGATAGGACACAAGTGCTGATTTACTGAATGTGCACACACAGAGTCAATGCTTAAACGAAATCAGTAAAATGCAGAGCAGGCAAAAAACACAGAGTCAAGGAGCCAAAAACACAAGCAAACAGGATAATGTAGAACAAGCAAAAACAAGTTTGAGGGAATGTATAATCAAGTAAAAAAAATAAAAAATGATGATAGTATACCAATGTGTGCAGACGAACAGCTCAGGAAGTCATGGTGTAGTGTATGGTGTGGTGTATGTTTAAGCAGTATCACATGAGCAAAACCGTATAACAAGAAAGTAATACTGAGTAAGTGATATTTCGGACACAATATGGCCAAATGGTCTGGTTATTTTTGCTTCGCTTGAAGAAATAGATCCCGAAGAAGTCATGCTCACTTTATCGGCACGTCAGCTAGCTAGCTCACATTGATTTGTGCATTCCCGTTAAAGGTGCGTCCAATGAAATTGGCTTCCCTACTTCCTTTTCATCTTCATCTTATGAGCTTTCATATTTTAAGTCAAAAGGTATATTCCTGAAATTATTGTTTGCCATGTCCATGATGATGTTGCTAACTCTGCTGTAGTAAATGCCGCTCAACCAATCAAATTAGTGGAACTGTTGCATATACTGTAAATGATTGTTGTCTGGTGTGTTTTCTGATGATTGGGTGAAGCTAAAGGCTGGAAAGCAAACAGAGAATCTCCCAATCCTAGTTAAATGTACAGCTTTCCTCTTACTTAAATCTGAGTGTACTCCCTCTACCCAGTCCAAGATAATATACATATTATCTTAAATGTTAGTATGTTTTCAGACAGTTTTATGAATAAACACAACAATTACATAATTCACCTCATAGACTCACTCTGTGAGATTCATACACTAGGTTCAGAGGCAGCATAATAGTCGTTCACCTTCTGCTTTCTGACCTGGCTGATGGATAAGTGCTTCCTTCCCGAAAATTGCATTTTCAGTATAGATGGATCAGCGGTAACGTATGCATTGCTTATCACCACCAAACCATGAATACCAGATGCAGCAATATTGCTCTGGTTGGGTGACATAAATCTATTGTAATCTACATTGCAGTTCACGGGGAGTCTGATTTATTCAGAACGACAGTGTGCCGTGCGTTCAGCCTTCTCGCCTATTTTTCAGGCTGTTTGTTTGGTTAAATAAGCTTGGTCGTGTGTAGTAAGAGGCGATCAGGCCACGATTTCAGGAGAGCTCTATGGGGCTGCACCTTGTTCACCCTGTATGTGTGAGAATTTATTCTGATGCAATTTTAAACCTTTAACAAATGTTGCCTTGATACCACTGACCACCTACACTGAACATCAGAATAAAGGAATCACATCTTTCAGTGAGTTTGGCTCAGCTTATTCTAACTTCAGCAGCTTAGCTCTTATAGACTCTCTTGCTAGGCTGATTTTGCTATGTTTTGACAGGTAAGTATGGCAAGGGGCTTGTACCATGAGCTTTTTGGTTAGTCACCTTCACGGTCAATTAGCTCATGCATCAGGTGCAGAGTATCTGACAAGTGGCAATTGGGGAGCGAAGACAGGTGGCCGCTAAAGAACTTAAGGAGATAATACACACCTAGTAGAAATTTATGCAGCTTCTGCTCAGATTAGGAAAGAGACAGGGTTTTCTAATACCTATTTAAATACCATCCTCCGTCAGTGATGTCAGACACCACTTCAACACAAACATTTAGATCACTTAAGCTTTAATGCCTATACTTTATCTCAGATGATGTTTACAATTTAAGATGAAATGGACTCGAAGTTTGAAAACTAAGCCATTATCCTACAAATGTACCTGAAACAATCTGTAAAGCGGAATAGTGTTATGGGTATATAAATGTTGCAACAGCTTGCAATGACACGTCTTGTACTGATATAAAATCATTTGAATTATTTTAACATCTCTGCCTGTTTAGGCTGCAGTGCCATTTTGTCAGTTGTCTTTTTTCATTTTGACGTTCTGTTGGAGAGGGAATGCAAAAAATAGCCGTGCTTTTTTTTTTTTTTTAAAGCCCTCTGCCAGTGTCTTCAAAAAGAAAGTGCAAAGATGAGCACCACAGGTCTGCGGACAGGAAATTGTGAACCACTGGAGAGGGAATTTATAACCGCTGCGTCTTTCAGAGCATTACTGTGGCCACCATTAAGGTAACAATGACATGGTGGTAAGTGGCCAAACGAACGTTTAATTTTATTATGACAGCCTCTTAATAAAACCACAGCAGAGTGCCTCATTATTATTATAAAGAAAATGTTTAAATTCTGAGCAAGAAAATCTCCTTAACTTTGCTTGATGAGTAGTTTAGACCTTTGACAAATAAGAAATGCGTCTGTGTGTGTGTGTGTGTGTGTGTGTGTGTGTGTTTGTGTGTGTGTGTGTGTGTTGGATATGGAGAGCAATGTCACATAGGGACTCACTCTGTCAGGCATGGTAATCAGTGCCTGATGTAACATAGGTGAAACTCTGCACCTCTTTCTGTGATAGCGAACAGATCATTCATTACCCATATCAAGACAACTGGACTATTAGGACTAAAGATGTGGAATGAATGTCATGAAGCAGGCAAACAATACTAATCTCCAGCAGCATTTCACAATTAAATGAACAACGAATTCAACAGACGTTAAGCAAGCATTACAGAAGTGGATGTGACAACAAAAGGTAGCTCAAAAGGGATTAAATTGAGGTCACTGTGATTATCACTGCACCCCTCACCTCCTACATGATACCTCAACATCTGTGTGGTGGGTGCCATGTAGTCAGTGTAGTACATTAGGAAGCTAGCTGGATCCCAAACTTAAGGGAATAAAGATGTATGAAAAAAGTTAGAACTACTAACCTGAATCCTTGGCCTATCCGTTATCCATTCATTTTATAATGAATTTGCAATCCTGATAGGTAGAAAGAGCAGGTTGTCCCTTTGTATTTCAAAAGGTCAACAAAACATGGCAGTCTGTCAAGAACCTCCAAATCTGCAACAACAACAAAAAAAATCTCTTTTATTATATATATATATATATATATATATATATATATATATATATATATATATATATATATATATATATATATATATATATATATAAAATACATTTTTCCCTTAGTCATACAATCTCAACACATACACTTGTAAAACAGATTTTTAAAGACTGATTTTATGATTGGGCTGCCATTTGTGTTCCTCTGATATTATATTTACAAATATGTACAGTCTGTAATGCTCAACTATATTTTAAACACAGGTAAAGTGTCCCTCACATCAACCTATCCACATATTTCAGATAAATGACAACATTAATAAAACCTACAGTAACCATAGCACTTATAAAACCAGCCCAATGTAATTAAACTTTACCTTTCAGCTTCTAATCATTTATTTTTTTTAATGGTTATTTTTGCATTTATGAATGTGTGAATCCATTTAACATCTCAAGCATGAAACATTCTTCTCCGTGAGCCATCCATTATACTGTAGGTTATGAAAAAATGTACCACAAGTATTAGAAGGAAAGTAGGAAAAAATATTTCTTCTTTTCAGTAATTTTTGGAAGTACAATCCTATTACCCATACAGATGAAAAGTCCGGTGCATGTGCTAATTCAAAGTGAAAAAAAAAATTCAACCCTGTTACTCATTTAAAAGCAAAATGCAGTCTAGAAACCTTGTAAAAATGAGATTGCTGCATGAGATGTGTTAACACGTTTTATGAATTGGTGAATGCATGTTGTCTTAGATTCAATGTGGGGAAATAATTTTTTTTTTTTTTTTTAAATAAAGTTTAAATGTGAAGAGTTACAATGGCTAAATGGCATTACCTTGCAGTGTCATGGTTGGATTTAGTCAGGGAATATTTTGACACACCATTTTGCTGTAAATGTATGCAAAAAGATGGAGAACCCTGTGTTTCTTATAAGAGAATTAAGTCAAACTTAATACCACTTATAAGGTGAGAATTTTGATAGCCCCAGTTTCTTTGCACCTAAGACCAGGAATCACAGTCTCTTGTGTAAAGGCTGATTTAAAGTACTCTTTTTTTTTTTCTTTTGGAAGAAGTCCCACTTGTGAAGATATTAAGAATGTTTAAGGGGGATTAAACGTCTACCACCAACTGCTCTTTAAATCCTTTTCATCTGGGTTTTGGAAAGGCAAGTGAGGATAGACAGAGAGAGAGAGAGAGAGAGAGACAGTGAGAGGGAGAGAGAGAGATGCAGTCCCTCAAAGAGTCTGGTGAAATAGCCTTGTCAGAGTAATTAGCTTCTCACCGTTTAAGAATAAAATTATAGCATGTTTCTGTGGTGGCTGCCTTTCATATTGTAATGTGGAATGAATGAAATATTACTTGGAAATAATAGGGATACATTTCTCCCATCCTGCACCCTTCTTTTATTCTAATACATAATCTTTTATGGCTCCTCTGAACTTTGATCATGTGGTAAAGTCTGTGTATTTGATCATATGCGCCATATATAATTTACAAAGCACGATCTTTAATGTGCAGATAATGATTTTGGGTAGCAACGTTCAGAACTGTATTCCTTTTGATCTTTCTTCCCTTTCTATTAGACTACTCTTATCACACACTTGTCTTGTTCATGGATATACGGCTGCCACCAAGACCAATCCCTCAGTTCTGCACAAAATAAACCAATTACTGTGCACAGTCCTTTAATTATGCACCTGATGCATAATTAAACCTGTCATGGAAAAAAAAACATCTTAATTTCATTTATAACAGTTCTTCTCTAATGGAACAATTCACAGGTCAAAATGAGGCAAGCCCAAGCATCTTAACACCAAAAAATGACAAATTGTGCGAGAAGAGGGAATGAAGACAGGAGAAGAACGATAGAATGATGACAGAAGCCAGGAGAACCAGGCGTGCGATGGTGCTTAATCCTTTCTATGAATGGCCGAGCATGCGGTAAGGGCCAGCTGTGATGGAGGAGAGGAGTGAAGAGTGGAGCGGATGAGTGGGATCATGCTGGGAAGATGATGAGAGACCTAAACCGAAGAAAGAGCCCACTCAGCCTCTGCTGTCTCCGCCACTACAGCGCTGCCTCACACCAAGCAACACCATGCATACGCCAAATGACTGAGTTCCTCATTATCACACGCCACCTAGCATGTCTCTCACCAACCTCATCTCATACAAAATTCATAGATAATGAGTAATTTCACTGCATTTCCTCCCACTGAAGTTGTAAGGAAAGTTCTGAGCACTAAAGCCCCCCCGTTCTTAACCATTTCATAGGAACTGGCTTGTAGAATTCTTACAAATTTGTGTTCACTAATCCCTCTCTCTCTCTCTCTCTCTCTTGTTATGACTTGACTTTTTATCTCAGTTATTGGTTCTATAACCAATATTTTTTGCAAATACACTCAAAAAGCTTTTATATTATTTGTGTGTGCAGAAGTGTAGAAAAAAAAAGGAGGACATATAGTAAAGTCTTTCTTCTTTAGCTAAACACATCAGAAAATTAATTCTATTATACTGTAAATTGTTTCACTTTTAGTAAAAATTCAATGCTGGTCATTTCCACCTAACCTTGAGGGGAAAGTGTAGGGGGTGGGGTTCCAGGTATCAAGGCTTTCTGTTCCTCTACATTGTAAATACTTTGTTTAAAAAAAAAAAGAAAGAAAGAAAAGAAAAGACCATTAAGCACAATCTGCATGATTAATCTGGAACAGTTGAAAAACTGTCAGGAATTTAACCCATGACCATTCTTCTCCAACACAGTGAAGAGGATGAGGGGGAAAAAAAAACCTTTATTGACATCAACTGACAAAATGCAGTGCCTGAACTTCATCAACCATCGTTCCAACTCCAATTGGTTATATGTTGTGGCCAAACCTATTAAAACCCGCAGTCTGAACTGAAGCAAGCAGTCCACATGCACATGCTTAAGAATATGAAGAAACCCGGAAAGCACAAACGAGTCTAAGATTCCTCTACAAATGTGTTGGATAACCTTGTTAGCAGGCTTTTATAATATTCAGAAGGCCATAGCAAATACAAAATAACCTTGATAAAAACACAAAAAGCTTAGTCAAAAACTGAATGCATGGAGGCTGTATATTCATCTCAGTGAGAACCTCTTTCTGTGCTGTTGAACTAAGCAACCTTAAAACCATCATGCAAACAGCATCAGAGACCCTGTGTCAGCCTTGATGGCCTTAATCAGGCACTCATTTTCACCCAGGCCTCTCAGTTTGCACAGCTCCTCTCCACTGTTAAAATGAGTCCATTCTAAAAACCAGTAAACTCCTACAAAACAACATTTCCTCATAAAATCCTAATGCAAAAATGTGAGGTCATGCAGAGGCAAGCCATGGCCTTCTAGCAAAATGTAGCTCTCTGGAGATATTAGCGTCTTTTACCTTTTCTAATTGTGGATGGAAGAATGTGTCCATTTTAATTTTTCTTGTGCTGGGAAAGTACAACTTCCTCCTTTCTGGTTCATTAAGTTCTCTCTCTCTCTCTCTCTCTCTCTCTCTCTCTCTCTCATATCATTGATCTATGACCTGTTTGACAGAGTAATGCACTACACACACACATAATTAGGAAAGCTGTAGTAAATGGTACACATACAACAGTGGATAAATTGTATTCATACACAGGGACACAGCTCAGAACACATAACACAGTCAGAAATCCTGTATGTCCTCATGTTGACACTGTGATTTATTTTCGTGCCAGTGCAAGCATAATTTTCTGGTTAATGCTGCAGTATTGTTCCTTCAGTTGGGCATAGGCCATTTTCTGGTAGGAAATTAACAGCATTGACTGATGTGGGTAAAGCAGCACAGCCAGGAGTGTGACACTTTATGATTGCCACATGCTGAGACCCCCTCTTAGCACAGACTCAAAATCCTGTCTTGTTTCTAACAACTCGATTTTGTCAACGTCACTATTTATATTACTTTTCCCAAATGCTAATTAAATACCAACTTAATTATTTTATCTGTAACAAGTAAGCACCAGCAACTCAGTTGTTTAGTGTGAAACAACTGACCTGTCATTATACACAGAATATCAAAATCTATTTAAAAAATGCAGACAAAACAAATTAGAGTCCAGAATCTCCAACTTTTGTCAGCCAGACAGTTATTTCTACCTGTTACAATCTCGCCCTCCATTCCATTCTCATACCTCACCACAGTAACTGTGCCAGTGTCAGTGTACGTTAATACAAATTCATACAACACATTTAATTTCTGATTAGTATTTTAGTTGCACATCCCAAGAAACATATTATTTCATTCAGTGTTTTACATATGCTATACAGCACAGGCTATAACATTACATTGCTTCAGTTCAATAAGAAGAAACAAGGTCAACTTATTATAAATGAAGGTCAAGGTGAACTAAGAGTTGAGGCCAAAAGTTTACATACACCTAGGCTAAAGACATTCAAATTGAATTTTATGTGAACATACATTTCCTATGTTAAGGGTGTGTACTGTATCTACTTTATTTCCATAAGAGGTCATTTCAAAATAATAGCCAAGAGACAGATTTATTTAATCTTTTATTTACTATATCAGATTTTCAATGGGTCAGATGTTTACATACACCTTATTAGTATTTGGTAGCATTGCTTGTTAATAACTGGAACTTGAATCAAACACTTGGGGTGACAAGCTTCTCACAATACTACGCTGGAAGATTTACCCATTACTCCTGACAGAACCGGTGTAACTCCGTCAGGTTTGTGGGCCTCCTTGCTCAGACACACTTTTTCAGTTCCGTCCACAAATTGTCAAAGATTCAGGTCAGGGCTTTGTGATGGCCACTCCAATACTTTCACCTTGTTGTCTTTAAGCCATAATGTTACAACTTTGGAGGTCTGCTTAGGATCATTGTCCTGTTGGAGAACCCAGTAGCAGTCAAGTTTTTTTTATTTTCTGCTTGATGTCTTGAGGTGTTGCTTCAGTATTTCTAGATAATCTCCTCCAACTATGATGCCATCTATTTTCTGAAGTGCGCCAGTCCCTTTCCCAGCAGAACACTCCCACAAGATGATGCTGCCACCCGCATACTTCACAGTAGGGATGGTGTTGTTCAGATTAAAAGCTTCATCTTTTTTCTTCCATACATAGCAATCATCGTTATGGCCAAGCAGTTCAATTTTTGTTTCATCTGACCAGAGAACACACCTCACCTGCAAACCTTGTGTGACAGCCTTTCAGATCATGACGATATAGGACTCTCTTAATGATGGATGTACATACTTTGGTGCCTGATGCTCCCAACTTCATTCCCAGTTCCTTTGTTGTTATCTTGGGGTTCAGTTGAACCTTGAACACAATTGAACACAGCTGCCATGTATGATAGCTTTCCAAATGTACTGTTTTATTGTATTAGGCTTACATACAACCTTTGTAAAAGGAAGGGAATTAACCTTTTTCTAAATGATGTTCAAAACCTAGAATCTGGTTTAAGAAAGTTATGCTGGAGTTAGTAGCTGCAGAAAATAGGATAAATAAAGCCTTATTCTCTGTCATTCTGTATATTTGTAATTTACCTTTTGCTCATTTTCTGATTTATGTCTTTACACCTGTGCATTAGCCTGAGTATTTCTGACATCTTGCCTGTGCTTAGACTTCATAAGTCTCAGTGAAAATATTGATGTAAAATTGACATCAATGACTGCAACACTCAGTTAAATTAAATTTTCAAATAAAAATGTATTTGTATAGCACTTTTAACAATAGATAGTGTCACATAGGAGCTTTCCAGAAACCTAGATGTAGATTTATATTTAGATTCCAGTGGCCAAAGGCAAAAGTGTTAAGGAAAAACTCCTTGAGATGAAACAAGGAGGAAACCATGAGACAAACCAGAGTCAAAAGGAAACTCATCCTCTTCTCTGTAACTCTGTAACTATAGTATAAAGTCAAACAGTACTGATTGTGTTAAAAGGATGTTTAGTACGAGTCTAGTGTGTTCTCTGTTAATATTGCTGCAGTATGAGATGTCAAATGTCTCTGAGAAAAAAGTAGAGGCATCAGATCGTGTTTCAGCCTCGGGTTGCTTTCGCAGCACCAGTGGCTTTTCTCTGCTGTGTGTGTACTTTATTCCTGTCGAGAGGCATGGTGGGACAGTGTAGGGTTCTGAGAACGGCAACGGTGAACATAACTGTCATCTGACAATGACAAGCTTATTTATTTTCATTATGACCCTATGTTTTGACAATGAGAGTTAAACATGACTTCTTTTAATTGATGTGTTTTTTAAATAATAAACCAAATAAGCCAAATAATCAATGCCTGCATAATCCAATGTCTATGAGTAAAATAAACTCCTCAATAACTAATATTAATCAACACCTTTAAAGTTGTTAACCAGCAAAAAATCAAAACAGAGGCTAAATAGTTTCAATATTTACATCAGGTTTTTTTTTTTTTTTTTTTTTTTTTAATTGTTATTTATTTATTTATTTTTAATTAACATGCTGTTATTTAATGTTTTGCTAATTCATGTAGTCTTATTTTTAGTTATGGATTGAATAAATGTTCAATTCAGATTAATTTTGTTAACATTTAAATACATGTTAACATAGTTTATTACACTGTTATCATTACTCACAGTTTATTAATGTTAAGTTTAAGATTTGTTAATGTTAATGAATGCAGTAAAAATGTTAGCTAAGGGAACTTTAATGTAAAGCATTACCAGATCCTTTTTTTCCCCTTCTTCCTGTTTTGCCATGGGCAGTTCTGACATTCTCTGTTGGTTGTACCACAGCTATTGTATCTGATGCCTCTTTTTGAGTTTCCACTCTTCCGCTTCTTTTACCTCAACATCTTCTTTTATCTTCACTATGTTTAGCTATTATATCTATGTTTAGCTCTTGCCTACCTCACACCTCTCCTTCACCTTTCCTTTTCTGTTTTATTTTCTTCTCATTTCCTTTTCTGTCCTCTTTTCTCTTCCCCTTTTCTCTACCTCTCTTCTTGTGCTCCTATTCGCTCGCTTCCCTTTTCTCTACTTATCTCATCATTTCTCTTGTCTCTCCTCATCTTTTTCTCTTCCTGTTCTTTTCTCCATCTTTATTCTTTTCCTATCATCGTCTGTCCTCTTCTTCTAATCTCTAATCCCTCTCTTGTCATCTATTCAACCAAACTCCTATTCTGTCCTACCCCGCCTTCTCTTCCTGCTGGCCCTCTGCTCGACTCCTCTCTATAAATGAGTAAATAAAAGAGGGGGGGCTTTATTGAGAAGTGGAGCACCTACATCATTTCCTGCTGATAAAAACATGATTGGGCGGTGCCTGAGGGATGCAGCTTTGTGCATCGCGGCCACTAACAAATCCAATTTCCACAGGAACACGATGCAGAGCAGACCCCCTGGGCTAGCAGTCACAGCGGACAGCATCCCCTCCCTTCCCTTCTCCATCTCCAACATGCTTCTCTTCGTGCACAAACAATTAGGGCTTGATTTCTCCGTTATTAATCACAGACCCCAGACAAAGCGTGAGATCATAATTAAAATCTATTTGGGAGCATATGCGCCTCGCTCCCTGAAGGCATACGTGCAAGGGGGGGGGGGGGGGGTGTTTTTTTTTAAGCAGAACAAGACTGAAAAATGACAACAGCGATATGTCTACTTCTGAATTTTTGTGAAGCCACAGTGTATTCAAGTTTGTTTGTGTGTGAGAGAGAAAAATAGTGAGGAACAAATAGTGAAGAAATGGAGAGTGAGAATTTGTGTCTTTTGGGGAAGGAGATAAATGAAATGCTTGTTTGCTTTCTTGTTGGCGTTTATTTACCTGGACTGTGTCCAAATGAACAATACAAAAACAGGAAGCAAACAACACACAAACGTAATGAATCACATCAATGTTATCTTATTAAAAGTTTGGTGGTGATGCCAATGAGAAGAGACATGCGACAGAAGGCATCAGATGAGAAGCTTGTTATGCTGCAGATAAAAAATAAATTAGTATAATAAGGCAAGCGTGGCAATTCTTTTCCTGGATTTCAAGCTGAGTCAAAGATGATGAATGCTAACGAATAACTGCCGTCTCCTCTCACACACCTCCATGGTGAGTGCCAAAGGTCAAAGTTTACTGTGTTCTTCTCCCTCATATTTGGGTCAGACACATAGTCATTTGGTCCGAATGCACTACAGATGCAGATAAGGTCTGTAATTACAAAGCACACTCCATACACAAAAGACCAGGCTATAATAAATACTGTAAGCGAGAATGAGGATGCTTTCTTTATAAAATTGGGGTTTTGTATCCATTGGTTCAGTATATGAGACTTAGTTGTTGTCTGGGTGGGGCTTGTGAAAAAGATTATTTCAATAGTTTGCATGTTTATCTCAGATCAGGCAAGACTGGAAACAAAACAACAATAAAACACATTAAATCAGATAAATCACTTAACAAGATTAGAAAATGCAATTATAGCTGCTGGTTTAAGATAACTGAAATAGATAGCAGGAGGCGACATGGCAGATTTTCCCTCTCTAATCTGAGGCCAGGATGCAAAGGCTTATACGGAATAAAAAGAACTCAACTGAACGAGCCTGGATGTGCTTTTAGGATTAGGAAGTAACTCCATTTTTTGGATGTAATTCTGGATGTATATCCCTCCAGCAATGGGATATATAAATTGAACAGCATTGTGAGAAACATGCCCCATTTTACTTTAATTTTCCAGTCATTTAAACTCACCCCTGCTGTACTTTTTATGCAGGAATCTTCTAGGTTATAATTTTCAGCTTTCAGCAAGATCTCAAATTGCATGAAGTGTCATAGTTAAAGCTTTAAAAATAAATAAATAAATAAATCATTGTTCCAAGAGCTGTGACTTGTAGTTATTGTATCACTGATATAATTAATCCTTTTTAGGACCACTGAGGCAATAAAACCTGGCTTTCTCCAAAACCACCAGGTGGATGTTACAGGATGTAAGTACTGTTTCTTTCAGAAGAAGCCTGCTTTCTCTTTTTTTAAATCAAGCCAATTGTGATTATTACCGTGCTCTCCCTTTACTTTGTGCTACCTCCCTTTGCCAAGAAAACAGCTTGATGAGCCTGATGAGGTTGGAGAATACATGGCAAGGGATCTGAGACCATTCCTTCATACAGAATCTCTCCAGATCCTTCAAATTTCAAGGTCCACGCTGGTGGACTCGCCTCTTCAGTTCACCCCACAGGTTTTCTATGGGTTTCAAGTCAGGGGACTGGGATGGTGTAACGTCTGAACGTATCAAACTGATTTCTGCATCAGCCTGGGTTTAGCAATGAAATTTCTCTTTCTCCTTGAGCTGTGAATCCTTATCTAACCTCTTCACCAGATGCCATCGGAATGCGACACGACCCCCCTCCCCCCTTCAGACACACAGACACACACACACACACACACACACACACACACACATATACACACACACAAAGCACACACCCGTGCACACACACAATGTAAGAATTTCTTTTGAATGTAACATGTAATTATATGTAATTATTCGATGCCTAAATAGTGTGATGTTATCTTGTTTACATATATTGTGTGTTTATGTGACCTAACCATAATGATTTTAGATAGTCTTAACTTAGGATATTATTTTAAATGTCTGTAATCATGTTTTACTTGTAATATTCGTTACAAGTCCATCGAATTTGGTATGTAGTTAATTGTCTTGCGATATCCTGGTTGATTATGCATATCATATTGCAATGGGATACATTATTTTATGCTTTCTCTTAATTTCATATATAATACGGTATAAACCGGCTCCTCCCTGGACATGCAAATTAGGGTCTGAGACCAGACAAAGAGAGTTCATCCCGCCAACAAATCCAACTTCCTGATTGGCCCATAGCCCAAAGAGGCGTGTGCGTTGGTGTTGTCTTTAAAACAACACCACGCTTTGAAACTCACTCTTCAGTCTCTTCAGACCCTCTTCACTCTCTTCTTCACTTCAACTTCACTTCTACGCTCCTTCCGGTTTCTCTCCCCCGGGGCCACGTGCCCCGGGAAGAGGAAGCCAGGATCTCTCTCTCCCAGACAAAGGATGCAACCACCTCACGGCCCACGCCTTTTTCAAATGGCACGACAAACCAGCGAACTCTACACGACCTCGCACAAACTTTCAAACCGAAGCCATGCAAGTATAGTTAATGGATTTATATCTGCGTTTAAGATTGTACCCCTGTTTACAGGAGATTTAAGTTCGTTGCTGGTTTTGAAAAAGGCTAATTAGTTGTGTTTTTGTCTGCCATTCCCTTTTATTTCATTACTTTCTCTCTATACCTTTTCTTTCCTTGTATATAGATGTACATATGTATGTTTTGCTTAGAGTTAGTCGTGTGTATCCATAGTTACATCTAGTTATTAAAATCTATTATCCCACGCTTGATTTGTCTCTGTTTGGTCACATGATAGAGTCAATTAAACACTGCGATCTCATTACACACTCTAATTTTTAATAACAAACTTCGTTGGTTAATCCTTCCTGGCCAGAAGGATAAACTCCCTCTTTAGAGTCATAATTCCAAACTAGACTACAGCTAATCCTAAAAGCTGATCTAGACCACATACATAGTCATAATTAATTATAATCCGTTGTAGTTAATTATCTATATGTATATGTGCACATACATGAACTCCCTTTCATGGCTGATGTATATTTATAACTGGTCACAATACGCGTTGATTAGATATATAGATATATTTCACGCAATTCGAGCTAATTCCTTATATAAATTGGAGAATACATTTAAACGTGTTAAACATCTTTTAATTCGTTACATAAATTGTAACTGGTGGAGAATATTTTTAAACATTGCAGATTCATCCGATTTACTACACATTCTGGTAGATAAGGCGGGCACCTTTAAAAAGGTGCCTCGAATCCAAGTGTGTGCTTCTGTTTCGTTTTTCATGTTTAAAGTTGATCCATTACATTATTCTGGTGGAAAAGAATAATGCTAGTAATGATTGATTCGTTACAATGGCCATGGCAGGACCTTGATTTTGTGGTCAGTGTCTGCTGGAAGATCCAACCACGGCCCATTTTAAGCTTTATGGCAGAGGCAGTCAGGTTTTCATTTAATATCTGTTAATATTTGATAGAGTCCATGATGCCATGTATCCTAACAAAATGTCCAGGTCCTCTGGCAGAAAAACAGCCCCAAAACATTAAAAAGCCACCACCATATTTAACCGTGGGCATGAGGTACTTTTCCATATGGCTACCTCTCTGTGTGCACCAAAACCACCTCTTGTGTTTATTGCCAAAAAGTTCTATTATGGTTTCATCTGACCATAGAACCCGATCCCATTTGAAGTTCCAGTAATCTCTGGCAAACTGAAGACACTTGAGTTTGTTTTTGGATGAGAGTAGAGGCTTTTTTCTTGAAACCCTTCCAAACAACTTGTGGTGATGTAGGTGACTTCAGATTGTAGTTTTGGAGACTTTCTGACCCCAAGACACAACTAACTTCTGCAATTCTCCAGCAGTGATCCTTGGAGATTTTTTGGCCACTTGAACCATCCTCTTCACAGTGTGTTGATACAATATAGACACACGTCCAATTCCAGGTTGATTCATAACATTTCCAAATGACTGGAACTCCTTAATTATTGCCCTGATGGTGGAAATGGGCATTTTTTTAGGTTTGTGTTTGCAATTGTTTAATATCCATGAGAGAAGAGTATTTTTGTGAATCTTTTGAACAAAAGATAAAAAGGTTAAAAATAAAGACAATTTTCCACAGCCTTCTTTGATCATACTTAACCAAGGGTGGTATTAGTGGAGGGCACTGTATATCACCAACTTTCATAGTTAATATTGTATCTAATGTGCATGTACACTGATCAGCCATAACATTAAAACGACTGACAGGTGACATGAATAACACTGATTATCTAATTAAAATGGCACCTGTCAAGGGGTGGGATATATTAGGCAGCAAGTGAACAGTCAGTTTTTGAAGTTGATGTGTTGGAAGCAGGAAAAATGGGCAAGTGTAAGGATCTGAGCGACTTTGACAAGGGCCAAATTGTGATGGCTAGACGACTGGGTCAGAGCATCTCCAAAACAGCAGGTCTTGTGGGGTGTTCCCGGTATGCAGTGGTTAGTACCTACCAAAAGTGCAACTTACAGGACTTAAAGGATCTGCTGCTAACGTCTTAGTGCCAGATATGACAGCACACCTTCAGAGGTCTTGTCCCATGCCTCGATGGGTCAGAGCTGTTTCAGAAGCACAAGGGAAACTTACATGTAATGTGTATGTATGTTTATGAGTGTTTGTGAGCATGTACAGTCATGTGAAAAAATAAGTACACCCCATGGAAATTGTTGGCTTTTTTTTTTTTTTTACATATTTGGACAAGCAAACATTTGATCATCTTTGAAACAGTGCCTATTAATAAAGTTGATATACTTGAACAAAACCATAAGAAAAAATTAGATTCTTCCATCATTTATTCAACAGAAATATCAATAAATGTGATATTCTTCTGTGGAAAAAGTAAGAACACCCATAGCCTCAGAAGCTACTGTAGTATTGCCCCCTTTAGCAGAAATAACTTCTTGTTGGTGTTTTTTGTAATTGTCCACCAGTCTCTTTATGCAGTTGTCCACCATTTAAATCCAGGCTTTGTTTAGGCCAATCCATAACCCTCAATTTCTTCTTTTTGAGCCATTCCTTGGTGGATTTTTTAGTGTTAGACTTAGGATCATTATCCTGTAGAAAGGTACTTTTGGTTCAACATCAACTTTTGGACAGATGGCCTCACAATTATTTTCAAGCACTCTTTGGTATGATGCAGAATTCATAATCAATGAATGCAAGCTGTCCAGTCCCTGAGGCAGTGAAGCAACCCCAAGCCAGAACAGCTCCCCCACCATGCTTCACAGTTGGTATGATGTATGGCTTCTCCTGAAAAGCTGTCTTTGGTCACCACCAAACATCTTTGATTCATCTGTCCAGAGCATATTGTTCCAAAAGGCCTGGTATTTGCCTACAGGTGCATCTCAATAAATTAGAATGTCATGGAAAAGTTCATTTATTTCAGTAATTCAACTCAAATTGCGAAACTCATGTATTAAATAAATTCAATGCACACAGACTGAAGTAGTTTAAGTCTTTGGTTCTTTTAATTGTGATGATTTTGGCTCACATTTAACAAAAACCCACCAATTCACTATCTCAACAAATTAGAATATTTCATAAGACCAATAAAAAAAAACATTTTTAGTGAATTGTTGGCCTTCTGGGAAGTATGTTCATTTACTGTACATGTACTCAATACTTGGTAGGGGCTCCTTTTGCTTTAATTACTGCCTCAATTCGGCGTGGCATGGAGGTGATCAGTTTGTGGCACTGCTGAGGTGGTATGGAAGCCCAGGTTTCTTTGACAGTGGCCTTCAGCTCATCTGCATTTTTTGGTCTCCTGTTTCATTTTCCTCTTGACAATACCCCATAGATTCTCTATGGGGTTCAGGTGTGGTGAGTTTGCTGGCCAGTGAAGCACACCAACACCGTGGTCATTTAACCAACTTTTGGTGCTTTTGGCAGTGTGGGCAGGTGCCAAATCCTGCTGGAAAATGAAATCAGCATCTTCAAAAAGCTGGTCAGCAGAAGGAAGCATGAAGTGCTCCAAAATTTCTTGGTAAACAGGTGCAGTGACTTTGGTTTTCAAAAAACACAATGGACCAACACCAGCAGATGACATGGCACCCCAAATCATCACAGACTGTGGAAACTTAACACTGGACTTCAAGCAACTTGGGCTATGAGCTTCTCCACCCTTCCTCCAGCCTCTAGGACCTTGTTTTCCAAATGAAATACAAAACTTTCTCTCATATGAAAAGAGGACTTTGGACCACTGGGAAACAGTCCAGTTCTTCTTCTCTTTAGCCCAGGTAAGATGCCTCTGACGTTGTCTGTGGTTCAGGAGTGGCTTAACAAGAGGAATACGACAACTGTAGCCAAATTCCTTGACACGTCTGTGTGTGGTGGCTCTTGATGCCTTGACCCCAGCCTCAGTCCATTCCTTGTGAAGTTCACTCAAATTCTTGAATCGATTTTGCTTGACAATGCTCATAAGGCTGCGGTTCTCTCGGTTGGTTGTGCATCTTTTTCTTCCACACTTTTTCCTTCCACTCAACTTTCTGTTAACATGCTTGGATACAGCACTCTGTGAACAGCCAGCTTCTTTGGCAATGAATGTTTGTGGCTTACTCTCCTTGTGAAGGGTGTCAATGATTGTCTTCTGGACAACTGTCAGATCAGCAGTCTTCCCCATGATTGTGTAGCCTAGTGAACCAAACTGAGAGACCATTTTGAAGGCTCAGGAAACCTTTGCAGGTGTTTTGAGTTGATTAGCTGATTGGCATGTCACCATATCCTAATTTGTTGAGATAGTGAATTGGTGGGTTTTTGTTAAATGTGAGCCAAAATCATCACAATTAAAAGAACCAAAGACTTGAACTACTTCAGTCTGTGTGCATTGAATTTATTTAATACACGAGTTTCACAATTTGAGTTGAATTACTGAAATATATGAACTTTTCCACGACATTCTAATTTATTGAGATGCACCTGTATATGCTCAATGGCAAACTGTAGATTTTTCCTGGCATGCCACCCATGCAGGTCAAATTTGTGCAATCTCTTTCTAATTGTAGAAGCATGTGCTTTGACAGCAACAGTTTGAAGACTGACTAGCAGAACCTGTGATAAAATTTTGGGGTTTTTGGAGACTTTTTGCATCAGATGGTCTGCTCTTGGGCTGAATTTGGACAGTCCTGGAAAAATTGGCAGTCGAAATTGAAGTCTGCACCACTTGTAGATGATTTTCCTTACAGTGGAATGATGTATTTCAAATAATTTGGAGGTCTTTTTAAATCCCTTGTCAGACTCATAGGCATCCACAACATTTTTTCTGAAGCCCTTACAGAACTCTTTAGATCTTGGCATGATGACACCACACACCTCAATAGCAAAGGGAACACCAGATGCTAGATATGAGAGGGGTATAAATAAGGCAGGTTCCACCCACACTCCCTAAGCAGGTTCTGATCACTGGCACCCAATCTTGAATGCCTGATTCTAATTTTATGGATTTGAAGGTGTGATAAATGTAGGGGTGTACTTACTTTTTCCATGCGACTGATCTGTATTTTTGTTCATTTAGACTGTGAAATTACTACAAAATGACAATTTTATGTGTCATTTGATAGAGAGTATCAACTTAATATAGGCATTGCTTGAAAGAGGATCAAATGTTTGCTTGTCCAAATATGTAGGAAAAACAACAACAATTTGCATGAGATGTACTTATTTTTTCACATGACTGTATGTATATCTGCAAGTTTCTGCTGACAGCATTCTAAAGAACAGATTACCCACGATCTCCAATTTAGCAATTGTATTACAGTGGCATTAAGATTCAGCTATGTATCAACCCATCAGATAAATAAACAAAGCAATAAACCGTTAGCCATGCTCTCTTATTTATTGATCTTATTAGTTCATTTGGATGTACTGCTACTGAGCATGTGGCTGTGGCTGTGAAGAGTGAGAGTGTTAGCTAATGCTTCATTCAAATCTCTGAACACAGCACTATTACAGAAAGCCCAGTGCATCAGCAGACAATTTATGCCACACAAGCTTGAGGTAAATTTTCCTTTAAGTGTTTTGTAATAGACAATAGACACTTGTAATAGTGTTTCATAATAGATGTTCTGTCATCTCTGTCATCTATCAGCTTTTGTTAGACTCTATTTTACTTCAGGGGACATTTCAGCCTGCTAATTCACACCAGTCGTCCAAATATTGGCCCATAATCATTTGATATTTAGCCAGTAATTAAGCACTGTGTTAGGAAAAGTGCTACCACACGGCGTTGGTCCTGGCAGACAGACTCATTCTCAGTAGTGACAGAGGAGACAGCACCATGACAAGGTATCAAGAGTGCATTTTTTTTTTTCAATTCTTCCCAATTCTTCTTCATCCTTAAACTGTTTCGTGCTTTGTTTGTGCTCCAACACTGGTGGTAATATAAAGGGCTTCCCTCAGAGAGATATTCTCATTCAGAACAGCTCATCACTCAGGCGTTGACGCTGTCGCTTAACTCGGCCTTGATGTGACAATGCTGTTGTGGGAGAATGTTGACAGCTCCAACACTTCCTTCTCTTGTTCTGTCTCATCTCTGCCACTGAATGGATTCAACCTCTGTCGAGGTATTCCCAACTCTCATGTGCTAGCGTTAAAAATCATGTTTCAAACGAGCCACTCGGTTGCCAAAGAGCCACAGGAAGTGGTTTGGACAGAGTGTAAATGTGACCGTTGTCTGTGTTCTCAGCGGGGAACTCTGTCCAATGATTCCTGCTGCTTTAGAAGCCCTGCTGAGCCAATTTATCAAACAAGCCATCATTTAAAGAGACGCAGTAACAGACACAGTAACAGACACAGGTCAGGTTTGAGAGCGGAAATGCTTTCTCAAGAATTCTCTTATTCTTTTTTATTTACTCTGCCTTATCACAAAAGTTATGTCACACAAACATATATACATGTATAGGATGAGGGATGAATATTTAGTTAAGCCTTTTTCAGACAATGCAAGAGGCTGTTTTGAGGGACATAAATATTGCACAAACATCACTCACTTCTAAACAGGATTGGAAAACTAGTAAGAAATTATATTTAAATGAAAGTACAAAGAATGGTTCACAATCTAAATGAAAGGTTTTTGTAGACAGTCAAAAATGTATGAAAGTCAAAATGTTTAAATATACTTAAGTATTATAAGGTAAAATGTAAATATTTTTAATTGATGAAATTAAATTAATGCCATATTTTCGTGTGAAAAGTGTGGAAAGTACACTTTTCTGCAACAATCACAAAAAAACAAAACAAAAAAAAAAAAGTATGGACTGGCTAGCAGGTGTTTCCTCCAAGACATCTTTTAAAACTGTTGCTCATGCTGCATCACTAGGCCCTCTTCAGCATACATGAGCTCACAGATACTCATGATTGGCTAGTGTCTCTGTGATTGAAAGGGGAAAGAGAGTAATGCCATCCCTCCCAACCAGACAGCATGGCCAATTTTGCTCTCATGAACTTGGAATCGGAACTTGTGGGTGGGCGATAGGGCGAACGCTTTTCTGTTGCACCAGTTTTGATACTGGAGGCAGTCAGAAAGAAAAATACACAGCAACTTTTGCACTTGACTGAGTGTGTACAGTATAATGATAGCTTAGAAATTGTTGAAGACTCATTGTCCAAATTGTCCAAATATCATCCACTGTTCTTGTGAAACTTATCATTGAAAAGTCCATGTTACTAAATAGAAGTAGAGAAAGAGAGGTTGCATTTTAAACCTTGTGGATTGCCTAGCGCAGTTCAGTATAATATTTGGAATATTGTAATGGTGGGTTAGCATTTGCAAAAATTTTTAAAATTTTAAAAAATAAATCTTGTCATTGTAATGGAATTCTATTAGTATGTTTTTTTTCCTTCTACATTTGAGGGTTACAACATTGTATAACAAACACGATATACTAAATAAAGCTGTTTGTTTTGACACTACTGCTCTGTGGCTAGTGTGTAAAACTCCTGAGTACTGGCACTTACTCCAACCTTTGCAATTTCTTTGTGCGTGCATGTGTATATGTGTGTGTGTGTGTGTGTGTGTGTGTGTGTGTGTGTGTGTGTGTGTGTTTCACTGTGTTGCACTGAGCTTCTCTGTTCTTCCTACAAACTAAGTCACACTTGTTTGTGACCACCCGGTGGAAAATTAGTTCTTCATCAGTTTAACGGCTAGATGCTCCGTTTGGATTCTGCTTTGGATCTGCCAAATGAACAGCTGAAACCATAATATGTGTTTAGTGTTTATATGCTTTCTGAGTAGTGAAAATGACATAGAGAGAGAAGTACGCTTTGAAAGTGAGAGAGAGAGAGAGAGAGAGAGAGAGAGAGAGAGAGAGAGACTGGTGGTGGTGTTAACAGGCTGTTCAGACTGGTGACTGTATAATAGGCATGTGAGTCAGTCAGAAACACATACACACAGACACACACACTCTGCACACCTAAGTCACACATAGATCTGGCAAGACCAAGGATGCAAACACGAGCATAAGACCTTATACTCCTCAGTCGCACTTGTACATTTGGCATGCTGTACAACTGGCACACACACACACACAAGAGATGAGAACAAGAAGACTCAAATAGAGCAGCCTGTCTGTCTGTTTTGGCAGATAACACAAGGCATATGATCAACCGCTCTGCCAAAAAATTGTCTTCAGACAATTCTAGATTGTCTGAAACAGCTTAGAGTGACAAGTCATGTGTAGGCAATATAGATGAGTGTGTGTGTTTAACACAGTGCAGATTGTTCATACCCATATTAAAACCTCAGCTTATTGCTTTGAAAGGTCACCGGCAGAACTGAGCCTGCTCCATTTGCAAATTTTACAGTACTATCCTTACAACAATTACTCATGATTTCTTGATGGGGGGGGGAGGGGAGAAGTTACTGCTGTTGTAAGTGTGTCACTATGATCATTATGTCATTATGTCATAGTTGATATAGGTAATGCTATAATATAAATATATAGAAATAGTGTATATACTTTACTGTGTAATGTCTGATGGCTACAGTACTTTTTACTATATAACATATTAAAGGGCCATATGGTCAGGTCCATAAATACCAGGACATTGTCAAAGTTATGCTTATTTCAGCTGTCTACCACAGAATATTGGAGTTGAAATTAAATAATGAATATGAGCTTCAAATGCAGATTTTCAGCTTTAATTGAACTGTGTAATAATTACAGCATTTTTTATATGTGCCCCCCACCCTTTGTAAGGCCCCAAAAGTAAATAGACAATTGGCTGCTCAGCTGTTCCATGGCCAAGTCTGAGTTATTACCCCATTATTTTCATTTATAAGCAGTCCGTACAGGATTCAACAGTTTTTTTGTGATTATTTTGGCCAAAGAAATATCCTGATTTTGCTCCGGCTTTTTTTTTTTTTTCAAAATTCGCAATGCAATTTGCGGAGTTTTTTGTGCTTTTTGCGGAAAACTCTAATTGAATTGAAGTGGCTTCTTTCTCAGTGATGTTTGTTGGTAAATGAGACCTTTTAGCTGTACTCATGTTCAACGTGAATCGAAGAGCCTCGAACATGATGCGTCTTGGCCCAAATCTGCGGAAAATCTGCTGTGATTTTGAAAAACTGCTAGCTCTTCCGAATAATTTGCTTGATTTTGCGTTAATTTCTGCAATCACAAAATCCTGGAGGGACTGCTTACAAATAACAGATAAAAGGTTTTATTTGCATTTGGAATTTGTGGCTGTCAACTCTCAATAAGAAGTCCAAAAAGCTGTCACTGCCAGTGAAGCACACCATCATTAGGCTGAAAAATCAAAACAAACCCACCGAAATATACAGTGGGTATGGAAAAGAATCAGCCCCCTTTAAAATAATCACATTTTGCTGCTTTTCAGCCTGAAATGAAGACGGACACAGTTTTTGTTTTATCCAGCTGTATTTACTCAGTGCAACTTATAACATCCAAGTGAAAGATATAACACCAACATGTCAGAAAAAAATAAAAATAAATTTTTTTTTTAAAAAAACAGAATCACTGAGTTGGAAAAAGGATCACCCTTTTATATGGATGGCAAGGCACTGTCAAAAGATCTCTGGGATAAAGTTGTGGACAGGCACAAGTCAGGAGATGGATACAAAAAAAATTCAAAGGCTTTATCAATGACTAGAAGCACAGTGAAGAGGTGGAAGGTATTTGGTAAAACACAGACCCTCCCTGGATCAGGACGTCGCTCCAAACTGGATGAAAGAGCCAGGAGGAAACTGATCAGAGAGGCTACCAAGAGGCCTACAGCAACTCTGAAGCAGTTGCAGGAATTGATGACAAAGAGTGGTCATTGTGTGCATGTGACAACAATATCACAAATTCTCCACAAATGTGGCTTGTATGGGAGGGTTGCAAGAAAAAAGCCATCCACGACTGAGGTTTGCCAAAAAGCACCTTGAAGATTCTGAGGCCACTGAGGTGTTATGGTCAGATGAATTAATTGGCCTCGATATGTGATTATATGTCTGGCGGAAATCCAATACAGCTCACCATCCAAATAAACACCATTCCTACAGTAAAGCATGGAGGTGGTAATATCTTGTTATGGGGGTGTTTCTCTGCAGCAGGGACTGGAGCACTTGTCAGGATAGAAGGAAAATGGATGGGGCAAAATACTGTCAAATTCTTGAGGAAAATCTGCTGCCCTCTGCCAGAAAGTTGTCAATGGGAAAAAGGTTTACCTTCCAACATGACAATGACCCAAAGCACACAGCAAAACTGACCACACAGTGGTTGAAGGAGAAAAAGGTGAATGTCCTTGCATGGCCTAGTCAGTGCCCAGACTTAAACCCCATTGAAAATCTGTGGAATGACTTGAAGACTGCAGTCCACAAACGGTCACCATCAAATTTAACTGAACTTGAGCAGTTCTGCAAAGAAGAGTGGGCAAATATTGCAAAGTCTAGATGTGCAAAGTTAGTAGAGACATATCCCAACAGACTAAAGGCTGTAAAAAAGCAACGGGGTGATCCTTTTTCCAACTCAGTGATTCTGTTTTTTTTTCTATTTTTTTTTTCTTCTGACATGTTGGTGTTATATCTTTCACTTGAATGTTATAAGTTGCACTGAGCAAATACAGCTGGATAAAACAAAAAACTGTGTCCGTTTTAATTTCAGGCTGAAAAGCAACAAAATGTGATTATTTTAAGGGGGGGGGGGATTCTTTTCTATACCAACTGTAGCAAAAACATCAGGTACGTTCTTAAAAAGAAAGAGTGCACTGGTGAGCTCAGGAAGAAAAGGCCCTGAAGACAATGGAAAACAACTGTGATGGATTACAGTAGAATTATTTCCCAGGTAAAGAAAAACTCCTTCAGAAAAACAGTTGGCCAGATCAAGAACACCCTCCAGGAGATAGGGTCAAAGTGTATTGTTTCAAAGTCAACAATCAAGAAAAGCCTTCAGCAGAGTAAATACAGAGGGTTTACCACAAAATGTAAACCACTGGTGCACCTCAAAAACAGGAAGACCAGATTAGAATTTGCTAAAAACATCTTTAAACATGTACCAGAATGATGAGAAGATAGGAGTATGGAGAAGGGAAGAAACTGCTCATGATCCAAAGCATATCATCTTATGGCATGGGCATGTATGGCTGCCAATGGAGCTGGTTCCCTTGTATTTATTGATGATGTGACTGCTGACAGAAGCAGCAGGATGAATTCTGAAATGCATAGGGTTATATTATCTGTTCACATTCAGCCAAATGCTTCAAAACTCATTGGACATCACTTCAAAGTACAGATGGACAATGACCCCAAAGCAGTTTTCAAAAGCAACCCAAGGGTTTTTAATGGAATGTTCTGCAATGGCCACGTCAGTCACCTGACCTGAATCCAATTGAGCATGTATTTCACATGCTGAAGGGAAAACTGAAGGCAAAATGGCCCAACAACAAGCAGGAAGTGAAGACAGATGCAGTAAAGTCCTGGCAGAGAATCACCAGGTAATAAGCGTCCTGTGATCTCTATGGGTTCCAGACCTCAGGCAGTCATTGACTGCAAAGGATCTGCTACCAAGTATTAAAAATGATTATTTAATTTAAGGTTATGTTAGTTTGTCCAATTATTAACAACAACTATGTCAATGTCCAAATATCTATAGACCTGACTGTATGTAACATTAATTAATTCATTTGTTCACTCATTTATCTTCAGTAACCTGGTCAGAGTCATGGTGGAGCCGGTAACACTGGGTGTAAGGCAGGACTACACCATAGAGAGGACATCAGTCCACGGCACAGCACAATGCACCTACTGGCAGGTTTTCAGGTGGTGGGACAAAACTGGAATACTTAAAGGAAACCTACATGGACACAGGGAAAAACACATGAAATTCCACACAGACAGTAATTTGAGTTTAGTATCTTATCCCAGGCTCTGGAGTTGTGAGGCATCAACAACACATGCTGTCCCACGGGATCAAATATCAGCTAAATATGAAAGCATGACTTTCAACCACATAGCATAAAGAAACCATAATAAAACTATGGCTGCATCCACAATAGCAGAGCTACAGAATGAAACATAAAAACTGGTGTCGTTATTTAAGCTAGGATTTGAAGCCTGTCTCTCAAATTCTGTACTAAACAGTGGTTAGAGAATTTCACTGTATCTTAGATTTCTCCCACTTACACAATACACCTAAGGTAAGAAGGTAAAATAAATCTCAGGTCAATATTCTAGTCTTTAAACCTGTCAGTCTTTTTTTCACCCTGTAAGTATTTGCTACTTATGTGCTATATAATAAATGTTATTTATATTATTATGTGCTATATAATAATAATCATCACCATCATCTTTACTTATACAGTGGGTATAGAAAAGAATCACCCCCCTTTAAAATAATGACATTTTGTTGCTTTTCAGTCTGAAATGAAGACGGACACAGTTTTATCCAGCTGTATTTACTCAGTGAAAGATGTAACACCAACATGTCAGAAAAAAATAATAAATTAAAAAACAGAATTGAGTTACACAAAAGGATCACCCCCTCCTAAAAATGACTTGAAAACTCAATAAGGTGTAGCTAATCACCTTCTCAATGGCACACAAAGCCATTTGACTTTCAACTGTGATCAGCTGTGGTCATTTTGATTAGCTCAGCATGAAAAGAGCTTTCCTGGAGCATTCTGTAGTGCAACTCAAGCAAACAATCAACTATGGATGGCAAGGCACTGTCAGAAGATCTCCGGGATAAAATTGTGTACAGGCACAAGTCAGGAGATGGATACAAAAAATTTTTAAAGGCTTTATCAATGCCTAGAAGCACAGTGAAGTCTATTATTAAGAAGTGGAAGGTATTTGGTACAACACAGACCGTCCCTGGATCAGGACGTCGCTCCAAACTGGAGGAAACTGGTCAGAGAGGCTACCAAGAGGCCTACAGCAACTCTGAAGTTATTGCAGGAATTTATGACAAAGAGTGGTCATTGTGTGCATGGGACAACAATATCACAAATTCTCCACAAATGTGGCTTGTATGGGAGGGTTGCAAGCAAAAAGCCACCCACGACCGAGCTTTGACAAAACACACATTGAAGATTCTGAGGCCACATGGAAAAAGGTGTTATGGTCAGATGAATTATTTGGCCTCGATATGTGATGATATGTCTGGCGGAAATCCAATACAGCTCACCATCCAAATAACACCATTCCTACAGTAAAGCATGGAGGTAGTAATATCTTGTTATGGAAAATCTGCTGCCCTCTGCCAGAAAGTTGTCAATGGGAAGAAGGTTTACCTTCCAACATGACAATAACCCAAAGCACACAGCAAAACTGACCACACAGTGGTTGAAGGAGAAAAAGGTGAATGTCCTTGCATGGCCTAGTCAGAGCCCAGACTTAAACCCCATTGAAAATCTGTGGAATGACTTGAAGGCTGCAGTCCACAAACAGTCACCATCAAATTTAACTGAACTTGAGGAGTTCTGCAAAGAAGAGTGGGCAAATATTGCAAAGTCTAGATGTGCAAAGTTAGTAGAGACATATCCCAACAGACCAAAGGCTGTAATTAAAAGAATAAGGCAAATTAAAGCAAGGGGGTGATCCGTTTTCCAGCTCAGTGATTCTGTTGTTTTTTTTGTTTTGTTTTGTTTTTTCTGACATGTTGGTTTTATATCTTTCACTTGGATGTTATAAGTTGCACTGAGTAAATACAGCTGGATAAAACAAAAACTGTGTCCGTCTTCATTTCAGGCTGAAAAGCAACAAAATGTGATTATTTTAAAGGGGGGGGGGGGATTCTTTTCTATACCCACTGTATAGCTAAAGATAGTGAGGATGAGAGAAAATGTATGAGGAGTGGACAAGTAATGTAGGAAGTGTGGAAGAGTCAGAGTAAGTACACATTCAGGCACAGGAGATGATGTGTGTGCTTATAGTATTGTTAAGAATACATGTTAAAATCAATTTAATTACACATCACTTTTAACAATGGACATTGTCACAAATCAGCTTTATGGTAACATGCAGTGTGTTAAGCATGTTAAAAGCATCTTCAGTATGAGCATCAAAGTCTTTTTTTTTTTTTTTTTTGCTTTTAGCTTAAGTCATTGACTGTATGATGAATGAGATTTGAGTGTAAACTATATTTAGCAAGTGCAGTCATTAGGCTATATAAATTAGACCTTCCACAGCCATTTTTAGAGTATCTGTGTGATCCCATCCACAGCAATCTCACTGCAAGCTTTAGGCTATCATTGATTCTCAGTGTAAATTCCTGCCTCTTATTAAAATATAACTCAGCATAGGCCAGTTTAAAAGTAGAACAAGGGTTAAATAGTGTGACTGCAATGCATACAGTACTGTGCAAAAGAAATGCTGTAGAGCAAAGATGCCTTAAAAATAAAGAAATTAAATGTTTCTACATTAAAAAAAAATAAATAAACCGTAAAGAGCAGTAAACAGTAGTAAATGAAACAAAGTCAATATTTGGTGTGGCAAAAAAAAATAAAATAGTAGTCTCCGGTACAATTAGTGCAGTTTTATAAGGAAATGAGCTGGTAAGTTTTATTGAGCATCTTGCAGAACCAGCCACAGTTCTTCTGGAGACTTTGACTTTTGCACTTGCTTCTTATTTTTGCAGCAAAATCCAGCAGCCTTCATTGTGTTTTTTCTCTGAAAAGTGGTCTCTTATGTAATATGCTGCTTTCTTTAATGACATAAAAACATTTTTCTGTAACATTTAATTTTGTGCTAGAAAACTAATGTTTGGGAATCTAAAATGTTTTTTGTACTGACTTGATAATGTAGAAGTCATAAAATAAAAAATCTATAACAAAGTTTGTATTAAAAAATAGGGTGCCTAAAACTGTTGCACAGTACTGTATATCTGCTTCAACAGTGACAACAAATAATATCTTCAATAGGCCTATTTCCTTTGCTGTGTGGTGTTGCCATATGGGAACATAACCCCAAATACCCCCTAAAATAAAATAATATTGTGAACATTTTTATATTTAAGTCATTTGACATGATGAAATGTAACATAACCCAGTTTTGTATGGTAGTATCATAATGTGTGCAGTAGAGGGATATCTGTGTGTTTAAAAATACCTTTTTTTTCACAGCGAGCTCCTTCACTGCCTTTGGCCATCCTCCTGGACACAACATGCCACACCCCTTGCATGCTGTTTTCATCTGTGGACCAGCTCATCCTCAGTAGCCCCCAGTGATTAGAGCTCTATCAGCTGGGTCTGTCCTGGTTGGAGGAGTTCAGCTAAGACAGACAGACTGCACTCCCACTGCACATGTTCCCTCTGGTTGCCTTGCCCTTCTGTCCAGAGCTCTGGGAGCAAAACACATGCCTGCTACAGACTAACACAGAGAGAGAGAGAGAGAGAGAGAGAGAGAGAGAGAGAGAGAGAGAGAGAGAGACAAAAATAAAAAAATAATTAAAAAAAAAAAACACTTAAGCCTCCATGTTTGTGTTTTGTTAGCAGCAAGTTAGCCAACTAACTGTGATGAGTGATTTATATTAATGAATATGTGTATGTTGATTGATCTACAGCAAATACTTGTATATACAGTATAACTCATTTAAAGGTTAGAAGTGCTGCTTTGGTTATTTCAGATGCTGGATGCCGCCATGTTGATTTGGCATGACTCACTGAACTTGGAGGAACTTGTACTTGAGAAGACTACCCTGAGTTCCCGAATAGGAATATCGAGTTGAGGGGGTGTTTTCTTTTGGCTTTTCCTGGAATTACATGTTTTACAACAACATTTATTATTATTATTATTATTATTATTATTAATATCATTATTATTATTATTATTATTATTATTATTATTATTATTATTATTATTATTACTTTTCCTGGAATTACATGGTTTACAACAATTCTTCTTCTTCTTCTTCTTCTTCTTCTTCT
Organism: Cranoglanis bouderius; assembly: GCA_023630585.1. Lineage (NCBI taxonomy): Eukaryota > Metazoa > Chordata > Actinopteri > Siluriformes > Cranoglanididae > Cranoglanis > Cranoglanis bouderius. The sequence continues at coordinate 5,935,794 of CM042553.1, read as the reverse complement.
TCTTCCTCTTATTATTATTATTATTATTATTATTATTATTATTATTGTTGTTGTTGTTGTTGTTGTTTTTGTTGTTGTTGTTTTAAATGTCCTACATATTTTTGGCCATAAAAGTAATTGCATGCTCATGCCAAGTGTACAAAATGCCAAGCCCATAATGAATTTAGATAAGGATTCTGGTGGGCAACCACTCCAAATAAATCAGTAACTAAAGGCAGCAATTATTTTCATGGCTTATCCCTTATACATAATTAATTTTCCATAAATATGTATTTTTACTTGTGTGTATGGTTTAAACCACGGACACTGTTAATTAAACGTTCTTTTGTTTAAGCATTAAGGGTGTGCCTCACTAGGGGTAACACACACACAAACACACACACATACACACACAAGCCCACACTGCCACTGTTATCTTTAAGCACAGCAAAATCGCTTTCCTAATGATTATCTCTCCCCATAGTGAGCTTTTTTATCCGCTTTAGATGTGTTTTCCTGCCTCAGTTCAGATCTGCCAGGAGCAATTACTTCAGCTGTGAAAGGAGATGCTTTTAAGCAGAAAAATAACATTATCTGTTTACTGATCAATGCCTCTGCCCATGGGTGTGTGTGGGCATGTGCTTGTCCCTGTGCAAACATTGGCATGTAATTGTCAAGGTGACTTTTTTTGGAACATTTAGAATAAAATGTTCTATAATGGAAAATGACAGTTGCGACTTGATTCAAAATGGCAGACCCAATGTACTTTGCATGAAGTCTCATGTAGGAAGAGAACCTCTTCCTTAGTCCTCTTTAGACACATGTGCATGAGTAACTCTTTCATACAGTACACGAGGTGGTTACTGAAGATTTATGGTCAACCACAGGGGTAGACTATGTGTGCATATAGTGATGATTAACAACAATATTATGGAGGACATTTCTAGGATAATGTTTTTGTTTTTTTTTTACTAGGATGATACATTCTAAGTGCATTAGATAAGTGGCTTATGCTAATGAGAGACATATGAAAGCATATGGATTATGTAGCTACTAGACAGAAAATCCATTGCACTATACAGTACGTTACAATACTCATGTGATTCATGCTAACTTCATAAATCCGATTTTAAAGAGGCACACAACTGAACAGAAGAATAGCATGAAAGACCTGCAGAGAATATATTAGTTATTGTTTGCTGCTGTGATTGCAGGCTACAAGACATCCCACTCCTCCAGTAAGGAGCCTCTTGCTCCAGAGCCAAATAAATAATAAGGCGTACCTCTCACAGTCCCTCTGAATAAATGCTTGGTTAAGTGCTTCTCCACCCAATGCATCGCCTACTGCAACAGCAGATTTGTTCAAAATATGGAAACAAATAATCCTCACTCTCCTCAGGAGGAGACAATGAGTTTTTCATTTTTGCCTATTTGTTTTTATTTAGTTAAACACACCTTCCAATGAACCATGGAAACAAAACAAAGAAAAATATGGAAAAACATAGCATCTTATCTATTATTTTCTTGTGTGTCAGCAGCAATATTCTCTTAGGCATACCAAAGCGACTTTATATGTGCTGCTTGTTCATGAAAATACTTGCCTAATCATCATTATTAATTCAGAAGGATACATCGACTTGCACAGCCATCCAACCCACTTGCACTTCCAAATGTAAACTTCCTTTTTCTTTAAAGGCATACATTTTAATCAGTATAGAAGCAAACACTACATTTTGATTGGAAGTCTGATGCCTCAGTGAAGACATTGAGCTACAGGAAACAGTAGGGACAATGTGAGTGTCAGAGTTTTTGGTTGGCAGAATCAATTGAAATACATATGGTAAATGTTCAATGTTCAAATGGAATTCAAATAAGTTTTCTGCAATTTTCAGAAGTCATTGAAACACGTCTAAAAACAATACATTATTTCCTTAGCATTGACTGTGCCTAAATCTTTTAAACTAGCAGTTATCAAACCCCTGATTAAAAAGCCTGACCTTAACCTCTGTCAGCTGTCCAACTATAGGCCAATATCAAACCTCCCTGTGGAGGCGGGGGCGTGGTCGAACGCCGGTTTGTGAATGGAGGGCGGAGCCGGAGAAAGCGAGTGGTAAGGATCACACACCTGTAGGAAATGAGACTAATGGTTGTTCTGTGTTGCAGTGAGGGGAAGAAGATAAAAGGGAGGAGAGACACGTGCCGAGAGAGAGAGAGAAAGATGCCGGCACAGAGTTGTGTGTGTATGTGTGCGTGCGTGAGTGAGTGAGAATAAAGCGGAAAGCGGAAAAAAAGGAGCCAACCTCCACCAGACCCAACACCAGGCCCTCTTACAGCCGTCCCGCGATCAGGAGCAGCGGTTTAAGGACCTCCTGAACGCCCAGACCGAGGACCACCGGATGCTCCAGGGCCTGGTGCAACAGGCTGGAATTCCAGCCGCTGCAGCAGCAGCTCCCGTAGCTCTGCTCCATGTCGCGTTTGCAAAAATGGGACCGCAGGACGACCCGGAAGCGTTCTTGGAACTGTATAAGCACTCGACACGGGCGTGGGGCTGGCCTGAGGGTCAGTGGGCGGCCCCCCTTGTGCAGCTCCTGTCTGGCGAGGCCCAGCTCATGGCCCAGCAGCTGCCTGTTGCCAACATGCTGGAATACCTGGACCTGAAAAGGGCGATTCTGCAACAGATCAGGTGAACCCCTGAACAGCACCGTCAGCGCTGACCTTCGCTGAGCTCAGCCGCCCATTTGCCTTCGCCCAGAAGCTCCGGGACACCGGCAGGAGGTGGTTGTTGGCCGAGGGGCGCGAAGCCGAGGAAGTGATCGACCTGGTGGTGCTGGAGCAATTCGTCACACGGCTTCCCGAAGGAATGGTGGAGTGGGTCCAGTACCATCGTCCCGCATCGATGGATGAGGCAGTTCAGCTGGAAGAGGATCACCTGGCGGTGTATCCAGGGGCAGGTGAGCCCCACCCTTCTTCCTCTCTCTCTCTCTCTCGACCTCGTACCTCTTCTCGCCCCTTCCCTGTCCCTACTCCCCGATGACGGGAGCTGGTTCCTCCCTGACCCATGCCCCGTACCCGTTCGGGGGCAAAAAAATTATAGTGGAGGCGGCGGTTAGTCCTTGTCTCACCCATCCACTGATTTTGGGGACCAATTGGCCGGGGTTTCGATTATTGGCAATAGAAATGTTTGTGGATGGGTCCTGCATTAGGGAGAGGCGGTGTGGAATGTGTGCAGCCTTGGCGGGGGAAGCGGTGCCAGGGCCGTCGATGACAGCTCCACGTCAGCATGACAACAAGAGCGGGGGGAGGGTTCTGCCCCCCCTCCTAGCAGTTGGAGCAGTTGTGCAACGAGACCCTGAAGCACGCCTTTGATCAAGTGAGAGTAATAGATGGTCAGCCGATCCAGCCCAGTGTTGCGCCCTCCCACCCGTACTTTGCCATTATTAAGGATAGGTTATATAGAGTGACGCAGGACACACAGACACAAGAGGATATAACCTAATTGTTGGTTCCAAGGAACCGTCAGGAATTATTATTCCAGGCGGCTCATTATAATCCCATGGCGGGGCACTTAGGGCAGGGGAAAACATTAGGTCAACTCAAGGCCCGCTTCTATTGGCCGGGCATTCACGACGATGTTCACAGGTGGTGCGCGGCGTGCCGTGAATGCCAGCTGGTGAATCCACCGGCCACCCCAAAAGCGCTGTTGCGCCCACTCCCGTTAATCAAGGTTCCCTTTGAGCGAATTGGTATGGACCTCTTCGGGCCATTAGACTGATCTGCACGAGGGTATCACTTTGTGCTAGTATTAGTGGACTACGCAACGCGATACCTGGAAGCGGTGCCTCTACGCAATATCTTTGTGAGGAATGTTGCAGATGCGCTCTTCCGCGTTGTCTCCCGGGTTGGGATCCCGAAAGAGATCCTAACTGATCAGGGTATGTCATTTATGTCATGCACCCTGCATGAGCTGTACGAATTACTGGGGATTAAATCGATTCACACCAGCATTTATCATCCGCAAACGGATGGGCTGGTGGAGCGCTTTAATCAAACACTTAAAAACATGATTCGTAAGTTTCTGCAGGAAGATGCATGGAATTGGGATAAGTGGCTAGAGCCCCTGTTATTTGCAGTATGAGAGGTCCTGCAAGCCTCCACGGGGTTCTCCCCATTCGAATTATTGTATGGATGCAAGCCGTGTGGTGTGCTTGACATCATTCGGGAAAATTGGGAGGAGGGGCCTTCAACCAGTAAGAATGAAATTCAGTTCATTCTTGACCTGACAGCAAAACTGCACACGTTAAGTCACCTAACTCAGGAGAATTTGCTACAGGCACAAGAACATCAATGCCAGCAGTATAACGGGGTGCTCGGCTGCGCGAGTTCACGCCAGGAGATAAAGTGCTTGTATTACTACCCACGTTGAGCTCCAAATTACTCACCAAGTGGCAAGGGCACTTTGAGGTCACACAGCGAGTCGGGGATGTCGACTATGAGGTAAAGCGAATGGATAGAGGCGGAGCGCGACAGGTTTACCATCTCAACCTCCTAAAACTGTGGAGGGAGATTGCATCTGTGGCTTTGGCGATGGTTGTTCCCGAGAGGGAGGAGCTAGGACCAGAGGTAAGCTTAAAATTGGCAATTCAATCCCCCCCCGGTTCCGTGCGGGGACCACCTCTCCCCGGCCCAAATCACTGACATTCAAAAACTACAGGCGGAGTTTTCCAACGTGTTCTTGCCTCTCCCCGGCTGCACTAACCTCATAAAGCACCACATTGAGACAGCCCCAGGGGTGGTGGTTCGCAGCCGCCCCTATCGGCTGCCCGAACACAAAAAAATGTTGTCCGGGATGAACTTAAGGCCATGCTCAAAATGGGGGTAATTGAGGAGTCCCACAGTGACCGGAGCAGCCCAGTGGTCTTGGTCCCCAAGGCCGACGGGACGGTCCGGTTTTGTGTGGACTTTAGAAAAGTCAACGCGGTGTCTAAATTTGACGCATATCCAATGCCTCACATTGATGAACTGCTCGATCGGTTGGGCGCGGCTCACTTTTATTCAACACTGGATTTGACAAAGGGATATTGGCAGATCCCCTTGACTCCAATGTCCCGGGAAAAAAATGGCCTTTTCCACCCCGTTTGGTTTACAACAGTTCGTGACCCTTCCTTTTGGGTTGTTCGAGGCCCCCGTGACGTTCCAGCGGCTCATGGACAGAATACTCCGTCCATACGCTGCATATACTGCTGCCTATTTAGATGACATTATTATATACAGTAATGACTGCAGCAACATGTGCAGCACTTAAGAGCGGTGCTGAAGTCTCTGAGGCAAGCAGGACTCACAGCAAACCCGAAGTAGTGCGCGATTGGACAGGTGGAAGTATGGTATCTGGGCTTCCACTTGGGCCATGGGCAGGTGCGTCCCCAAATTGATAAGACAGCAGCGATTGCGACCTGCCCAAGGCCCAAGACCAAAAACAAGGTGAGGCGGTTCCTGGGGTTGGCTGGTTATCATAGGTTCATGCCTAATTATTCAGATGTCACCAGCCTGCTGACTGATCTCACTAAAAAGGGGGCACCAGACCCTGTCCAGTGGACGGAGCCGTGCCAACAGGCATTCATTCAGGTAAAAGCTGCACTGTGTGGTGGACCACTCCTACATTCTCCTGACTTCTCTTTCCCTTTTGTTTTACAGACGGATGCATTGGACAGGGGGCTGGGGGCCATGCTGTCCCAGGTGGTGGAGGGGGTGGAGCGCCCAGTGCTGTACATAAGCCACAAGCTCTCGGTATGAGAGACAAAATACAGCATGATTGAGAAAGAGTGCCTAAGCATCAAATGGGCAGTCCTCACCCTCCGCTACTATCTGTTGGGGCGAGCCTTCACCCTCTGTTCGGACCATGCCCCACTCCAGTGGCTCCACTGCATGAAGGATGCCAGCGCGCGAATCACTCGTTGGTACCTGGCACTCCAACCATTTAAGTTCGAGGTGATCCACAGACCGGGGGTGCAGATGGCTGTGGCAGACTTCCTCTCTCGGCTGGGGGTGGTGGGAGGGATGGAGTCGGCGGAAGGCCGGATGGCTCCCAGGCCTGAGTCGGGCGGTGGGGGTATGTGGAGGTGGGGGCGTGGTCAAATGCTGGTTTGTGAATGGAGGGCGGAGCCAGAGAAAGCGAGTGGTAAGGATCACACACCTGTAGGAAATGAGACTAATGATTGTTCTGTGTTGCAGTGAGGGGAAGAAGATAAAAGGGAGGAGAGACACGTGCCTCGAAAGAGAGAGAAAGAGACTCCGGCACAGAGTTGTGTGTGTATGTGTGTGTGCGTGAGTGAGCGAGAATAAAGCGCAAAGCGTAAAAAAAGGAAAAAGAAAATAAAGCACCTGAGTTGGATCAAGCCTGCCTCCTCTCTGTTTTCCCCCGTGCCCGATTTAAGCTGCTACACTCCCCTTTATCTCCAAGAACCTAGAAAAGGTTGTAGCACAGCAGCTATGCTCGTACCTACATAGAAATAACATTCATGAAATTTATCAATCAGGATTTAGGCCTCATCATCGCACAGAGACGGCACTGGTTAAAGTGATAAATTACCTACTACTGTCTTCTGATCAGGGTTGTGTCTCCTTGCTTGTGTTGCTTGACCTTAGTGTAGCTTTTGACATCATTGATAATACTATTCTGCTTAATAGACTTGAAAATGTTGTTGGAGTTAAGGGAATGTCCCTCTCCTGGCTCAGGTCTTATGACTGTTATCAGTGTGTAGATGTAAATGGTGACTTCTCTATGCATACTAAGGTAAAGTTTGGTGTTCCACAAGGTTCTGTTTTCAGCCCACTGCTTTTTGTTTTTTATATATTCTACCTCTGGGTAAAATTATTTGTAAACATGGTATTAGCTTCCACTGTTATGCTAATGACACACAGTTGTATGTTTCAGCAAAGCCAGATGAGACATACCAACTTTAAAAAAGTTGAGGAATGTGTAAAGGACATTAGACACTGGATGCTTATTAACTTCCTTCCACTTAAGTCTGACATGACAGAAGTACTTATACTAGGACCACAAGCAGCTAGAAGTAAGCTTTCTGAAGTAAGCTTTTCTTACATAGGAACTCTGGATGGCCTTTCTGTTTCATGATGTGAAGCTGTAAAAGACCTTGGTATGATTGTTGACTCCAGTCTTTCATTTTAAGCTATGTAGATAATATTACTAGGACAGCCTTCTCAGAAATATTACTCAGATAAGAAATATGTCACTCCATTATGCAGAAAAAAATAGTTCATGGTTTTGTTACCAAGGGTTACTAGTTTTCACTAGGCTGAAAACATATTTGTTTAGTCAAGCTTTTGTCAATTTTATTCATTTTTATTTTTAGGCAAAGAAGCAATTCTTGAGGGTTCATGGGCATATAGTGTTGTGGTGAAAGGGGATGTTTAGATTCTGTCACTCCTTTCCCACTCTCATGTGTTCACTCAGGTTTGCTGTCTGTGGAGTGGCTGGTGTCCTCATGTTTGTGTTACCTTCTGGCTCTCCCTTTTATTTATGCTGTCATAGCTAGTCTTGCCAGAGTCCCTGCTTCCACTCTGCACACAATGTACATTTCTTTAACCATTATATGACTATGAGCATACCTCATAATCTCTCTCTCTCTCTCTCTCTCTCTCTCTCTCTCTCTCTCTCGAGCTACACATGCTACTCCTGACATACCAGTGATCCGGACCTGCCTGATCCATCCTGATGCCCTACTTCTGGTTGGAGTTCTCATCACCTGAAAACCATTTGTTGCTTCTGAGGATGGCCCCATGTGGACAGCCTGAAGATACATGAGATTACTATGGATGGTACCATTTAGAAATCATAAAGATGACTCAGGACTGTAATTGCTACAAAAAGCTTTGCTGTGATGCCTTGGGACTGCAACTGCTACGAACAGTTTGCACTCAAGTCTCCATCATTGAATAGTTAATAACTTCAAATATATATATATATGTTAAAACTATAATTAATTCAAAAATAACTCTGATGCTCATATTCATTAGTTGCTCATAAGCTCACAAGTTCGTGGTTACACAACTGCACTTTTTGACTATATAGTGTACAGTTATAGGGGGGAAATTATTTACAATTGCACTATTCTGTGTCATCCAGATGAGGCTGGGTTCCCTTTTGAGTCTGGTTCCTCTCAAGGTTTCTTCCTCATATAGTCTCAGGGAGTTGTTCCTTGCCACCATCACCTGGCTTGCTCATTAGCAAATTTATCAATTAAATTTATCAATTTAAAATTTATATCCAGAATTCATATATTTCTGTAAAGCTGCTTTATGGTAATGTCCATTGTTAAAACTGCTATACAAATACAGTGAATAAAAAAATATTGGGGAAAAAAGCATGCATTTTGTTTTCATGTGAGGATCAAAGCCTTGACTTTGGGATTGGAAAATAATGTCATGGTTCAATTTGCTGTGCAAAAATTCAAAAGAAAAAAAAAACTGACACACTGGAAATCTTTTCCACCATAGACGGAATATTCAGCAAAATGCAAGAATCAAACCCATGACCCATAAGTTAATAGGTGACAGTTTGTTCAACAAGAACCAAGTGAGATGCCAACTGTATTTTGATGATATGGTCAAACAAGACACATCAGGCCTGTACAGTACAGTATATTGTTTTGACTTTACAAATAAGCAATTTACATGTACAGCATTTGTCTGATGCCGTTATCCACATTGACTTACAGTTATTTCTGAACAGAAGGCCAAGATCTTAACCAGTGAGCTACCACCACCCATCACAAAAGTTGAACTTAAAATTGTGTCCTGAATACGCGTTAGAGCTGTGGCAAAATAAGATCCACCCTGAAAGAATTTGTTTGCCTATTGCAAAAACAGATGGTTTGGAAATGTCAAGATGTTTTGAGGATCAGACATTAATTTGACCCCAATCACTTTTCATAAATGAGAAAGCCTAGAACCACAAACATGTTTTGCATATTATGCAAAGGAGTTCACATTCAAATGGGTGGAGCTAAAGGTTTTTTGTTTGCTATTTAGTTTGTTTTATTTATTAATTGTTTGTTTGTTTGTTTGTTTGCATGAACAGGGAATGTGAGGTTTCAAAGCCTGTGGTGGCCATATTGTTTAGAAATGTTTTAAATAATTTTTGATTAGCATACTCTTCTGAGTAAATCTTGTGATGATACAGAATGTCAAGTAGCCTAGAACTATTTAACAATTTAACTAGTTAAATTATTAATAATAATAATAATAATAATAATAATAATAATAATAATAATAATAATAATAATACAAACAGACCAGGTTAAATAAGTACACTTTAATCTGGATTTAAAAGATTTTTACAGACTCTTCCACAGTTCAGAGAAAAACGTTTTTGATGAACTAGTAAGCTACTGTGCATTCATGCTGGTTTAAATTTTTCTTTCAAACTCAGGATCAATCAAATTACTGCCAGCAGGACACAATGGCTTCAACATGAATCTCTTTATCAACAGCTACACAAAAGCAGTGACCAAAACATGCAGCATCGAACCTGATAGTAGCAGTGGTATCAGAGAGTGAATGCAAAAGTAACACTAGAGGTGGTGATGCCTGTGTTCCTAATATATTTACAACCTTTAGATAAATGCATACCCACAGTGTTTAAAATGACAACATTTGAGAGGTTGTAATAGAACAATTTTGGAGGGAAAACTGTCTCATTCTAACACTCTGCCTTCACTGCAGAAATATATGGACACTGCTGAGCAAAGTGAATTAATAACACAATTTTCATACACATATCATGTACCATGTTTCTCTCAAAAATGGGATCTGAGTCCAAATGTCTTCATGGACATTGTCTGTAGAGGCCATATTGTGCCCTGTAGAGGCCATATTGTGCTTGTTTAGTCATGTTACTTGTCAGGATCTGTACTAGTCACAGCTCCTTGCTGTGCTCTTATATAATTCAGCACTACAAGCCCACTAAGAATAGATGCAACCTAATCTCAACCTAATGTAATTCATTACTATTAAATTATGCTTCATAGGCTTAAGTCCCTGTCCAGCACAGACCTGCAAGACATTTACTAATCACAGCTTGAACCATCAAGCTGGGCCATGCCTTGGATTAGCATGGATGACAACATAAGCCAGACAATTGCCAAAACCAACAAATTAATCAGCATTACAGAAAGCCACCTGGTTGATGAGAAGCTCAATGCAATGGACAACTCAGCGGTGCCCTATGGCCCTACAGGCTAGAGGAAGTGTTCAGAGATGACAGATGGTGGCTGTGTCCCTATCCTTAGCCACACACACTCACACACAGCATTGTGTACGCTTTCTCAGAGAACAGGCCGACTCCACAGGTGCATCAAGACATCCCACCTGGTCCTAATCACCAAGAGCTAACAGGCTGGTCACTGAGGCAGATGATGACATGTCCAACAGCCTCCAGAAATCTTCTGAGAGACTGCCAGTGCAGGTAACAGCATGTTGCACACATTCAGAGGGGGCAGTGCCACTGTCTTGCTCAGTGCCCCATGAAGCCCATCTGGAGGACACTTCCTGCTCAGGGTGTGGACAAACTGAGGCTCAGAGTCCTTTGCACATTAATCTTATGTCCTGGCATTTCATCAACCTGGGCATTTACGTGCGACGTATTGGCTTGAGAAAATTGAGACAGCTAATGAGAGAGAATTAGTAGAATATGTTATGAGCACAGACATTCAAATGGAATGAGGTGTTACTTAGAGTCTAATAATGGAAGCAATGAACATTCAGATAAGGAATATTATCCTATTCCACTGGCACAGTCATGACAGTGAAATCATAGGAGATGGTATTACAATACCCACAGGCAAAGGTTCTCTGAAGTTAGATGGTGATTATTCATTATAATTACTATGGATGTTAAATCAGATTTTACTGTCTGCCTGTATACTGGCATAATCTTCTTTCACAGACTTTATTTACTACTATAACCCTGTCAGGATGAGGAAAACCACCACAGTTACAGCTACAGCACTACCATTAAATCTACAAGAGTTTAAGACTATGGGGAAGTCATATGCACCTATAACGCATATAGTGAGCTCTTGATAAAATCACTAAGAAGGAAATCCAAAGTGTCTAGGACATCTTTTGACTCTAACCTTTTACATTGTTAAAATGCATAAAGGAGCATGGTGGCTTACTGGTTAGCAGGTTTGTCTTGCATCTCTGGGGTTGGGGGTTTGAATCCTGCCTCTGCCCTGTGTGTACGGAGTTTGTGTTCTCTCCCCGTGCTTTGGGGGCTTCCCTCAGGTACTCCGATGTTATCCCCCTGTCCAAAGACATGTGTTGTAGGTTGATTGGCATTTCCAAATTGTCTGTTGTGTGTGCAATTGTACCTTGCAATGGGTTGGCACCCTGTTCAGGGTGTCCCCTGCCTTGTGACCAGAGTTCCCTGGGATAGGCTCCTGGCTCCCCTGCAGCCCTATGTAGGATAAGTGGTATAGAAAATGGATTGATACTTTATCATGATACATGATTTTTTATTTTTTGGATTAAGCTCAAATTTATATAAAGTTTTATCTAATAAAAAATATTTCAAGCTCGAAATTGTCTTGTTCTGTTGGCAGATACCTATGCTTATACCAAGAATTAATTTCTGAAAGAAGCAAGATTATCTGACAAAACATCAAGGCCATTTTACACATGAAATTACTAAAATTGTCTAAAAATAGTCTTATTGATCTTATATTAGTTTTATCGTAATGTCATAAAGAGAAATAGGGTTAAAGCAAGAGTAGTCTCTTCCTCAGTCTCTTCCATAGAGCATCTTTTAGTTACTGTGCACTTTTCTGGCCACAGGCTTCAGAATCTTAAAAGTTGGGAGCTTACTGGCTATTGACATTTCTGTGTACATGCACAAATGTGCACTGATAATTTCTTAAATAGTTTTTCAAAGAGTTGTGCTTTAAAAAGTGGTGAGTAAACATTGTACTGGTTGGTTGCAATGTCAGTGAAATGGCCTCTTCTTGTCTAGTCTAGAAGACTGTCTTGAAAGAATAAAAAAGAGGAGAGAGATTGAATACATAATAGCTGGAAATCGGTTGAGTGACAAACGGGATAAGTGGTTGAGAGGGTTAAAGAGGGGTTGAGGGGGATTCACAGGCATTTTAAATCCATTTTGTGTTAGTATGCCTTCGGGACATTAATAATTGATAGAAAGCACATTATGTTTTACTCTTAACACTGTACAGTCACCACTTAACTGCCTTTTGGAATGTCTATTTGTCTCGTCTCTGTCTCTGTTTTTCCCTGTTATGGAGGAAGAAACTAAACAGTGGGCATTTTAACAATTCCACAATGACTCTCCATTTCAGCAGCTTCCCTCATTCCAGGCTCTACTGCAGGGCATTTGCAACCTGTCAAGTGTGTGTGTGTGTGTGTGTGTGTGTGTGCATTGCATGCCCTTAAAACAGAGCATGAGGGAGATATTAAAAGCCTGCAGATGCTATTGTTTTGTGTGCACATAAAACATGTATGTGTATATACACAAGTGAGTAACCCAAGCTCTTCTTTGTCATGTGGGAGCTACTCTTATGCCGGCTAGATGGCACTCCAAGGGAGCATCTAAACCAAAACAAAGGCCTCTGCTACTTTTTAGTATGTTAAGTGGTGTCAGTGTCCTCTGGCCCAAGAGGACTGTGACCCTATACAACTCACAGTTTGTCTGAATGTCCTATAAAGGTCAAAGCTCAAACACAGGGGTGGGATCTATTCAAGCACATTGAGTCTGGCACTTTGCCCCTGTGCCACAGGGCACATCAGGCCACACCGAAAACTCTACAGCAGTCTGAACCATGTTGGCATTGCATGCTAGTCGTCCTGCCTTGCAGCTGATATTTTCCAAGGCCGTCCTTCTCTTGTGAATAAAATACAAATAGTACAACAGTCATTTTCAAACAGTCATTACCTTATCATGTAGCTACTGCTGAAGCAATTTCATACTTTAATTCCTGACAAGCTTTCTCTCATGCAGCTTTGTGCAATGTCTATTGTAATTGTCTGTTATAACAAAATAAAGTGATACAAACAAAACTGAATTGAATAGTGTGGAGGATTTCTATGAAAAGCTGACATTATGATACTTCTCTTTCCAAATTAAATTGTACTATTCTACCTGATATATGCCAGAATTAATATAGGTTTTCTAAACCTGAGAACATATTAATGGTTGAATTCTGTCAAAAGAGATTCCATTAGTTCTTTTGAACATGTGGGGTATTTCAGTCTGGCAGGGTTAAATGAAATAATGTAAATAAATAAGACTACACATTTCTTAGTGTTTTAGGTTATTGGCTAATATCTGCATCAAAGACTGGTGAGCTAACAACGGTGATATTTTTAAGACTGTTAAAGGTGCTGTTACAGGTATGATGTCAAATGATTTACAATTGCCTTTTTTCATTAATAGGCTGCTTGAATACAGTTTGTGCTTGCATTACACCCTGATGATATTCATTCATTCATTCATTCATTCATTCATTCATTCATTCATTCATCCTCAGTAACCATATCCTTCTACTCAGGATTGTGGTGGATCATTTCTTGTGCTATATTAGATTTCAGTGTAATTTCAAAATATCTATTACATATCTTTTACACATTCTGGTGATTTTTCATTATTTCATAGTGTAAACAAGAATGTGTGCAATCCCGTATTATGCATTTATTCACTGCTATATATATTTTTTTTTTTTTCTCTGCAAAGAATTCTGAACTGGTTGAGAGGGGGTTGGTCTATAAGGTGACTTCCGATTACACAGTCCATCACCACCATCAACTGGAGCATGGGTACAAGTATAAATCACTGACTTTGACTGCTGTGCTTGCTGGGTAATGAGTGGTATGAGGATGTAATGCAAAAAAAGCTGTGGCATTATGGTATGTGACCTTTGAGGGGCAGGATAGAGTCATGCTTATTGAAGTAATGCATGACAATCAATGTGGAGGAGGATTGTGTGAAATGAAAGTCATTTTAATAGATCTAAAGGGGTACTTGGAGGTACTAAAAAATGTACTGTGTAGAAAAGTGAAAGTAATAAAATATTTAAACTTAATTTCAACTAATTAATTAATTTAAGTTTCATTTAATGTAAATAGATCTTCTAATATAATTAAAAATGGATTTAATAATTCACTAAGAGTACCTGAGCATCAGAACCAGCTTTATGACTGAACACATTTTGTTGCTTTAGAGTAGCATGTAATTATGAATGAGATGTAAAATGATGTAGTGAAGTGGCTTACTAAAAATATGCGCCTTTTACAAAAGACAAAACAGGACCAGCTAAAAGGAAAACTAAAATTTTAACTAAAAAAATACCACTAGTTTCAAGACATGTGTAAGAAATGGATTTTGAATATGAAAAAATATTTTTTAAGGCATCAAATCATTTGCTCTATGATAATAATTCAGTAATCCTGGTCAGGGTCACGGTAGATTCAAAGCCGGTCCTGGGAACACTGTGTGGGAGGCGGAAATATACTCTGAGTCCATCTCAGTGCACCATGCACATACATTCTCACCTAAGGGCAATTTTGTGTAGCCAATTCACCTAACAGCATGTTTTTTGACCCGAGGAAACCCACACGTACCAGGGATCCTGGAGCTGTGAGGCGGCAATGCTACCCACTGAGCCACAGTACCATCCAATACTTCTACTACTACAACTAATACTACTGCTGCTACTACTACAACTAATACTATTCCTTCTACTACAACTAATACTGTGCCAAAAGCTGCAGAGGAGACTAGAAGCAGACCCATATTATGTTGTCAACCATCATAGTCGTGTAGACAAAACATGGACAGCAGCCAATGATCCAAAGTTCATTTTTAGTACTGTGAATTACAAATAGTTTTGTGCAGTTTTCTTTTTATTTAAAGTTCATTAATCATTGTTATTTTTGGTTTATATAGTGTGCAGTGTGTTACCCCAATAAAAAATAAAACACTTACTACTGCTGCTTATTGTTATTATTAGTTTACACAGTATGGTTTTTCTTTTCCTCTAATAAACAAACCATTACTATTTTGTTATATTATTAATCCATCCATCCATCCATTTTCTGTACCATTTATTCTACACAGGATCACAGGAAGCCCGGAGCCTATCCCAGGGGACTCTGGGCACGAGGTGGGGGACACCCTGGACGGGGTGCCAACCCATCACAGGACACAATTACACACCTATTCGCTATGGACAATTTGGAAATGCCAATCAGCCTGCAATGCATGTTTTTGGACTGGGGGAGGAAACCGGATTACCCGGAGGAAACCCCTGAAGCACAGGCAGAACATGCAAGCTCTGTGCACGCAGGGTAGAGGCAGGAATTGAACCCCAACCCCGGAGGTGCGAGGTAAACGTGCTAACCACTAAGCCACCAATGAGGATGTGGTTGTAGGGGTTTGGAGCAAGCTATGCTTTATATAGAACCAATCATTTGACTTTTGATGAAAGTCTAGGAGTGCACTGGCCCAATCGCTGTTGGGTTTAGGGGGGTGGTTTAACCAATCCAGGTTGTGAGAAATGACCAATAAGGGTAACTCTTTTGATCAGCAAGGTATCACAAAAGTGAGAAATTTTACACCAACCTGTAAAAACGTTCCCCAGGCAGTAGGGGATTACTCACCATGGGAGAATGGGAGGTTAATCTTCAGTATCTCGAAGTGGTACAACATGGACATCATAAGAAATTTACAGCCCCATAGAATTAAGAGGTTTTGGGCAGTAAATTCCTGGTTGCCACCGAAATTTAGCAGAGTACCATGTAGTATACTGGTTCATGCAGTAAATAATACTAATACTACTACTACTACTAATAATAATAATAATAATAATAATAATAATAATAATAATAATTTAGTCTGGAAAATGAGTACTAGGCTTTTTTGAAAGGGTGTACTGTAGCCAAAAAAAAATTTGAGCCACTCTACTCTGGAAGCCCAGCACACTTTGCCCAATTTATGGAGGGCAAGTCCAGGGTCACTAACCCTGTTCTTGTAGATCTACAGTGCCCTCATACATGATTCCGGTCCAATCGTATTCCACCACACTGCTTCAGTTAATGAGTCTACTTGATTAACTGGATCAGCTCTGGTGGATTAGGGTTGGAACTGAATTCTGTAGGAAGATGTCTATCCAGGAACAGGGTTGGAGATCAGTGAATTCTGTCAGTGAAACTATGCTGTGCACAATGGTAAATATCTGGTTAAAGGAACAATAACACAATGATCTGAAGGTATATGCAGTCGAATGAGCAATGCAGCAGGTGGTGACATGTTATTTCTCCAGGAACAGATGCAAAAGCCCCAGGAATCTAATTTGCCCTTAATAAAGGCAAATCCTGCATGGTTAATGTTCACCAGATGTAGAACATGTAGACGAGATGGAAGTAGTATAGTCTCCAACTGTCATCAACATCTACAAAGTATACAAAGCACAGCTTCAGCTTCCTAAGTGGGTTTTCATTCACTCAGGCCAACACAATACTGTGATTTATATATTAATTTCGTATTTAATTATCTGTTTCAAGTTTTTTGTATGTCTTTAGGTTACAAGCTTTGCATTTCTAAAGAACTGAGTGCTGACTATACCAGGGAGAACAAGGACAACAAAACACTGTTAATATGGTAATCAAAATGCAATATATTACCAGTTATGTAATAGGAATGAATTAATAATATTTTGTAGCAACAGATGTTGCTTTTCTTTACATTTGTGTGTCCCAGTACTGAACATTAACATTTAGGGCTGCATGAGAGAAGGCACATAAATTAGCTTTACTTTCATCTAGTTTGTTGCTCTCCTGTTCTCTCTCTCTCTCTCTCTCTCTCACACACACACACACACACACACACACACACACACACACACACACACACACACACACACACACACACAAAGCAATTACAGGTTTAGCTTCAGAGTGGAATATTCATGAGGGCTGAAGTCAGCCCATGTCCTTGGACCAGATGTCTGTGCTTTGTATGGTTTGCTCTCTCTGCCTGTGACAATTTAACATGAGAGAATGAGAGACCTAGAACCACCTTGACCAACAATAATACTGTATACCTGCCACTTTACAAGCTCCACCACCATAACTGGCGCAATGTTGTTTTTTCATAAATGCGACTCTCTCTCTCTCTCTCTCTCTCTCTCTCTAAATGTCCAGCATGCTCATACACAAACCCCCAGAGCCAAAGCTCACACAGCTCAGCCAGCTGGAATCCACATAGCAATGGGTTCCTCTTGGTCATGAAAATAAATCGCCTTTCAACATCTCTTCACACAGCCAGACAGCCAGCCAATACCCAAAGCTTTCAAAGGTGTTGCCAGGTTGGTAGGGGACCCCTTATTTTCAGGGGATTTTATTGAAACAGATTTGGCTTCATGTGAAGCTGTTGAACTTGGCTTTGGGTTGATTGAGCAGGAGAGAACCTGGAGCTACAGAACAAAGAGCAGATAGCATTTGACATTTACTCTGGCTCAGCATCTGAGTGTGACGGTTATCAGTGGAATTGGGAGGTGGGAGTGTATCTGATGGCTTTGCAGCTGATTGAGACAGATTGGATTTGAATCCTCAACCAGTGTTACTTCCGGTAACCATATGTTTTCAGTAAAAAGTATGCACTTGCTTCGGATACATACATATTTGCATTCAATGCGAGATGACCGCCATATTTTAACAAAGCAATTTAATCAAAATTTTTTTTAAAAGTTCATTTCAGAGGCTGAATTGTGGTATAGACAGACAGCAGAGATTTGTTCATTAGTCTGCCATTGAGTTCAAAACTAGGTATATAATTCTATTTAGATGAGATATAAAGAAAACATGGCAGAATAAACGGCCTGCCTCATGCTGCATACAGTATATACACCTAAAATTAATCAAGGATGTTTGTAAGGCCACAATCAGAGAATCACTCATCCCACCACCAGAGGGATCCCTCTCCCGAATATTGACGCTACTCCACTTACTCCATTGGACTTCCTGTTTGTAGCTTTATAAGCTTCATGCTTCTAAATATCCAGTGTGAAGTATTATCAGTTCTCCTGTCATACTGAGCCATCTTACTAGTGTATTCTTGCCGTGTTTCATGTTATGACCTTCTGCCTGCTTTTGGATTTACGTTTCTGTGTTACTCCCTTTGTTTTGTTTGCCGCCGGATTGTCTGCTTGTTTTTTGACCTCTGCCTGTTCCTTTGACCACGCCTTTGCCTGCCATTTTAGTTCTGTTCATTAAATGCTTCTGCAATATGGATTCTAACTCAGCCTCCGATGCGAGTTCATTACATAATACTTCGCCCGAAATGAATCCAGCGGAAGTAGCACAGCTCCAAGCCGCCTTTGACTACCAGAGTGGAGTTTTGCAAGGACTCCAAACTCAACTCGCCAACCTGCGTGCTGCCAACGAACAATTAACTCATTACATCCAGTCTCTCGCACCTACCAGAGCTGACCCTGTGAGATCTGCACTGACAGATAAGTTTGATAGTTCAGCACATAAATGCAAAGGATTTCTGCACCAATGTGCAGCGTGCCCAGCTAAAACCAAGACCTCCCACCAGGAGGTGAGTGAGAAGATTTCTCTTTTTCCATTCAGGCAAAGTTTCAAGTTACCACTAACAATTGATGTTAACAAAAGTTTGCACTCTGTTTCAGCGTTAGTGGACTCCAGGGCGGCCGTAAACCTAATCCATCAGGAACTCATTACTGAACTCAGAATACCTACCGTACCATGCACACCACGCATTAACATAACAACCATCAATAACGAACCTATAGGAACGGGCATTACACAACAGACCATACCCCTAACCACACAAATAGGCTTATTCCACATCAAGAAACTTTCACTATATGTTATTTCCTCCCCGAAGAACCAAGTTATTCTGGGTCATCCATGGTTAACCGCGCATGATCCCAACACTTCCTGGGCACAAGGTGAACTCATCCAGTGGTCACGTCATTGTCAGCAACACTGCTTCCAGCCTGAAACCACTCTGCCGTGTCTCTCCACCAGTATTGAAAGCCCATAGGTTAAAGCCCCAACCAGGATTCCAGAAGAATATGCAGAGTTCACAGAAGTTTTTAACAAAGCCAAAGCAACCCAACTCCCCCCTCACCGTCCTTGGGACTGCGCCATTGAACTCCTGCCCTATACAGCTCCCCCCAAAAGCAAAGTATACCCATTATCACGTCCTGAGACCCAAGCTATGGAAAACTGGCTCGCCTCCAAGAGAACCACCTGTACATTAAAGCTGAGAAATGTGAATTTCACACCACCAGCACGATTTTCCTAGGATGCAGGATTAGTCACCAAGGGGTGGAGATGGACATGTCCAAGGTCAAGGCAGTCACAGCTTGGCTAAGGCCCACTACTATCAAAGAACTACAAAGATTCCTAGGCTTTGCCAATTTTTACAGACGGTTCATCAGAAATTACAGTATCATTGCAACCCCGCTAACTTCCGTCCTGAAAGGTAAACCCAAGAAATTACAATGGACTGACTCAGCACAAACAGCATTTGAAACATTGAAGACTAAATTCACCACAGCTCCCATTCTTCAACATCCTGTTCCTAACCTCCCATTCATAATAGAAGTGGATGCTTCTGACCGTGGAATAGGAGCTTTTAGTTCTGTTCATTAAACGCTTCTGCAACATGGATTCTAACCCAGCCTCCGATACGAGTTCATTACAATGTTGAACACTGCGTTATACTCTAGATGACTGAACTACTGTTTAAACAAATGAAATTATACACAATATCTATCATGTATAGCACAGCAGCTGAAAATGAGTGAGACAGATGCATCATCCAAATGCCTAAAGCAGCAAGAGGGACCAAAGTTAAATTTCTTGGCCTTGCAACTCTCTGAAGAGTTGCTAATTCCTGCCTCCTCTCTACTTCTTCCGCCTCCTCTTCCCCTCACTAATTCACTCCCTGTGACTCCTTTAAGTTTGATTGCAGGGAATTAGTGGGAGGATAAAGATGCTCTTGATCTCTGGCTGTGCTCGTACTTTCTGAATGGAGCTTCAATTAACAGCTGCGCACCTATTCATACAGACCTAGGAGACGTTCTGGATGCGGGTCGAATCTGAGTCGCTTTTGCTTTAAAGGTTAAGATACAGTTAAAGGAATTGGGTGATTAGATCAACTTAGTAGGTCAGAACTGCTCATTCAGATACCTTTCTTAATAAAATGCATGCTCACACACAGACAGACACACACACACACACACACACACACACACACTCAACTCTTGCCCCTTACAGTAGTGGAAGGCTTTTTGAAGTGTTTTTCCACATCCTAGCCACATACAAAGTCAGTGTGAATTATTAAGGTGAATGATTACGTTAGTCCTGGCTAACACCTTGTCAGCCTCCATGCTCTTTGCAGATCTCTCTCTCTCTCTCTCTCTCTCTCTCTCTCTCTTCTTCCCTCCTTACCTCTCACCACAAGTACAGCTCTCGCCTCGCTCACCAAGAGAATGGCAGGGAAATAACTATAATAACATTGAAGTGAATTCTTAATGGAGCTCACGTGATGGAAAAGAAGATGAAGGTCAAAATGCATAGTGCATATTAATAATAGATGGTGATTCAATAATCGCTCACTATTAAAACATGCTATATTGATAAAAGAATTTGTAAGGAACCAGAGAACTGTGCCTTACACTTCTTCCACTCTAATTACTCTAATCACTAACCACAATCCAAGCAAGCAGTGTGAAGCAGTGCACATTTCGACAACTACAACACATCTGTCTTAACATAGAAGATATCGTAACATTATACTGGACTTGTCCTAGTGTAGGGCTTCTTTATAGTGTTCCTATTTGCTCTCTCTTCCAGTCTCTTGCTCGCTCTTTCCAAGTATATCGCCAAGTGTAAGACAGAAAGAGCTGGTGACAGCCACTTCCCAGCAGCCCCGCTCCCCTGAGCTCTCGTTAAGCTGGCCTTCAGAAAAGCCAGCCAAATTACAGTGGTAGAACAACACTCTCTTTGACACAGGGTTTTTCATCTGAGAGTTATACATTTGGGAGGGAGGCGGAAAGAACATACATCCATACATCGAGAAAAAAAGAGGTGGGGGCAACCAAGGAAAGACGTTCTAAAGAAGCACTTCAGGAAAACAGTCTGAAGAAGTGTTTTGCACTCAGAGGAAAGGAGGAAAGGAGAGCCAGATAGCATCACACAGTTACACCCGACTCATCAGACCTTTTGTAATATGCTCAAATAATCCCAGAGAGGACTTGACAATTAACTCGCTCATTATATTCAATTAATTAAAGGGAGATATCTTACAGGGACATCACATTATACCATTTCAGTCAACATTATTTGTAAGTCATGGCTCACCACTGCCCGCCAAAATAGCAATAAAGGACAAAAAAAGAGTTGAATAAAGCAAGTTTAATGCTCCACACCAATGAACACATTTATCCAATTTATTTCAATAAAGCTGATTTAAATACAAACTGCTGAAGAGTCAATCACAGCATTGAAGTTAGTTAACTTTGTTAGCTTTCAGTAAAAGATAGAGCCCCTTATAAATGCAGTCAGTGTCACTAAAGCCTATTTGCTTTCTGCTAGGGCGTAATTTCCTGTTTTAATGTATTGCAATTGCAACCTTGTGAGGAAGTGTGTACTTTTGGTAACCTTGTCTGTCAGAGAAGATTGATGTCTAATATTAAAAGGTAATGTCAAACTGAGGACATACGCAATTTGTTAGTTTTTACGTGATGCGACTGCAGATGAAGTCTGAAATGCCATTTAGAAAAAGTCTAATTCCACTAAAAGGTCTAGTTTTGGGGGGGCAAAGCAAGCAATTATTACTTAGTAATTACCAGAGCTGCTATTTTGTGGCAGTTCATACCCTACCTAGGTCTCACATATCCTCCTCAACCACCCCACCCCACCTACCTCCTCACACACACACACACACACACACACACACACACACACACACACACACACACATACATAGTAGGTAATAAACCATTAGGTAATGAAAATTTACATACATTTAAAAAATCATAATATTTGTCTAATAATAATTTTCACAAATTTACCCACATAACTACCACAGTTAATGTTATTACATAAGTGTAAATGACATATACCAGAATTAGATCCCTGCTGCTTGTTTCCCAACAGGGAGCTTTATAAGCACACCAATCAAAAAGGAAAAAGCATCAAGTTCAGTCAATGACAGCGAAATGCCTGTTATGCAAAATGCATGCATAATTCAAACCAGAACTATATATCAAACACGAAGACAACCATTTTTCTGTATGTTCCAGAAAGCTATCAATCAGTGGGGTGCATCAATTTAAAAAAAAAAAAAAAAAAAAAACACTTCAACCTAGCCAAAAGTACAAAATGTTTATAAAAAAAAAAAAAAAAAAAAGTGCTTAAGGTTATCTAAAATGCCAGCAGAGAAAAGTAATACAAAGATAATTACAATTGCCTTGTAGTGGTCCCATAAACAGGAAATGCATGCAGCACTGACCTGGTTAACGCTGGATGCTAGGAGAGAGTTGGGTCTTTCAGCTGCATTATGGTGCTTGCCAAAATCTTGCCTGAAAGATGGAGCAATTACAATTTTACACCATCATGTCCTGTATTACCAGTTGTTCTGAATAGTACTAGTTGTATTGCATGCAAATATCCATATCTATTTTGTCAGTTTTAGGTGTCAAATATTAGTTGAGTGATTCTGTTCTGGATTTGGTTGTTCCAACTCAAGGATGTGATGTTTAAAAGGGTAAGAGTGAGGATCTTTTAAAAGACAAACAACAGGGTTATAAGAGGATGGTGATCACCCACGAAGCACTCGAGAGAGTGCACCACTCACAAAGCACTTGAGAGCAGGAACCCACTCGCAAAGCACTCGAGAGTGTGCCGCAAAAACTTTGTTTGCTGCCCATCTTGACAGAAGGGTATAGAAATAAAGTATGCGTAACATAAAACAGCTGAAAAAAATCATTCACACCATCAGATTTACCATTTTAGTCATAAACAAGTAGAACTCAACACCAACAGTATTTCAAACATATTTCAGACTTTACTGTGACCTTGATCCGCTTTGGATCAATTCCAATATTGAATCAGTTCATTTGCTGGTTCATTCATTCATAATTCCATATAAATCCTACAAACATTCAATCACACATTCTTGAGAATCTCAAACAGACAAACAAGCCAAAAACATTATGCTTTCAATATCTAATGATGAAGGCATAAAATATATTTGGTTGCATATCCCTTGCTTGCAATAACTGCATCAAGCCTGAGACTCATTGACATTACCAAACTGTTTGTTTGTTCTTTTGTGATGCTTTTCCAGGCTTTTACTGCAGCCTCTTTCAGTTGCTGTTTGTTTTGGGGGGTTTCCACCTTTAGTCTCCTCTTCAGGAGGTGAAATGCTGCTCAATTGGGTTAAGGTTTGGTGATCGACTTGGCCAGTCTAAAACCTTCAACTTTCTCCCCTTGATAAAGTCCTTCGTTGAGTTGGCAGTGTGTTTTGAATCATTGTGTTGCTGCATTGATAAAGTTCCTCCCAATTAATTATGAAGGTATTATTGGAGCAAAACACCTGAGCACCTGTGACTGTGGGAGAGAGAGAAAAAATTCCACTAACACAACACAACAGTTACACCTTCTCAAATTCTTCATTGCAGGTACAGCAAGTACAAATTCCACTGTCACCGATGCTCAGTTGTTTTGCTCCAATAATACCCTTATAATTAATTTGGATGCATTTCTCTGTAAATTGGCAAACAAAATGTTCCTGTAGACTTCTGAAGTCATTCTGCTGCTACCATCATGAGTTACATCATCAATAAAGATTTATTAGTGATTAGTGAGCCTGTTCCAGAAGCAGCCATGCAAGCCCAAGCCATCACACTACCTCCACTATGTTTCACAGATGAGCTTGTATGTGTTGGATCATGAGCAGATCCTTTCTTTCTCCATACTTTGGCCTTTCCATCACTTTGGTAGATGTTAATCTTGGTTCCAGAACTTTTGTGGCTCATCTCCACATTTTTTTTCTCCGCATTCTAATCTGGCTTTCTGATTCTTACTGCTGATGAGTGGTTTGCATCTTGTGGTATGGCCTCTATATTTCTGCTCTCGAAGTCTTCTTCAGATGATGGACTGTGATACCTTCACCCCTGCCCTGTGGAGGTTGTTGGTGATGTCACTGGCTGTTGTTTTTGGGATTTTCTTCACAGCTCTCAGAATGTTCCGTAATCAGCTGTTGTTTTCCTTGGCTGACCCATTCAGCCGGCCATCACAGTGTTCCTTTTAAAGTTGCCGCTGGTTGTAATTTTAACTGTATTATCCGTGGTTCATATCACAGTGGATAATACGTAACAAATAGCAATTGTGGAATAAGTGGTGTGTCTGCAGCAGTGACTGCATTGGTATAGAACAGAAGCCTGCAAATACATGAAGTATTGCAGCACATTATTAATCATTGCTGCTGTAATCCCAAACTAGCATTGCAACATAATACCAGAATGGATTTTTTCCTCCATTCATCATACTGTATATGAGCAACTGGGCCATTCTGTGGCATGAGTTAAGCAACTTTTGCTCCAATATGCCCCAGCTCGACTGGGTTAAATTCAGTGAGTGTGCAGACCACTTCATTTCCCACAGAACTGCCTCCCTCCTCTCCAAACATCTCCTGAACAGCTATGAGGTGTGTTTGGACAGCAAAAATGTCTTGGAAAATTCTAAAGAAAGGCAAGGCAATGGTAGGCACCAAAATGAATTAAACTAGTTTAAAAATCATGTCCACAATACCCAAGATAATAAAACTGTTGACAACTAGGTGATCATGAATAGTAACATTTGAGGTGAAATTATTACAGTTTATTTAAATAAATTCATTATTACATGGCTAACTCGTTATATTTTCAGCATCCAGTGACAGACACAATTCATGTAACATAGGCATGGGTTTGAAGTCAGCATCAAACCAATGTTTAGAATAATAGTTTAATGATTCTGTTTGTGCTCTGGCCAAAAGCTGTGGGGAGGAACTGAGCTCCATAGACAGACGGAGAGAGATTGCAGTCTTTTAATGTGAGGCTTTTATACTTTCCTCACTGCATTATGCCTCTTTCACACTATATGACTTTGGCCCTGATTTTATTATTGGTGTGGTTTCCAGATGTTCTGAGGATATTCTAAACTCGTTTTCAAGTATGGTCTGGGAACAGTGGAGAAAGAAATTGTTGAAGACCAGCACTGTGCAAATGAAACTTAAGAATATTGTGACATGATAATATTTAGTAAAGCATGTTGAGCGTACAGAGTGGACACTGGTGACTTTTTAAAAAAAAAAATATTTACACTATAAGACATTAGTCCTGTGCTATGAGGCTCCAGGGTCCTGGGTTCGACCTTGAGCTCAGGTTACTGTCTGTGTGGAGTTTTGCATGTCTTTGCACTTTCCAAAAACATGCAGGGAGGCCGATTGGCTATGCTAAATTGCCACTAGGTGTGAATGAGTGTGTGAATGAGTGTGTGCATGGTGCCTTGCGATGGACTGGTGTCTGGTCCTGAGTGAATTCAGTGTTATTGGGATTGGCTCTGGATTCACTGGGATCCTGATCAGGATAAAGCAGTTCCTGAAGATGAATGAATGGCTGGATGGAAGACAATGAACATATCACTGTGTGAAAATGAAAGTTTTTGTATATGCATACAGTAGGTCCAGAACTAGCTGCTTTAAACTCACTAGAAAAAACACACTAGAGTTTGGATTGCAACTGACAGATCATATTTACTTCATTTTTACAACCAAAAAGCAGAACAGCCTTGTTTTTCCCTCATGCTTAGATATCGCATCAGGAAAAAAAAAAACAATAATAATAATAATAGCTGCAATGGAGAATTTAAAGTGCATGATGTTTATCTGTGCGTACATGTCTGCAGTGCAAGGAAATGCATCTTTCACACAACAACTTGGAGGTGTCAGAGGGCCTGGAATATAAACTCACTGGTGCAGAACCTTAACCACTCTCCATGCGTGCAAACAGGAAATACCCCACTTGAAAAAAGAAAAGCTCTATTCTCTCAGGGTCATGACTACTTGATGCATTGACAGCTTAGAGTAAATTTCGACTCACAGTCAGAGTGAATGTCTTTAAACGAACTCCTGGCAGAATCGGTTGGGCCTCTTGGCAAATTGGTATTGATGCTATAATATTTGCTGTGGGTAATAGGGAGCCTGCTGTTGCAAACCCATTTACATCGAAATTGTAGTCTCCATTATCAACATCAAAAGCTGATGACACTGAACTCGAGAGTGTGCACTGATGTTTGATTGGTGCTGGCAAGTGTCACTGAGAGAGGTCATCTTGTCATTCATCCGTTTTATTTTCTCTGTTTGTTAAATGTGAGATCAATGTTTAGTGTGTCTCTTTGTGGCCTCGTTTTAAACCTGTATTATGTATTAAATATTTAAGATTGGCTGTCAGTGAACAAAGTGTATCTTTTTCAGTCTGTCTCGCTCTGCCTGTCTCCATCTCCAGGTCTTTGTCGCATGTGTCACATGCTGTACAAATGTGGGCCACATGACAGCTTTTAACACAGTGATTCGCCTTGAAAAGCCAGCAGGAGTCCAATATCATCAGACTCCTGTATGTGTGTGATCCTGTATGTGCGTTTTAAAACATCCCAATTTTGTAGCTGATAGAGGGTTTGGGGTTTTTTTCATGTTACCACATGCTGTGTTGCTTTGAAGTTGACAACAAAGAGGCCTTAGTTTCCGAGTCGTACTGGAGGAGAAACTTAAAGAGCTTACCATTAAGAGAGCTGATAACTGGTGCATGAAGTGCTGTCATTGCTCCCTAAAGCATTTCACATAGTTTAATTATCGCTGAATGGAGCCAACAGTCACATTATTGGAAAAAGTCTCTTTTTTATGGAACATTTTCTGTTTGATCAAATATGTAGGCTTTTCTGGCCTCTGTCACTCAGGAATATTCAGGATTAGATTTTAATTGAAAGCTGTTATCACTCCATTTTATTTTAAAGGGCAATTAATGCATGCCAGTTTATCTGCTTAAATCATGAACTCATTTGACTTGCTATTTTACATGGCAATTTATTTTTAAATGTTAGGAGATACAGTATGTAACACCATGATATATGACACATCACTTTTGATCACGTTTGACTTCACAGTAGCAAAAGTGGTAAGCTTTATTCTAAACAATGTGTTGGAAAAAGAAAAGGACAGACAGCAAAACAATTCACAACCAAAATGTAGGGCACATTGGACTGTTGGATTTCATTAACATTCATTCGATTTTTTTTTTTTTTTTGTACTTGTGTAATAACTGCAAAATTGCAATTGTAAAATTACTATTACAGTTTGTAAAAGCTTGTTCTGCTTTGTTATGGCTTTAAAAATTAAAAGGCATTAATCAAAATCCTTTATTAATGCTTAACTGAAAAACTACAAGGTAAAAAAAAACCATTATATTAGTATTGACAGATCCATTCTTTCACTTGCTACATTACTCCACAAAACCAAGCTGGCAATAAACAAATCAAATAACATAATATATACAACTATTTTGTGTTGTCTATGTATTGACTGCGGGTCCTTGGGCAAAACAGGATAACTTTTTCAGCATTTTTATTTTTTCAGCTGAAACCTAAGTGGGCAGAATGTTTCAGCAACTACCCATAGTCTAAGAAAAAAAAATAAGAAAAGAAAAAAAAAAATGTATTCTGGAGAGATTTTGTTTGTTTGTTTGTTTTTGTTTGTTTGTTTTTTACAAAAGATTGGAAAATCAGTTGGTGTTTGGATGACGGTGGTGAAGAGCACTGTCTAGCACATTGATCTCTCATAGGTGTTCAAACAAGTTGAGATCTGGTGACTGTGAAGGCCATAGCACATGATTTAGATCATTTTCATTCTCATCAAACCATTCAGTGAGCCTTCGTGCCATGTGCATGTGACAACCTCATCAAGATGGTAATGTTTCATCATAGGATAAAAGTGGACTCAAATCTTGCCAGAAAAAATGCCTCATGAGGCATAACAGATCCACTGTTGTTTTCCACACGTCTTTACTTAATTTGTCACGCATCTGTGTTTTAATGTTCAGCAAAACAAACAATATTGCATGTCCTTTTCCTACCACTCATCAGTAAAGCAAGCCTGCAATCTTCTTCCATTGGCTCAAGTGCTTAGTACAGATATTGAGTAATATAATTTCCCACCCCTCAATAAATAAGTAAAAAAATATATACAAAGAAGTTCAACAAGGCTTGAGGTTTTTAATAATAAACATTTAAATAGAAACTATTTATAATGGAATGTGTTGGAAGGATTGCTAGCATCATGATGAGTGTACCATTGGCCTCATCACATTCAGGGAGATAAGTAGTAAGATTTTCCAGGCTATAACACCACAGGATTTAGAAAGTATCAACTTCCCCTCAATACACAGGGGATACACAGCAATAAAACTGACTGGGATTACTTTCAGAGCTATTATCACCTAGATAAACCCATTTTAATATTACTGCAGTTAAATTCTTTGACATGTTAAGAAGGCATTAAAGATTCAGATGGAAAGATGCCTGCTGTCCTTTCCTTGCCCCCTTTTTCTCATGCTTTCAGTTTTTACATAAGTAAAATACTTTGATTATTTATAGGCTGCAATTACCGCTCTCTATTTTGGCCAAATAAATAAATAGATAATAAAATAAAATAAAACAAACAAACAAATATTTAATTAATTAAAAATTACAGTAAGTTCTTCAGTCTCGTGATTTTGTTATATGCATTAGCTTAATAAAGTGACAGTGATTCCAGAAGTAATAAAATTATTATAGAAAATCTTAATTACTGTTAAACATATCAATCTGTTTATGTGTATATAGGATTACACTCCATTCTCTAATTGTTATTGCAGATGCTTCATGAATTTCTGTAGAGAATACTTAACACATCAACTATATTCATATAATCAGAGAAATTACCCACTACTATATGCTGGTTTTAATATTAAATATTATCGCTTACTATTATTTAATATACCTAATATATGTATATTTTCTATAAAAAGAAAATAAACATGTATGATAAAAAGTGGTATGCAATGGCTAATTTATTACACATTTACACATTTTACACAATGTAAAATTAACAAGATATTAGATTACATTAGATTAAAAAAAAAAAAAAAAAAAACGCTTAATGGTTCAAATGAAACTTGTAATGTGTTAAACTATAACATTGTCACCTGTTCCTGCAGGTTTGCTCTCCAACCAAAGTCTGACACACCTGTTTTAGTTGATCAAGAACTTCTTAAGGCAATGATTAGATGGTCAGGTAGGCACGTTGGAGCTAAAGTCTTCAAGAAGGGGTCATTCTATCTCAAATGGTCCAATACAGGTTGCTTGATTGTTTTTAATTTTCCTAAAATAAATAAATAAATAAATAAATAGAGTGATTACCTCTTTGTATTGGCATTGCAAAATCACCAGTTTTGGAACAAAAACTGATCTCTAAAGCACATTACAAGTACATGTACATATATAAACATTTTGCACATTCTTGGTCCTTAGACTTAGAGCTTAAGTCCAAATGTAATGCTCAAGATTGCTCACAGTTGCACTTTTAGGGTCAGTTTATAATGGAAACGGTTTGAGTGTCAGTCTTTTTTTAGGGGTACCTAGGTAAGTACAGTATAGTGTGCATGCAGAACACTTCAGGTTTGAGACTTCTCTTCCTTTTTTTATGGGGGCGAGAAAGTGCGAAAAAAAAATTTAACATTTCCCTCACTTTTGGGTTGAATATCTCTGAGGGTGGAGGACCAGATACGAACTGAAATATTCAAATAAATAAGTCCTCTATAGTAGCATTCTGCTGTAAAAAATAAATAAATAAATAAATAAAATAATAATAATAATAATAATAATAATAATAATAATAATAATAATAATAATAATAATAATAAATTAAAAATTAAAAATTGGGCGTTTGAGATTGAATGTAAACTCTGTAGGACAGTGGTCCTTGAGGGCCAGATTCGAAGAACCAGCCTGATCTATCATGTTGGTACAGGTGTACAGTTGTTATGCGTGAATAGATTTGATCCAGATATGGAATTACCGTGTTCGGTTCGGTGTTTTAAAAATGAACAGTGTCATAAACAGAGCTGTGGTATTGTTTCTCCTGTGATAAAAGCAGTAAGTGACTACAGCTTAGAAGTTAGATCTCCAGGAACTGGGTTGGTGACCACTGTTCTAAACAGACCTGTGCTAGGGTGATAGAGTATGAGAACCATTTAGCTCTTTTACCACATCTTAAATTACCAAAACACTCAAACCGTATACAAAAGTACTAAACAAACCCAGCTAGCTAAAAGTAAAGTTGCCAGCTGTTTTGGTTAGCCTATAATAAACAACGAGCTGGCCTGTCTAGGTGTATTTTTCTGAATATGGCACTGAAGTTTGTAACACACTTCTGTGGGATGCTTTTGTATTGAAATTGCTGTGCTTTGCTACATCACACATGAAATGTAGCACATACACCTAATAAGATCCCTAGAGCTCTATTTTTATGCTGGCGCTGGAATAACTTCAGCATGCTGCTAATTTAGGTGAGCATAAGTCAATTTGTTTCCGTTTGTTCTCGGCTGCCATTTTCTTCGTTGGAAAGGAATGTGTTGATGTTGGTGGAGCAGTGCAACAATGGGTGAGGCATATGAACTTACAATGATATATACACTGTCACATGATGCTCACAAAAAGTATGATGTGATAATGTGATAACTTACATTGTGCAACAAACATCAAATATTGATGTAAAATCTATAAGTTTAATTTTCACCACTAAATTATCAATGTGAAATGGAATTGTATATGATTACAATAATGTCAATGCTTAGTCATGTGTGCATGTTTCATTTTTTTAAAGGAAAAAAAATTTTTTTGAGCTTGTGCTATGATCATGAGAAACAGGGGCCGTAGTGTCACACCAACCTTTGGTCCACTTTCTGGATGTTTCAGTATAATTCAAACACCGGCTGTGGAACTGCAGAGACGGCAGTTTAAAATCGCATAGCATTAGCACTAGAAAAGAACATAGACAAACAAAGGAGTATGTATACACTGCCTAATGAGATATAATAAAGCTAATGATGTGGAACAGCTGGTAACAGTGATAAGGGAGATTGGACAGGGCAGAGCAAGAGAAACAGGAAGCTTACAGGCAGCACTCACGACAGCTGAAAGCCACATCGAATCTTCTTGTTAAGTTTAGAAATGCAGAATTAAGAGTGGACCAGAAGTAATATGGATCAGCCTTTTCTTGAATTTTTTCTGCTCTGTGACTGAATGGACCTTACTGATGGACGATGCAGTATCCTCTCATAGCCCTCTTGGAGTCGTCAGGAAACCGCCTGCATGTAATCACAGTAAAGATGGGAGCTTAGCACCCTGAGTAAATGCTCTGATATAGCGAGTGGCACTTAGAAAACAAGAACAGACAGTTTTAAAAAAAAAAAAAAAAAAAGGTCTAAGAGGAAAAATAGCTTACATCATCAGCAGTCGCCGTGGAAACAGAAAAAATACGGCTCACACACACACACACACACACACACAGCACACACAAACATGGCTGTGTGTGTGTGTATGTGTGCATATGTGTTCCTGTACTCTGTACCATTAATGATGATGTGCAGGAGAGTGTGTATGACTCACCCTCTCTTGCTAGTGGTGAAAGTGGAAATTCAGGTGCTCCAGTGAGACAAGATTAAAGCACACACTGCCATCAAACACCTATAGTGCAGGATCAACACAGTGCGGTGAACAAGACCAAACGTTCTACAATAACACTGCATACACATTTACACAAAACACAAGCTATCATACATATATTTATAGATAAACACACTTTCTGCTGCAAAGTTCCAAATTCAAAATGAAAGTTTGCTCTGCTGGAATGTTTTCTTTCCAGTAAGGTGACATAATAAGCATATGACCTGAAAATGACAGGACACTATAAACAACAACGTTTTGTTTTCTCTTAAATTTTCTCAAAGGTTCTTTGACCTGGGAAATTTGCTGAAGTTCACAGAATCCATCACAGAGTTGTTTGGTCAGACACAGACCTAATGTTAGAAACAGCAAGACATGGTTCTGATTGAACTAACCAATCCCCGGAGGAACAGATGGAGAAGGCAAACATGAGAGGAAAACGGACAATTATTAGAGTTTGATGGGGAAAAGAATCGAAAGATGACTGTGGATCAAGATGGGGGATCTGTGGATACTTGGTAAAAGCTCATGGCCTAGTTGAGGGTGTAGGATTGTTGAAAGACCAGAGTTTTAACTTGACTTCATCAATTAACTTTGGCTTGCTCATTAGGTGTTTAGACCCAGATTGTCAAGAAGAATTCTTAAAAGCACCACAGAAACATTCATTCTGTTGTCTTCAGTAAGTGTTTTATCCTGGTCAAGGATGCACTAGGCCAGCGGTTCTTAGCCTTTTTGCAAGTCCGATCCAACCGCAAGTACTAGAACCAGGTTTTTCACCCTGAAAAACAAAAATATATCCTATGGCATACCAGTCCATTTTAGGGCTTCACACAAACACACGCTAGTGATTTAGAGTAGTCAATTCACCTACAGGCATGGTTTGGGAGGTGGTAGGAAACTAGAGCACTTGCAGGAAACTCATGTGGACACAGGGAGAACATACAAAACTCCAAACAGACAGTAACCTGAGCTCAGGATCAAACTGTGGACGCTGGAGCTGTAAAGCAACAACACTACCCACTGCTCCAACATACCGGCCTTAAGATGTCTCATTTAAATAAGGCACATCATTATCTGGTGGAAAGTAAGGTAGATTTTAGTATTCAAAGTGCTAAATTAAAGGAGACTGGCTTTCAACAACTACACACAAATTCCACTAACAAAATATTCAACATTAGCCTGCAACTAACAAAAACTGTGACACTCTGTAGAAATGCAACATTTTCTTCCCTATTAAAAATAGTTTGCAAATGGCGTTTTTTTTAACCCCTTATGCACTATGCACATTCAATCTCTCTCTCATTGTGTCTATCTTTATCTCTTTCTGTCTCACCAGTATTGAGAGATATCTTGAACTCAAGCAGTAGTACACCAAATGAATGTCAGACATAAAGTTGAATAAAAGAGCATAAAAAATGGGGGGGAGGGGTGCTGGGGGTTCAAAAAAATAGCTAATCAGGACAGGGACGGGCAGAAATCTCAAAGAGACAAGCACCATGGTGCGAGTCAATTACATTTATCACATGCCAGACCGCATGCCAGCGAAATGAGCCCAAATTATGTAAATAAAATGCAGATTACAAACATACCAATCAAAGACTATAACTGCATGAATTATTGTTCTGGATCCTAACAGATAGCTTCCTCAGCTCTGCATGCAGTCATGCTGTATTTATCTACAGAGGTGCAGGCTTAATTGCTCTTGCTGCTTGTGGGTGTTGGCAGCTATATAAATAAACATACTGGAATTAATGGAAATGCCATATCATATAAATTCTGCTTTATTAGATCAGGGAAGTTATACACAGTATTATGGAGCTGTGTATAAAAGATCCATGTCTAAATGGTCATAATCTTATCTGTTTCATTAGAAACTACAAAAAAAAAAAAAAATGGTAAATTTAGTGGAATATAATAGAAATACACAACACATAGAAATGTGAATGTCAATATTTTGCTCTTGTATTATGTTTAGTCTGTGTTCAAAAACCAAGTGAGACAGTAAATGGTCTTAAAATGTTAAACACTTTGACTGTGTATTAATTTAACACATGCACAAATAAGATGATTGTCACAAAGCAAAGGCTGATCTGTATTATCACAATATGATTGAAGTCTACCCACAATGCCTCTGTGGATGATGTGGGCTGTGTGTATTTGCCATGTGACTGAGTGGACTCTTCATCTCAGTGATGGGTACTGCAATCTCATCTCATGGCTGTCTTACAATCTTGAGGGAAAATCTGGAGGATGCAGTTCACAAAAAGGAAAAGGAAAGAGGGTAAGAGAGAGAGAGAGAGAGAGAGGGGGACGGTTTCACTGTCAAACTGCCAAATGTGATCATTAATAATTATTGTGAGGGAGAGGGAGAGAGAAAAAAAAAAACTGAGTGGGGAAAAAAGCCATGAAACCTATCATAAAATGAAACGCACACAAATTGTCCACTGGAATACAAGTGGACACCCTTCAACCCTGCATTCTTATTCTTTTAATGTGTATACCCAGACCCATATCTGGCAATCTTGCAGCCAGTTTGTCTCCACAGTTCACCCACCCACCCACCCACCCATCCATAACATCCACCCACCCACCCATCCATAACATCCACCCACACACACACACACACACACACACACACACACACACACACACACACACACACACACACACACACACACACACACACACACACAAGGCAGGGGGACATTCAGGCCTTCAGACCTGCATATCATTAGCAAGACTCCTCATGTGTGGCATTTTATCACAGGCATTTTATGTACATGCATTGGGGCAAGAGCTCAGTGGTCATTTCATTCCAATTTTTGGCTAACATCCATAGACCTTAAGGTCTTCAGTGCAATCAGTAGGGGTGCAATGAGCCTGGCCAATGAAGCAAAAAGAGAAATGACCAATAAAACATGAGCACAAAACACATAAACAATGCCTGTTTGTAGATAAAATGCATTCTTTTTAACCACTAAAGAGGCAATAATGCAATAATAATATATACACTATATGGGCAAAAGTATGTGGACACCGGACCAATCACACATCTTGTGAAACAATAAGTACACCCTATGGAAATTGTTGTTGGACAAGGAAACATTTGATCAACTTTGAAACAGTGCCTATTAATAAAGGTGATAAACTCTATCAAATGACACATAAAATTGACATTTTGTAGTAATTTTCACAATTTAAATGAACAAAAAAACAGATCAGTCACATGGAAAAAAATAAGTACACCCCTACATTTATCACACCTTTAAATCCATAAAATTAGAATCAGGTGTTCAAGATTGGGTGCCAGTGATTAGTGCTTAGGGAGTGCAGGTGGAACCTGTCTTATTTATACCCCTCTCTCATATCTAGTGTCTGGTGTTCCCTTTGTTATTGAGTTCTGTAAGGCCTTCAGAAAAAAGGTTCTGGATGCCTAGGAGTCTGGCAACGGATTTAAAAAGATCTCCAAATTATTTGAAATACATCATTCCACTATAAGGAAAATAATCTACAAGTGGTACAGATTTCAAATGACTGTCAATTTGTCAGGCCGTCCCAGCAAATTCAGCCCAAAAGCAGACCATCTGATGCAAAAAGAAGTCTCCAAGAACCCCAAAATGTCATCACACGATCTGGTGGAAGTCTTGCAACTGTTGGTGTCAAATACAACTGTTGTGCAATCAGAAAGAGATTGCACAAATTCGACCTGCATGGGAGGCGTGCCAGGAAAAAGCCTTTGCGAGACTACAGTTTGCCAATGAGCATATAGGCAAAGACCAGGCCTTTTGGAATAATGGGCTTCGCTGCTTCAAGGACTGAATCATTAGTTGAATCATTGATTCAACTATGAATTCTGCATCATATCAAAGAGTGCTTGAAGATAATGTGAGGCCATCTGTCCGAAAGTTGAAACTGAACCGAAAGTGGACCTTTCAACAGGATATTGATCCTAAGCACACTAGCAAATCCACCAAGGAATGGCTCAAAAGAAGAAATGGAGGGTTATGGAATGGCCTAGTCGAAGCCCGGATTTGAATCCCATTGAAATGTTGTGGGGGGATTTGAAACGGGCAGTACATGCAAGAAAACTCTCAAACAGCTTGCAACTGAAAGAATATTGCATGGAAGAGTGGTCAAAAATCTGGTGGACAATTATGCAAAACGCCTACAAGAAGTTATTTCTGCTAATGGGGGCAATACTAGCTTCTGAGGCCAAGGGTGTGTTTACTTTTTCCACAGAATAATATCACATCTATTGATATTTCTGTTGAATAAATGATTGAAAAAGCTAATTATCAGTTTGTAGATGTAAATGGTGAATTCTCTATGCATATTGAGGTAAAGTTTGGTGTTCCGCAAGATTCTGTTTTAGGCCCACTGTTTTTTTCTTTATATATGCTACCTCTGGGTCAAATTATTCATAAACATGGAATTAGCTTCCACTGTTATGTTGATGACACACAGTTGTATGTTTCAGCAAAGTCAGATGACAGACACCAGCTTAATAAAGTTGAGGAATGTGTAAAGGACATTAGACAGTGGATGCTTATTAACTTCCTCTTACTTAATTCTGACAAGACAGAAGTACTTATACTAGGACCACATGCAGCTAGAAGTAAGTTTTCTGATTACATAGTAACTCTAGATGGCCTTTCTGATTCATCATGTGCAGCAGTAAAAGACCTTGGTGTGATTATTGACTCCTCTTTCATTTGACATTCATGTAGATAATATTACTAGGATAGCCTTCTTTCACCTCAGAAATATTGCTAAGATAAAAAATATAATGTCACTACACGATGCAGAAAATTAGTTCATGCTTTCGTCACCTCTAGGTTGGATTATTGTAATGCCTTACTGTCCAGATGTTCCAGTAGGTGCATGAAAAACTCCAGTTAGTCCAGAATGCAGCTGCAAGAGTCCTCACAAGAACCAGAAGATACAGTATCTCACAAAAGTGAGTACACCCCTCACTTTATTATAACTTTTCATGGGACAACACTGAAGAAATGACACTTTGCTACAATGTAAAGTAGTGAGTGTACAGCTTGTATAACAGTGTAAATTTGCTGTCCCCTCAAAATAACTCAACACACAGCCATTAATGTCTAAACTGCTGGCAACAAAAGTGAGTACACCCCTAAGTGAAAATGTCCAAATTGGGCCCAAAGTTGGGCCCAATTTATATCCTGAATTTATATATTTCTGTAAAGCTGCTTTGGGACAATGTCCATTGTTAAAAGTGATATACAAATAAAACTGAATTGAATTGTGGTCAATTTCCATGGGGTGTACTTATTTTTTCACATGCTTTTTGAACATCCCATTCCAAAATATTAAATTACAAAAATAGTCCCTCCTTTGCTGTTATTATAACCTCCATTTTTCTGATAAGGCTTTCCACTAGATTTTGGAGCATGGCTGTGGGGATGTGTGTTCATTCAGCTACAAGAGCATTAGTGAGGTCAGGCACTGATGTTGGGTAAAGAGGTCTGGGATGCAGGCAGCGCTCCTATTCATCCTAAAGGTGTTCTGTGGGGTTGAGGTCGGGGCTCTGTGCAGGCCACTCGAGTTCTTCCACTCCAACCTTGCTAAACATTGTCTTCATGGATCTTGCTTTGTGCGCAGGTGCATTGTCATGGTAGAACAGGTTTGGGCCTCTTAGTTCCAGTGAAGGGAAATCATAATGCTACAACATACAAAGGCATTCTAGTGCTTCCAACTTTGTGGCAGCTGTATGGGGAAGGCCCACATATGGGTGTGAAGGTCAGTGGTCCACATACCTTTAGCCATATAGTATATGTGGATACCTGACATTGACACCTGAAAGGAAATCTTAATGCTACAGCATACAAAGACAATTCTAGACAATTGTATGCATCCAACTTTGTGGCATCAGTTTATGTAAGACCCACATATCGGTGTTACGATCAGGTGTCCACATAATTTTAGGCCATATAGTGTACTTTTGGAAATATAGTGGATATTTTTAATACTAGTGCAGCTTTACAAAAAGTGTTCATGGTAAAGCATGATGACATTTCATGGTGAAAAGGCTTGTATACTATGTACTGTGGTGAGCCAGGAGCTTATTATTATTGCTCTCATTAGGGCCACCCTTAGTGAACAGATGGGGTTATGTCAGGCATAGAGTGTTCCTAAAGACCTCCAGGGAAAAGGTACGAAAAAGACTATGTGTACCCTGCCCAGATTAGGGTTACCAGAACCCCCTGAAGTCTGGGGTTGGTGTCCACAGACGAGTGTCTGGTGACCAGTCCACCCACATAACTCTGTTGGGCTCAGCCTGAAATAGTGACATGGGGATATCTTATGGGCTCACCGCCTTCAAGACAAAGGTGGGATTCTGGTACAATGCTAGTCAGGCAGTGGGGCATGTGATAGACAGTCTTAGACAGACTACACTGTTGCAATGGAAACTGGCTTTGGGAATGTGCAATGTCACTTCACTAGTGGGGAAAGAGCCTGAGTTAGGGTGTGAGATGAAAAGGCATGGACTAGATAAAATCAGCCTTACATTCATTAAGGGCTCTGGTACCGAACTTCTTGACTGGGGTGATTTGACTTTCTCTCCTGCTCTAGATTTCCCACAGGAGAAGTGCTGTTAGACACCAGTGGTGAGGAAAGATATCAAGTTGAAGAAGGAGGCCTTCTGAGTAATGCTCACAAAGGGCTCTCCTGATTCAATTAAGAGTTATAGGAGAGAGGGAATGGCTGCAGCAAAAGCTGTTACAGAACCAAAAGCTTTGGCATGGGAGATTTTGGAAAGGCCAAGGAAACATACTTTCAGGTAGCCCAAAATATATTCCAGCAAGCCATTCTCCAACTCAGGAGAGGGAGAAGAAACCTTGCATAAGCTCTGCTGAGCAAGTGTGGAGGAATGTTGGCTTCTTCTGGGGGTAATGTTGAGCCATGAAAAGAGCACTTTGGATAATATAGCGGATATGCCCTCACTTCAGGAGGCATTGCTAGACATCTTTGGTGTTTTGGAGTCCATCTCTATGGTAGTTAGAGAGACATTGCACCTGCACCTGGTGGAGGGAAGTATTTTGGGAAATATTTTGGGATTTTCACAAGTGACTGACAAGTGATGGAAAAGAGCATGAGATTGGAAATGGATCAGTGTTGCAGTTGCTGCACTGGTCTGTGGTAGTGAAGTATGAGCTCAGTTTGTGGACAAAACCATCTGTTTACCAGTCAATCTATGTCCCCATCCTCACCTATGGCCACAAGCTGTGAGTAGTAACCAAAAGAAAAAGGTCTCAAGTACAGGTAGCAGAAAATAGGTTGCTCTGTAGGATTGCATACTCTCCATAATATGGTTGGACCTTGACAATCCAGGAGGGCCTTGGAGGTAAGCCACTGCTACTATTAATTGAAAGAAGCCAGTTGAGGTGATTTGAGCACTTCATAAGGTTTCCCAAGGGATGGCTCCACCTAACATGTCCCACTGGATGAAGACCCTGGGACAGACCCAGAACCAACTGGAATGATTATGTCTCACAGTTGGCTTGGAAACATCTGGGGATCCCCCAGGAGCACCTGTAATCTGTGGCTGGGTATAAACAATTCTGGGCTGCCCTTCTCAGTCTGTTGCCACCATAACACCCACCAGGAAAGACAGAAAGAAAATGAATTAATGAATGATGATGTCAGAGAAAGTAAATTAAATTATTGTTTGTTTGTTTTTTAAACAAACAATGTCTTTATATACTGTATAAACTGGGGAATTAATATTAACTAGCTTAAATATGCAAACTAGAACAGAGTTTTCTCTCCTACACACATACACAATTTCATGCAATTTCACAGTCAAATTGCCAAATATGATCATTAATAATTATTGAGAAAGCTATAATCCATGAGGCCTGAGATGCCAGAGAGATGGGGCAAAGAGAGAGAGAGAGAGAGAGAGAGAGAGGAGGAAAGAAAGGGATGGAACACAGCGTGCAGTCTTCACACTTGGCACGGTCTGTTCTATCCTTGGCACAAAGGGAGGAGTGAATGGATCAACCCGAACACTCTGTCATATCACAAGTGTGCAGCAGTGACTTAGTGCAGGCATTTGCTACTCCACTTTTGGCTCCCTCCAGTCCACTGTTTTCATTTAAACCTCAGCATAGGGATTATTTAAGAGGAAGAGATTGGAGCAGGAGAAATGTATACAACTAAGAGTGATGATAAGTGACAAAAAGGGAAGGAAAAAAGCTAAAGGAAAGACAGAGAGGAAGCAGAGAGTGAAAGATTCAGCTACTCCGCAGAAATGGTGAATACATCAGTGGATACATCCATGGTAATCAAGATTATCATGGCCATGGTGGACACAACACTGGTAATCAAGATATTGATGACAATTGTGATGAGGAGGTGGGAGAAACCAGGTTGTGAGAATGCACACCTGGCACTGATTTGGCTAATCAGTGGGAGAGAGAGAGAGATAAAGTAGCGTCTGGAAGCACCAGTGAGGGGGAGAGAGATGCACGTGCGCTTTATGTTTGTGTTTTATGTTATGTTAGAGTTATGGTTATTATTAAACTTATGTTTATGTTCAGCCGGTTCCCGCCTCCTCCTTGCCCATCTGTGAAGTTTGTTACAACAATATTCAGAAATATATTCAGAATATTTAGAAAAAAGGCTCTGAATACTTACTGAATGCACTGTACATGTATATACTGTTAAGGTCCCAAACCCTTTTCAAACACCCATAGTTTCCACTGAAGTATAGAACTTGTGTTCAAGTGCAAGTGGAACATCTAAACAGAGAACCAAGTAGGGTGAAGAGAACAAAGAAAAGACAAGAGTGATGGATTTCCTTCATCCGGCTCATCACAGCTTTTCAGCCTCATACCTTTATCAGAGAGATGGTGCACTGTTCGCTTTCTCCCTCCCACATCCTATGACTTTATTTCCTTCTTTCTCTCTCACACACAAACACACCCACACATACATACACGTACAACACTCTATGTTTTTTCTCTCACTCCTCCTAATGTTTTCTTATTAAACCCGGCACCCAAAAACACCCAATTAGTTATGAGGTGTTTAGTATGCATTGGCATATTTCATTAAAAACTAATTTGTTATCAGATTCTAGGGAACATTAAAATTAATGCAACACTCAAATGAAACATCCTAATGCACAACTGAAAAATCATTAAGTTAGAGACAAACACTGTAGCCTCCCAATGTAAGGGGTAAGAAAAGAAACGAAAAAATAGAACAACTGTAAACTTTCAATTAATATTGTGGTCCTTTTGATCTATTTCAGGATCCTTTTCTTCTTGTGTTCACAATACTGATAAAGTTTGGCAGTATCTGAACTTTCATTGCATAAACTGTCTTCATAGACTTCATAGTTAAAAATATTCAAAAAGTCATGTTCATGGCATAAAGATACAGAATAATGTGTTTCACTCAGGGGGAACTGACACCCTATTAGCAATAGCTAATGCAGTGATGGGCCACAGTCACACACCACTGCTTCATAACCCTGGTCCTGGATTCTCCCTGCCTTGCACATTTTAATGTTTTCCATATTCAGACTGGGCTGTTAAATACTTAGATGTAACGCCTCAGCACAAGCAGCATCATATAATTCACAAAATTATAACCAGAAGAAATAAAACAATGGGCATTCTCAGCCAGAGAACCCACAAGAAACTCTGGACCAAAATGTCTCCACTCAGAGAGCCATAAAACAAGGAATCCGCACCCAGACACCAAGGAGCCATTTAAATCCAGCGTGTGCATCTGCCTTATCTGAACCAACACGGCAAGCGTTAAAGGCCTCCCTGACCCAGGGCTGAACCCTCTTGACCACAGAAACTGCTCTCAAATGCAGTGATTTAGGCCTTTTGGCCTTGCTTACTCAACAGATAAGTCCAAAGAACCTTACAATTAAGGCCAATAAATTCTGGAAGAAAGGAGAGACCTTTTCAACAAATTGCACATTCCACAAGTCTACACAAGGACTCACACATTCCACAATTGGCACCTACCAGGAGCAACGACTGTGGGAATCAATACATCTTTGAACAACTGCAATCACCTATTTCCTACCATGTGTTGTTCTATTTTCTTCATGTGTATCACCATTAAGTTGCCACTATTTGTTCGATTTTGCATGTATTAGTGTAGTAGCCCTAGGAGGATCATTGTGTTTTAAATATTAGTAATGTACTTTAAGTATAGTCAAACATGTCTTGTTTGGTATGTATGTGTTCATTGAGTGATTTCCTAAATCATAAGAGTAAGGAAATTTGTGTAGATTGTGCTGGTATGTACATGCAATATTTCAGGACAAAGTTTAATCTACACATTTCACATTTAAACCACTCATCTGCAGGGACAGTGGGCTGATTAGCATAATAGGTGGAGAGTCTGGCTAACGCCCTGCCCAAAAAAATATTGATTGGAGAAAGCACTCTGGGCTGGACTAGCCCAGGAAGTGTTAAAATCCTAAGAACACAAAAGTTTTGGGGCTCATCGCTTGCTTCACTCTCTCTCTTGTATCTCTTGCTTCTTGGCACGCTTCGAAGGACGGGGTCGGCAGAGGCTCTCCAGAGCCAATCAACGTCGGGGACATTAGATCACGTTTACCTCGGCCTGGGGACCCAGCGAGAGCCGCCGCCTGCTTCTCAAGCCTCCCGCCTTCATTCCACTCAGCATTCTGATTGGTCTTCCGAGACACCTCTCACTGACCAGACCGCTGACGACACCACGACGTAACGAGGAAATCCCTTCAACACAGCTAAGGCGAGCGCAATACCCCAGAATTTAGCTAATCTGGTGTCTATAATAAGTTGAGCCCTTCTAAAGGAAGTGAAGATAACTTAATAAGTTGATGGTTCGTTCAGATCATGGTCTGTGAAATAGCATGCAACGCTAGAGACTCGGAACTTCATTCACTCTTTATTATCACCTGTTTATGTATGCGTGTGTGTGTGTGTGTGTGCGTGCGTGCGTGTGTGTGTTTATATGTTAGATTAGTTTCTATGTCATAGAGTAGTTCAATAAAGTCTCGTCTGTTCTTAAATATACGTGTTCTTATTGCTTACAAGTGTCTATTGCCTTGAATTGCGATTCTGCTACATGCTCCTAAAATAATATTTCACTATGTTTAGGATATTATTGCCAGTGGCCACGGAGGTAATATCTAATGCATAATTAATGAATACACTAGTTTCAACTTATTGCTGGATGAATAGTTGATCACTAATACTAAATTAGTCAAATTTCCCTTTTCAAGCTGATCTGTTAATCTCGCCGACATCTTTGGAGGAGAATAAAGATAGCTCAATTTAACAACTAATTTTTACTTACGTAAAATGGTGGAGAATATATCAAATTAACCCAAACAGCTAATTTTCACTACATAGATCAGGTGTGTTAGAGCAGGGAAAAGAGCACTATGCACAGGGTGGTGAGACTCTAGGTATAGGATTGGGAACCACTGGCAAAAATAACAGCCTTTGTCATCCCCAAAGGTTCTTCACTCTCCTAGAAAGCTCACAGGGTGAAAAAAGAGGTTGTTTAAAAACAGGTGATTCTCTCTCCTCAAAGGACACTAGTGCAGAGATTAGTCCCATGGCAAAGTAAAATCCTCTCATTTCACAGAGTGCCAAAACAAATGTACTTGAATAATTAAATTAGTTCATTTGCAGTTAAATGAATTGTTAGGGGTGAACAGAAGTGGGGACAGAGATGAAAACATGATGAATGAAATATAAATCTGTGATTACACAGTAACAATACAATGTCCAGCTTGAGTCGGCCCTCAAAAATTGCCATTTCCTGATTTTGATAGACATAAATACTCATAAATATCCATTGGAAGAAATATACTACTTTGAGCAATGTGGTGCAAAACACAAATACAACACAATCATCTGGAGGTCTCGAGTTCAAATCCCAGTGATGCCACAGCCATCCATGAACTGGAGGGGTGCCATACTCACTCCTATCAAGCACAGCAACACTAGCCAATCATGGCATCTGCGAGATCATTCATTTAGAGGAGGGTGGATAGTGCTTTCCTCCGAGTGTGTTATGCCCCCCTGCGATGCAGCATGAGCAGCAGTTAGAAAAGATGCTTTTGCCTGGCTTCACATGTCTCGGAAGAGGCACATGATAATCTTCACCCTCCCCGGTTAGTAGCTGTCATATAATACAGGGAACCTAACTGGTGGAATTGCCCAAGAAATTTAGAGAGAAAATTGGGGAGGGAATAAAAAAAAGTTTAAATAGTGTCCTCCTACTGCTCCTTTTGAAGTGACTCTCTACAGAAATAAAATGAAATAAAGTACGTAGATGTCCTCAGAATTTATTATTTAAAATAAAATGTCTAAAATGTTTAAACTGCTTAATTGATAAGTATTCACCCCAATTGTCCTTTTGCAGCAATTACAGATTTGAGTTGCTTCATATGTATTTATATGAGCTTTGGACATTTAGATTTTGGCATTCCTCAATGTTTTCTCCAGAGTTTTCTCTAGCTCTGCCAAATTAGATGGGAAATGTTGGTGTACAGCTATTTTCAGGTCATACCACAGATTTTTAATTGGATTTAAGTCTGGGCTTTGACTCAGCCATTCCAAAATATAAAAAAAATTTTCAAGCCTTTTTTTTTTTTTTTTTTTTTTTTAAAACAGTTATTTATCTCTATCCATGCTGTCTGTGATGGCAACAAGCATTCCAGTTCCTCCTGTTGAAAAGCAAACCTAGATGATTCTACCACCAACATGCTTGACTATAGGAATGGTGTTACCTGGGGGATGTATTTGGTTTGAGCCAAACATTATGCTTTGGCTTTAGACCCAATTGCTCAACTTAAGACTCATCAGACAATTATTTTTTTCCCCAAAAGCTCTCAGATTGTCTAATATGGAATGCCTTCCTTCCAGACACTCTCGCATAGAGGTCGGATCTATGAAAAACTTATGATATTGTATGGTCTGCACAGCTTCTCTTATTTCAGCCAGTGAGCTCTCTAACCACTTCAGTGTTGCTTCAGTAGCTAGACTCTTGGACACTTCTCTGACAATTGCCATTCTTGCCCTCTTGGTAGCATCTT
Source organism: Cranoglanis bouderius (assembly GCA_023630585.1). NCBI lineage: Eukaryota > Metazoa > Chordata > Actinopteri > Siluriformes > Cranoglanididae > Cranoglanis > Cranoglanis bouderius. Next base: position 5,890,862 of record CM042553.1, on the reverse strand, counting down.
GGTAGCATCTGGGTTGTGCCATATTTTTTTCCACTTTGTTATAATGGATTTAAAGTGCTCCTAAGAAGTTCAAAAGCTTTGCTGATGTTTTAATCACGTACTCTTTTTTTTTTCCCTCTGAACAACTTCATCTCAAAGCTGCACAGGCATGTCCTTGCTCTTCATGACAGCAGGACTGACCTGATCTGTCTTTCTAGCTGTGATACCTCCCAAATTCAGAGATATTTATTGTGCAATCATACAATTGAACACAGGTGGATTTAACATTAATATTAAATACTAAGGCATTGCTGCCTGTTGCACCTCCTCCAGTGCCCATAGGATTACTGCTCTTCCTTGCCACAATGCCTAACTCAACCAAAACCATACAGGCCTCCCCAGTGACTAAGGCTGTACCAAGCCCCACTGGTCAAAGCATGCTCATTACCACTGGTTCCATATTGTTTCCTCCTGTTGCACCTAATACCACTCAGGCATGCTTGCCTAACACAACCAGGACCATACAGGCCTTCCCAGTGACTAAGGCTGTAACAAGCCCCACTGGCACTGTTAATGCATGCTCAGTGCCACTGGTTCCATATGGCATAGGTCAGCTGCAGGGTCGTCAACCGGGTACCACCGCTCAACAATGTTTCGCTCCTTTAACCCCGGAACGTCTCCTGGTGGTAGAGCAGTGGCAGGAATGTCTTCCTGGCACAATCTGCAACTAGACCTTGGGTTAGGTGTTACTACCCCAACACTTCTTTCACCTCACCCAGAGCCAAAAGCTGCTTTTCTCAGCCTCTTCAGCCAGGTCTTTCAGGGCCTTCTGCTGGTTTGTTCCATTTACTTCCATATCCCTCAGGAGGCGAACAGTTGATGTTCCAACAAAGCCATGGCATCCTACTTCTACCTGCCAGCCTCCTTACACTCAGTGACAGTACTTCAGCCTCTTTCTCTCAAAGGCAGCTTCTATTCCTTCCTCCCATGGGAAAGTTAGCTCAATGAGGAGCACAGTCTTGGCGCCACTGGACCACATCACTATATCAGGATGGAGACTTGTGTTGGTGATCTCCCCAGGAAACTGGAGCTTCCTGCCAAGATCAACTCTCATTTTCCAGTCCTGGGTGAAAGGAACTTTCCTTGATGGAACTCTTGGCATGGTGCTTCTGTTGCCTCCTCCTTCTTTGACAAATTGGATGTTCTGACACACTGGTGGAGGATGACCTCTGCTGATGACCTGTCTATGCTCCTCCAGCACCTCGACCAATCTGCTCAGGACTTGATCGTGTCACCACCTGTAGCGCCCTTGGGAGAGTGCAACCTTGCAGCTTGATAAGATGTGCTGGAGACTTGCATTTGGACTTCTACAGAGGGGGCAGCATTTCAGATGAAAGAGTTGGCTTTCCCATCCATCTTGCTTACTGTGGACAAGGGGATTTCCCACAACTTCAATGGCCACATTATTCTCTGATACAGTGTGGTGTGGTAGCACCATACCTTGTACTTTCCTGGAAGCTGGCTTTGGTCAATCCTTGCCAGACCATCAGAAAGCTGTTTCAGCATGCTCTTCCCCATATGCTTATCAGAGAGCTCAGCTGTGTATTGTCTCCCAAGGCTTTTGATGGACTGTTCAGCCAGCTGTGGGATTCTCCCCCCACCCACAAGCAAGAGACTTCAGGACTTAGTGGGCTTTATCTTCATCCTTGCCCAGGATATCAGTTCATACAGCCTTTTTAGCAGCCTAGCTGTACATGGCGCTATTGTCAGGAGGCTAGTAACATCTTCCATGTAGCTTCTCGGTCGGGGGGGGGGCATTTTCTGTCCAGATGGCAATCTGACTCCTTCCACCATCTGTCTTGCTCCAATGAGGATTACCTCAAAGGCAGCCACAAACAAGATGGGAGAGATTGCGCATCCCATGGCAATTCCTACCTCCAACTGCTGCCATCCAGTAGTGAAGTCCTGGAGGGCAAAGCCCTTCTGCAGGTCCTTGAAGTAATTGGAGACCGGGCTCCTGATGTTGTCAGGCATGTGAAAGAACTCAGTCGCTTGGTTTATGAGCTGATGTGTCACTGATCCACACTCGTTCGCAAGGTCAAGCCAAATGATGTGCAGGTCTTTCTTTTTGCTCCTGGCCAGTTGGATCTGCTCCCAAATCACAGATGAGTGCTGCACATACCCTGGGAAGCCAGGGACCCCCGCCTTCTGGCAGCTGGTGTCAACATAGCCATTCTCTGTGAGGTAGCTGGTAATTCTCCATGCCAAAACAGAGAAGAAGATCTTTCCTTCAACATTGAGCAAGGCAATGCTCCTGAATTGGCTGATCACTCTAGAGTCCTTTTCTTTGGGGATGAATACCGCCACCACTCTTCACCACTCTGATGGGATGCAGTGCTTTTTCCAGGTGGCTTGCATGAAGGTCCACAGCAGCTTCAGCACTGCAGGGCAGTTCTTGTATAGCTTGTAGGGTATCCCATTGGGGCCTGGACCTGCTGATGATCTGGCCTTTCTTACAATCTCTCTGACTTCGCTGAGCTTGGGGGGCAAGATATTAAACTGGGACATGGGTAGGGCTGGACGAGGCATGTACCCTGGCAAACCTAATGGCTCATACCTTGCTGGGTCACTGTACTGCCTTCTGATTTACTCTTCCAGCTCCTCCCTGGTTGTTTCTAGCTTCCCAGTCTTTGCTTCCTCCAACAGCTGCCTGGCATGCTTGAAGGAATTCTTGTAGAAGTTGGCTCATTCCTTCTTCTTCCTCTTCCTGCATTTTCGGATGCGCTCAGTCCTCTGCAGGCTGGCAAGCCTCTGCTTGATTTCCTTCCACAGCACTTTGAGACCTTCTTTCTTGCCCGGTGTTGCCGTCCTTCAGTTCTTGGTGGTTTTCTTGGTGGTAATTACGCCAAACCTGACATTACACTCCTGGCAGAGAATTTCTCCAAACAGGTTGAGCCTAGCCTCCACACCCCCTTGCAGTGACCTTTCCAGTATTCCACTTAGGTCCATATCCAGTCTTTGCCATGCAATTGCCTCACTGGCCTTTGGCCACTTGATTTTGTCCGTCCTGGCTGGTGCCTGCTCTTCTGCTCTTCTTGGCTCTGCTCTTTCGGGATGGGTGGGTGTGTCTCCTTGGTGCTCACAAGACAGGTCTCACTCCACTACACTGTCTTCCTCCTCGCATACCTGCCTTCTGTCAACAATTATGGGTCCATTGGCCATGTGGTTTTCAACCTGGTCTTTGGTCCCACATGTATGATCTGACATTGCAGTGCAAGGTTGCTGTTGGCCTTTCCCTCCACACTTCCCTCTTCCCTGGTGGATTAGCAGTCCCTTAAATGTGGCCACCTTTTCCCACCTGCACCCACATATCCACAGGCTTCTCTTGTTATCCGTATTCGTTCCTGTCATTTCTGTATGATCTGTCCAATTAGGCCCATCTTTCACCCCGCCTCTCAGAGGGCCTGTGTCTTCTCTTTCTTGACTTCATAGTAAATACTGGGTGTACTGTACTCTCTTAGAGACTAGTGAGTTAGGTTACCAGCTGCCCACTCCCGGTATGGTCTTTCCCGCCGCCATCCAGTCTTTCCTGGCTGTCCTCCAGTCTACCCTGGATTCCAGCTGCCCTATTCACAGTAGTCACTGGGTTTCCAGGAATGAACAGGTAGATGTTGACTTGCTATGGCATTGCTGCCTGTCACACCTCCTCCGGTGCCCATAGGATTACAGTTCTTCCTTGCCACCATGCCTAATGCAACCAAAACCATACAGGCCTCTCCAGTGACTAAGGCTGTAGCAAGCGCCATTGGCACCGTTAAACATGCTCAGTGCCATTCAGGCATGCTTGCCTAACACAACCAGAGCCATACAGTCCTTCCCAGTGACTAAGGCTGTAACAACCCCCACTGACACCATTAATGCATGCTCAGTGCCACTGGTTCCATATGGCATAGGTCAGCTGCAGGGTCGTCAGCCAGGTACCAAAGCTCAACAACGTTTCGCAAGTTTTACAGGAGTAAAACTTGATGCGGTCTTCTGCTGATATAGCCCATCCACTAGCCCTTTGAGGTGCTTTTCTGCTCACTATGGTTGAATTATTTGAGTTACCATAGCCTGCCTGTCAGTTTGAGCCAGTCTGGTCATTCTCCTCTGATCTCTCTCATCGACAGGACGATTCTGCCTACAGAAATGCCTTTTACTGGATGTTTTTTGCACTATTCTGTGTAAACTTTATAGACAGTTGTGTGTGAAAATCCCAGGAGATTCTGATGTTCCTGATGTTTGATGTGAACATTAACTGAAGCTCTTGATCTTTATCTGCATAATTTTATGCATTGCACTGCTGCCACATGATTGGATGATTGGATAATTGCATGAATGAGCAGGTGTACAGGTGTTCCTAAAAAAGTGGCCAGCGGGTGTATTTTAGAACATTTGAGAATGCACAAAAAGGACATTGTTTGCATATGTCAGAGTTTACTGAAACTATACTTAAAGTTTACAAGGCTATTCAAGCTATTCAATCAATTCCTGTAATTTTCTTGAACCTACTCATGTAGCCAAGTCCCACTCAAGCAATCATATCAGTACTGGTGCATTTTCACATTTCAACCAAAACTGGAGGAAAATCTGTGTGTTCAATTATAGCTTGAATGCCTGCATGAAGTTCTGCTTCTCTGACTGAGCAATGTGAAAAGACAAACATGGCATACTCTTCCATTATCCACAGTGGTTGTATGACAATGAACACGCAGCAACTCACAATCATTTATTCATTCAGTCATCTTCAGTAACTGCTTTGCCTGCCTAATTTTGGCAAGTTTTTTTTCTTGTCTTTGCTCATGTCCAAAAGCATTATGTCTTGGAGCCCTGTGACAAACTATGCCATGGATTAAATTTGTTTTTGTTTTTTTCCTATGTATATTATATTAATTTTCAGCAGGCTGGTGGGCCATTTGAAATCATGCCACTGTTGCATGAAGGTTCTACCCTTTCTTTGATTAAAATTGGTTAAAAAGTCAACTTGTAAGTAAACGTATTATATGTTTTGAGTTTATTCTGAAGAACAATTTTATAAATAGTAAACATTCTGTGATTAAAAAAAGGTCTCAAACTATCACGTGAAAGACATCTGCCTGGGAAGATTCCTCCGAGAAACAAGAAGCTGCCACATCTTCATTTGCTTATGTAGCAATTCAACTGACAACAAAGAGAAGAAGCCCATCCTTGGCATCATCCCAATTCTAACACAAATTGGGCCTTATTTATCAAGCGAGATACAAACAGATTTATTTGTAAATTGTTCATAAGATTGATTGAGTGTGTGTAAATTTACACATTAAAAAGTCTAACTAATGTAAACCTTGATTGATTGGCTTCAAATCATAAAATTTGCAATGAGTTACTGAACTTTTATATATAGTGGTGCTTGATAGTTTGTGAACCCTTTAGAATTCTCTATATTTCTGCATAAATATGACCTAAAACATCATCAGATTTTAACACAGGTCCTAAAAGTAGACAAAGAGAACCCAATTAAACAAATGAGACAAAAATACACTTGGTCATTTATTTACTGAGGAAAATGATCCAATGTTACATATTTGTGAGTGGCAAAAGTATGTGAACCTCTAGGCTTAGCAGTTAATTTGAAGGTGAAATTAGATTCAGGTGTTTTCAATCAATGGGATGACAATCAGGTGTGAGTGAGCGCCCTGTTTTATTTAAAGAACAGGGATCTATAAAAGTCTGATCGTCACAACACATGTTTGTGGAAGTGTATCATGGCATGAACAAAGGAGATTTCTGAGGACCTCAGGCTATTGGAAAAATGTCGATGGATGTGACCAAAATAGATCATTTTTGTTTAAATGAGAAGCGTTATGTTTGGGGAAAGGAAAACACTGCATTCCAGCATAAGAACCGTATTCCATCTGTGAAACATGGTGGTGGTAGTATCATGGTTTGGGCCTGTTTTGCTGCATCTGGGCCAGGACGATTTTCCATCATTGATGGAACAATGAATTCTGAATTATACAAGCGAATTCTAAAGGAAACTGTCAGAACATTTGTTCATGAACTGAATCTCAAGAGAAAGTGGGTCATGCAGCAAGACAATGGCCCTAAGCACACAAGTCATTCTACCAAAGAACAGTTAAAGAAGAATAAATTAAATTTTTTGGAATGGCCAAGTCAGTGTCCTGACTTGTCCTCTCCTTAATCCAATAGAAATGTTGTGGAAAGGCCTGAAGCAAGCGGTTCATGTGAGGAAACCGACCAACATCCCAGAGTTGAAGCTGTTTTGTACTGAGGAATGGGCTAAAATTCCTCCAAGCCGATGAGAAGGACTGATCAACATTTACCAGAAACGTTTAGTTGCAGTTATTGCTGCACAAGGGGCTCACACCAGATACTGAAAGCAAAGGTTCACATACTTTTGCCACTCACAGATATGTAATATTGGATCATTTTGTTCAATAAGTAAATGACCAAGTATAATATTTTTGTCTCATTTGTTTAATTGGGTTCTCTTTATCTACTTTTAGGACTTGTGTGAAAATCTGCTGATGTTTTAGGTCATATTTACGTACAAATTTTCAAGCACCACTGTACACTGCCATGTACTGTCAACTTTAAATAGATCATGTATTTCAGTTACACAAACAAATTTAATTAACCTTTTATGAAATCCAGTCATTTCATATTAATGGCATTAAGTGAAGAAATATTAAATCAAAAGAAAAAAATCAAAAGAAAGCAAGCCAACATAAATCCATAAATTAAGACAAATAAGACCAGTCATTCGATTAAGAATGCCACTGTAGGAAAGGATCAGGTAGTGTGTAAATTGGTTCTGTTTGCCACGGCATCTTCTTTTAATGCTGTGCAACACTTCTTTACAGCCAGAACTGTTCCGTCCATCCATTTTCTGTACCGCTTATCCTACGCAGTGTCACAGGGGAGCCTGGAGCCTATCCCAGGGAACTCTGAGCAAAAGGTGGGGGACACCCTGGAAGAGTAGCCAACTCATCACAGGGCATAATCACACACACTAGAGCCAGAACTAAGTGACCGATAAATGACCGATCTGGTATGTCTCAAGCTGCAGTGTGCAATGTGTATACTCCCTAGTGTGGTGTCAAGTTCCTTTGACAAAATCGAGTTCTTTTTACATTCTCATTCCCTTCTGCTTTTCCAACACAGCACTGGGGAGGCTGCAATGGTGTACAAGAAATTTCTGGTCTATAGTCACCAAGACACTTTGCTTTCCACTTCTACCTCAGAGAAAGTGTTTTGTTTTTTCCACCATTTGTTTCACCATTTACTTGTCAATTTTTGTTGATTTCGTGAGTCAAGTCGCTCTTATGTATACAGTATATTAAGTATATAATTAAAGACAAAATGCTATCAATACTAGACTTAACATTTCTTAAATTAAAAACTAATAACTGGTTACTAACTATAAAAGATTCCCTATACTACATTACGCACCATTATAGAGTATTTCTCTTCAGGTTTACTTAGAAATGCTAGTATCACAAGTCAAGTGTAATTTTGAGAGTGCAGTCCATGCCTTCAGCTAAATGGAAAGGAGAGCGATTGTGGAACTGTAATGGTGGAAGTGCCTTGGGTAGGAATTGGAGAGGGAGAGATGGGAATTTATAGCAAGATATCTAGGATGAAGATGGGGCTTCAGGCATGGATTTTCTCCCAACTTCAGTTGTTTCATAACTCTTGGAGATTGTACTTTAATTTGGCTACAGGTAATTTGGTTGAACTTGTAGTACACCTGAATTACTTTTTTGCACATGGTTTGTTAAAACAACTGGAACTTCAGCATGGTAAGGCACTTCACTGAGAAATAAAAGCCTACTGAATGGGACAGTGTTTATCTCTGAAGCGAGCTCATTCTGCCCAAAATGCTGCCTACTTTCAAGCACAATAAGAGCTTGTGGAGCAAGTGTGAACATTGATTTAGAGAAGCCTGTGTCTTCCCCTAAAGCATGGTCAGATTGCTTCTCTCGTCTCTCTCAGCTTTACCAGCAGATCAGCCAGCAGCCCAAGTCATGCTTTGTGTGTGTTATAATAATGATGACCAGAACAACTCTCTTGCCAAGAACACTGTGTGTGAGCTTGTTATCTAAGCATTCCTGCAGCTTTATAGCACCAACTACTCATGCTCACTGACTCCAACAGGTTACAGATCAGCATCTTCATCCCTATGCGTTTTCAGACCTTACAAATCCTTATTTTCATTTCTTTGGAAGGAAATTAAATTATAGATGGGAAGAAATGGATGTGTACACCTCTGCAGAGCAGGAGCAGAGGCTGTAACAGTGATGATCACAGTGTGTGATGCCGAGAAGCTCAGCTCACACTAATGTGAACGTGTGAAGAGATGCGCAAAGCCACATTAATGAATTGCACCTGCTGTTAACTCTCCCAACAGGGAGACATGGCCTGGGGCACTGAAACAGACTGAGCAAACATACAGTACACGCAAGCTCTCCTTCCCACATGCATGCACATGAAACCCCTGCACTCTTTAGTACACATAAACACGTGATTAGAGCCATGATTTTTTTTTGTCAATGCATTTTAATAACAAAACAAAACAAAACAAAAAGGTTCTGTGTATTACATTATAAACTCACTGTTTGTGACCTGTGATGTCATGTAGCTTCCTGTCAAATTCCAAACGGCTTCAAAAGAGTCAGGATTAATTGTGCTGCTTTTCTGCACGTTAAGAAATGAAACAAATGTTTGTTTTGGCAGCACAAATACTGCACAACCCTTCTGGAGTAAGCTGGATTTTGACAAGGCGCTAGGTGACACCACAAGCTGTAAAATATTACATAAAATGTCCAAAAATGTTCCATTTCTCAAAAACCATATTAGCACAAACGAACAGAACCACTTTTATTGGGGAAGTTGGGGATCAACTTCAGTTTTTAAATTAAAGGACGTTATTATATACAATAACATCCTTACTCATCATACTATCAACAATCAGCTCTAATTATAATTGTACTGACTTTTGGACTTATCTGTCTTGCTGTTGTTATTTCAGACAAAATTGTAAAAACCTTGGGAAAAATAACAGCATTAAGTAATTTAATTTACAGAATGAACCCTGGATTTAAGTGTGTGTGTTATTAAAGAGCTCATGCATTTTAAGTGTGTGCATGAATGTAAATGTGTTAAGTTGATCTTCATGTGTTTTATTGCTCAAAAATCAGTTGCTTTGTCAGCACAAGCAAATATTTTATTTTATTGGTTGTCTGATCATACAGGGTGCCAGCTTTATTAGACCTTGTTTCACGTGTTCTTGTTTTGAATATGTGTACATTACCTTTTTTTTTAATCCCACCCAAAGGAATTTGGTCCAAACCCACCCATTTGTACAGGAATTCTGACCAATCCCACCAACTCCTAAAGGAGTTCCGTTCAATCCCACCCACACCACAAAGAAATCTGACCAATCCCACTCTCTCCCTAAGGGCAAACCTGCCCACTCTCTCACTTACTACTTTTTTTTTTTTTTTGCATCCGCCTACACTATTTTATAACAAACTTCGTTGGTTCTTAAAATTTTATTTATCTGTTTAATAGTCATTAGTCAATAGTCAATAGTCATTGTCTAACCAGGCTAAAGCAGTTACTAAAGACGAATAAATGAATGAATGCAGTAACACAGCACAAGCACTCAGAACATCCACAAGCTTCATATCTCACCACTCGCTCATGACTGCATGAAAATAAAAAGTAAAAAATAATTAAATAAAAAAAATCCCACAACTTTATTGTAGTGTCCCACGGGATCCCAGTCCTGATTCACTGCGCTAGTTGAATGGGCACTTTGTGAATGCACCCTGCTCTGGTTATATATAATTTAGACACTGAAGGGAATATTATTTTAGAGCAGCATTTTGAAATGGTTTAGTTACCGTTTGTTCATTTTTGTACATTTTAAGAAAGTTCACATTTTTATTGGCATGTAATTATTTTTGTTGAATAAAATTATACCCTTTTAGTCAAGCTAACATTAAAATTAATCAATATTACAACATTTTACAAAAAAAGACTAAAATTAGCGGGGACACGTGGCTTATTGGCCTCGCACCTCCAGGTATATTTAGTTGCCTCGTACCTCCAGGGTTGGGGGTTCGAATCCCACCTCCAGTCTGTGTGTGCACGTCCTCCCTGGCCTTCGGGGTTTCCTCCAGGTACTCTGGTTTCCTCTCCCAGTCCAAATACATGCATTGTAGGCTAACTGGGATTTCCAAATTGTCCATAGTGTGTGAATGTGTGTGTGATTGTGCCCTGCAGTGGACTGGTCCCCTGTCCAGGGTGTCCCCTGCCTTGTGCCCCTGGGATAGGCTAAAGGCTTTCCCCAGGCCTGTGTAGGATAAGCGGTACAGAAAATAGCTGAAAGGATGGATGGATGGACTAAAACTATAACTATGCTTTAATGTTTTAAGACTTTCAAGTTTGGTTCCTAACAATAACAGAAACTTAACAACTCGAGGATAAATGACCTCCAATACTTCAACTAGGTAGCATAATTCACACGTTGCCAATAATAAAACAGACCTGGCGAACATCATCTTATCTTCAATTTTTCAAGCATGGTCTGCATGAGAATGAAAGCTTTGCTTTAAAACTTTAAAACGTTAACATGGAAACACACTTTATAACAAAGCCACTTTCAGGAAAACACAGATATGAAGTACATAAAACATCTACATTAGACGTGCTCTGTCTTACACACATACACACTCCCAGTCACAGGCACTCTCTCCTCTCATATACAGTGTATATATATATATATATATATATATATATATATATATATATATATATATATATATATATATATAATATGTATATATGTATAATTACAAATGTTGACTCAAGCATTTCTGACTCTGAGGCCTGTAATAAACTGCATTTCCATTGGGTCGGTACAAGATCTACATTCACTCTATATTTATGGTCGTTTCTTTACTGTAATAATGACAGCAAAACTCCCTACAGATCATAATCAGCAGAAATCCCTGTAGCAGTGCCAAAGCCCAGCCAGAAAGAGCAAAGTAGAAAAAAAAAACCATCTCATTTACTAAGGTAAGTCCTTTTTGATTATGTGCCCGTGTAACTCCCAGTCACTGTTTGCCAGTGTGCATGCTGCCAGCAGTGGTGTATAGCACACATTCAATATCAGACCTCGGTAAAGAATGAACATACAGCAAATCCAGTCCTTCCTATTGATCATGTGACTTAGAGAAAGGCTAGGTGAACATGAGCACACAGAGGCTATGGAGAGACTGACAGTAACCATATTGCAAACAGTGTTTACTGACCTGAGGCTTAAACAAACCCAATGTATGTGCGCATGTGTGTGTGTGTGTGTGTGTGTGTGTGTGTGTGTGTGTGTGTGTGTGTGTCCAATTCACACAATCTCTTCATTTTTTCCTCCTCTTCATTCCATGTCAACATGGAATATCAGCTTGTCATTACAAAAACAGGTTCAGTTCACCTCATGCTGTTTGACTCTATCAAACGCGGTTAATGAAAGAATGATCATAATGTGCCATTAATATTTGATCTAATAGACATCAAACAATGAACCTATGAATATGAAGTAATAATTTAAACAGCTTTTTATTCATTTTTGCAGTTGCTCTTTTTGGCCCTGGTGGTGTTTGCTGACGTGCGCAGTACGACACGGGTCATTCACAGCAGCCCACATTAAAACACGATTTTTTTAAAATTTTTTTTTACAGGTGAGGCATGTGGGTGAGCTCCCACCGGTGCAGGCTGGCAGAAGATCACAGTCCCGCAGGACTTACAATTACAGCACAGAGGCCAAAGACAGCAGTTACAGACACACACACAGACACACACAGACACACACTGACCTTGAGCATGTGGTTCTCTCACATACTGTATACACACACACACACACACACACACACACACACACACACACACACACACACACACACACACATACTGTGTCCACAGGAGTGCAGAGGCAATTAATGTAACAGAGGGGACACAAGGTGTGTGTTTCCATCAAAGGCCAATGGCAACTAGTGTGCCAGGGGAGATGAATAAAAGGTGAGAGAGATGAAGGAGAGAGGAAAGACAGTGAGAGGGGATAAACTGATGTGTATTGTTAAAACTTTAGTCACAGCTATTCTCAGTAAATAATAAGTAAAAACTCTCATCCTTACACCATGGTGTTTATACCAACATACCTCTGTATTATCTGTATTTTTGTGTGTTATATAAATAATTATATTTATAAATGGTGGCAACATACAAGATTTAGACACAATGGATTATGGATTTATTAACAAATATTCTCAGCAGGGAAGGGGGAAATGTTCTCTGGGATTGGACCACCTCCACACAGGGCACCTGTCACAGTTTAGCTCTTGTTTCAGCTCACTATCTGCACCCAATTAAATCCCAGCCAACAGATGGACCACAGCCAACCAGACTGATTCTTCCATGTTTAATCAGGCTCCCACCACTAAGAAAACCTGTAACACTATATAGGAATGGGAAAAAATTGCAGTAATTTGACAAAATTAAGTGAAACGTTTACATATATCTAGGTTTTATAACAACTCAAGTCAATTTGGGCATCTACTTTGTTCACATCAGAGGTCATTTTAAAACAACCGATTCTGATTGGCCAATGAACATAATTAGGAGTTAGCTGACCTGACCTGAATCCCATAGAACAATTGTGGATTGAAGTAAGTAGTGTGTCTGAGCAAGGTGGCCCACAATCCTGACTGAGTTACACCAGCTCTATCAGGAGGAAGGGGCAAAAATTCCAGCAAAGTATTGTGAGAAGCTTGTGAAAGGCAAAAGTAAGGTTTTGGGTAATGTCTACCATTTGCTGAACTGTGACAGGCCACAAATCAGGCCATGGAATTGACTGGATCAGTTCTGGCCTTCAGAACTTTCTGATCCTAGTGTCCACTGCATCAGGAGCACATCTAAGAATGCATTAATTATGTCCTCCACCTCTCCAGCTCTCAAAGCTCCAATGCCATCCCATCATATCTACCACCCACTGAGCCCACGTGTTATTATCTTCTAATGAAGTCCCCCTGAGCATGTGAGTGTGTGTCATTAATTCATTAACAAGGCCAGGTTAAACCCTGTGGATCTTCATCCTCCGGCTGAGAGACGGTGTGTGAGTGCTGTATCATCCCTCCCTGGAGTACCTGTCCTGTGTTACACACACTGATCCTGGATCATGAACCTTTTTCCACTTCATGTTTATCAAATGATGTCGTTGCCTGAGGACAAACATGAGTAAAGGTACAGGATTAGACTGAGATTACACAAAAACATGTAAATATATGCCCTTTATATGTAAATATGACAAAACTCCCTGTAAAGCTGCATACAGTGGGGGAAAAAGTATTTGATCCCCTGCTGATTTTGTATGTTTGCCCACTGACAAAGATATGATCAGTCTATAATTTTAATGGTAGGTGTATTTTAACAGTGAGAGACAGAATAAAAATCCAGAAAAACGCATTTCAAAAAAATTATAAATTGACTTGCATTTTAATGAGTGAAATAAGTATTTGATCCCCTATCAATCAGCAAGATTTCTGGCTCCCAGGTGTCTTTTACACAGGTAATGAGCTGAGATTAGGAGCACTCTCTTAAAGGGTGTGCTCCTAATCTCAGCTCGTTACCTGTAAAAAGACACCTGTCCACAGAAGCAATCAATCAATCAGATTCCAAACTCTCCACCATGGCCAAGACCAAAGAGCTGTCCAAGGATGTCAGGGACAAGATTGTAGACCTACACAAGGCTGGAATGGGCTACAAGACCATCGCCAAGCAGCTTGGTGAGAAGGTGACAACAATTGGTGTGATTATTCGCAAATGGAAGAAACTGTCAGTCTCCCTCGGTCTGGGGCTCCATGCAAGATCTCACCTCGTGGAGTTTCAATGATCATGAGAACGGTGAGGAATCAGCCCAGAACTACACGGGAGGATCTTGTTAATGATCTCAAGGCAGCTGGGACCATAGTCACCAAGAAAACAATTGCTAACACACTACGCCATGAAGGACTGAAATCCTGAAGCGCCCGCAAGGTCCCCCTGCTCAAGAAAGCACATGTACAGGCCCGTCTGAAGTTTGCCTGAATGATTCAGAGGAGAACTGGGTGAAAGTGTTGTGGTCAGGTGTGGTCAGATCTCTTTGGCATCAACTCAACTCGTCATGTTTGGAGGAGGAGGAATGCTGCCTATGACCCCGAGTCATAACACCATCCCCACCATCAAACATGGAGGGGGGAGCATTATGCTTTGGGGGTGTTTTTCTGCTAAGGGGACAGGACAACTGCACCTCATCAAAGGGACCATGGACGGGGCCATGTGCCGTCAAATCTTGAGTGAGAACCTCCTTCCCTCAGCCAGGGCATTGAAAATGACCTTAATTACTTGGAGAGGATCTGCAAAGAGGAGTGGGACAAAATCCCTCCTGAGATGTGTGCAAACCTGGTGGCCAACTACAAGAAACGTCTGACCTCTGTGATTGCCAACAAGGGTTTTGCCACCAAGTACTAAGTCGAAGGGATCAAATACTTATTTCCCTCATTAAAATGCAAATCAATTTATAACTTTTTTGAAATGTGTTTTTCTGGATTCTTTTGTTGTTATTCTGTCTCTCACTGTTAAAATACACCTACCATTAAAATTATAGACTGATCATTTCTTTGTCAGTGGGCAAACGTACAAAATCAGCAGGGGATCAAATACTTTTTTCCCCCACTGTATACAATGAGTTCTTATGTGTGATGTTAGGTCAGGGAGATTTGGTGTGGGCTAAACTCTGCAATCAATATTAGCTTTATACAAAAATGTAGATGTGTGTGTATTGTGAGTTTTTGGGAAGTGACACTGTTCTGCCAAACTATTACTACTATGGTTTAACCTATATAACAGTCAATGTGCTTTGTTTTTGATTCAGTTTTCTGTATTTTCGGTTTTCTGTGAAATCAGATTTCTTTTCCTTTATTAAGGGGAAAATGTTTAGCTTTTTTTGTTCTATTGTTCTATTTTTTAACTAAATGATTACCTGTTTGTTTGTTTTTCAGTTTTATTGGTCACAGAACCATTGTCTGCATGCAGAGTTCAGGATCCATCAACATTTTTATGCATCTTATTTCTAGGAAGAGAATATGATTTACTACCTTTTTTTTTTAAAATAAATTATCAAAACAACAAAGATTATTGTTTTTGATCAATATTTCATAATATTTCATTAAAAAATCATATTCATTAAAATATATCAATTTTGTTTTTTTGTTTTTTTTTGTTTTTGTTTTTGTTTTCTTATTTTGATCCACTACAGTAAAAAGGTAAATTGGTGAATGAGAAAATGACTTATAATACATGAAGATTTTACATCATCATGCTTACACTAAATTCCACTTAATAGCCATGCACTGCCATGCTACTGGACCATAACACTACACAGTTTGCATAATAAATCAAATCCATACTTTTTGTAATGGAGGTAATCAGGTCAGTCTGCCTCTGCAATACACACTGCACTGATGTGACCTTTTATGTAACTGCAGAATTTGGTCTTTATATTGTATGTGAGCTGTGGAAGGGATTGTGCAGGACAGGGATTAGTCTTCATCTGCACTGTTTGTCATCTGCATGGATTAACAAATCAGTGTTCGTCTCCACAGCTGTGCTCACACTGCAACTGTCCACTCGTCCCCACAGCCTTATGATTAATTGCTGGACACATACTCACACAAAAAAAAAGGGATGCATGCATACACATATACTTATGTCGATTACTGAGAGAGAGAGAGAGAGAGAGAGAGAGAGATTAAAGGGAGTTTTCTAGGGCATTGGTTATTATTTAATTCCACATCAGGAGACAATGCTCTGTGTGTGTGTGTGGGTGGGTGAGTGTGTTTTCCACCTCTGATAACAGAAACAGAGGGAGCTACTTCCAATAACATGAGAGAAAGGTGAAAGAAAGAGAAATGCAATAACAAAAGGTGAAAAAGAGAGGGGGGGAAGGAGAGCTATGAATAAAGATGACTTGGAGAGTGAGTGGAAAGATGAGGGATGAGGAAAAACGGTGTGAATTGAAAGAGGGACAGTCATCTCTTCTTCTGTTGTTGCAGAGTGTGAGTGTGTGTGGTTGTATGGGTAGTGGGGTGGAGGGGCTTTGGCCAAAGTCTCCGGTTTCAAAGACTGCTTTGGTCCCTTAATAGTATGAGGGAAAGCTGCAGAACACACATCTCAACACTCATCGCAGATAGACACCTAATTAGATCTTTGCAGAGGAGAGGGCCCTTTCTTCATCAGTTGTCCTTTTTTCTGCTCTCCTTCTTATTATTTTCCTCTGAAGATGAGAGCAATTTCCCTGAATTTACTTTAAACTAGTGCCAAGCACTGAATAGATAAGACTGCAACACAATTATGAATGCATTTGCATTCCCCTTTTAATTAGCAGTGCTGTAGTTGTGGCAGCTAACCTATTTCACAGTAACAATTTCAAAAGTTAAATCAGTTTATTCTGAACAAGTGGGGGAAGGGGTGAGAGAGGCTGGCATGGCAAGGGGGGGGGGGGGTGTTTTTACATCTTTTTTTTTCTTTGCCCTGAAAATTGTAGCAGCAATAATAATAATAATAATAATAAGGGGTTGAGGGTTTGAATCCCACCTCCACTCTGTCTGTGGAGTTTGCATGTTCTCCCCATGCTTCAGGGGCTTCCTCCGGGTACTCCGATTTCCTCCCCCTGATTGGCATTTCGAAATTTTCTGTGGTGTGCATGTGATTGTGCCCTGTGATGGGTATAAACCTGTCCAGGATGTCCCCTGCCTCATGCCCAGAGTCCCCTTGAATAGGTTCCAGGATCCCCACAACCCTGTGCAGTATGGAAGGATAATAATAATAATAATAATAATAATAATAATAATAATAATAATAATACCCCAATTCCCAAAAAAGTTGGGACGCTGTGTAAAATGTAAATAAAACAGAATGCAATGATTTGCACATCTCATAAACCCATATGTTATTCACAATAGAACATATCATATCATATAATAAACATATCATATCAATCATAAACACATCAAATGTTTAAACTGAGGAAATGTACCATTTTAAGGAAAAAATAAGGTAATTTTGAAGTTGATGGCCGCAAAAAAGTTGGGACGGGGGAAACAAAAGGCTGGAAAAGTAAGTGTTACTAAAAAGAAACAGCTGGAGGTTAATTGGCAACAGGTCAGTAACATGATTGGGTATAAAAAGAGTATCTTAGAGAGGCAGAGTCTCTCAGAAGTAAAGATGGGATGGAATCTGAATGGAAGCATATGTTGCTCTAAAACTGGTATATACCTTTCAGCATCGATGGTGCCTTTCCAGATGTGCAAGCTGCCCATTCCATTCCAGGCACTAATGCACCCCCATACCATCAGAGATGCAGGCTTTTGAACTGAGCACCGATAACAAGCCAGATGGTCCCTCTCCTTTTTAGTCCTCTTTAGTCCAGAGGATGCAGCATCCATGCTTTCCAAAAAGAATTTCAAATTTCGATTCGTCTGAACACAGAACAGTTTTCCACTTTGCCTCAGTCCATTTTAAATGAGCTTTGGCCCAGAGAAGACGGTGGCGTTTCTGGATCAGGTTCACATATGGCTTCTTCTTTACATGATAGAGCTTTAATCAGCATTTATGGATGGCACGGCAAACTGTGTTCACAGACAATGAGTTCTGGAGGTGTTTCTGAGGCAATGCAGTGATTTCCATTACAGAATCATGCCTGTTTTAATGCAGTGCCGCCTGAGGGCCCGAAGATCATGGGCATGCAATATTGATTTTCACCCTTGTCCCTTGCGCACAGAGATTTCTCCAGGTTCTTGGAATCTTTTGATGATATTATGCACTGTAGATGATGAGATATTCAAAGTCTTTGCAATTTTACGTTGAGGAACATTATTCTGAAATTGTTCCACAAATTGTAGATGCAGTTTTTCGCAGATTGGTGAACCTCTGCCCATCTTTACTTCTGAAAGACTCTGCCTCTCTAAGATACTCTTTTTATACCCAATCATGTTACTGGCCTGTTGCCAATTAACCTCCAGCTGTTTCTTTTTAGTAACACTTACTTTTCCAGCTTTTTGTTGACCCCGTCCCAACTTTTTTGAGACGTGTTGTGGCCATCAAATTCAAAATTACCTTCTTTTTTTCTTAAAATGGTACATTTCCTAAGTTTAAATATTTATGTTTTTATTTCTATGTTCTATTTTGAATAAAATATGGGTTTATGAGATTTGTAAATTATTGCAAAAATTTTTTAAAAATAAAAATAAAATGCAGATTATTGCATTGTGTTTTTATTTACATTTTACTGTGTCCTGACTTTTTTGACATTGCGGTTGTAATAATAATAATAATAATAATAATAATAATAATAATAATAATAATAATAATAATTTATTATAATTCTTATTACAAAGCCTCCTTGAATGTATCTGTATTAAACATAACTGGAACAAATGAGAAGAGATTAGGGGGAAAAACATAAAAACACATAAATAATGCTAAATATACAAATTTTCTATCCTGTCTTCATCACTATAGTTCTAAACCTCATTCAATACTAGTTCACAGAACTACAACCATGACACCAAATTGCAATGAGGAGTTTTCGTTTTTGGCAGTGAGAGGATTACAGTCTTTATTGTTGGTCAAAATGAATTATATTTTGTGGTGGGCACTTGATAAGAAATATCTGGATGAAGAAGGAAAGGAAACTGTTTCCATAAAGCATAAAAATCCACCCAGCATCAATTTAAAGATGTCCACAAAGTCTGCTATATTAACCTGTTTTCACTGGAAGGAAATATTGGGAGTGGAGATAAGGGAGTGCACAACAGGAAGTGAGTAACTTGTGTGCCCATCTCGGTTAATACGCCCCCACTTTCAGGTGGTCACGATGACAGGAAGGTTAAAGAATATTTGGATATGAAAAATGACCTCCTCTGAGTATAACAGTAGTCCATTAGGTGACTGTTCTATTCCTGCAAAGCATGGAAAACTGGCATCTCCTCCATTCCTAAGTGTCAAGCCTGATTATGGCAAAAACAACTTGGCTTACAGCAGTGAAATGCATTATGATGGACAGACTTATGTGGGATGTTCAGCTTGCATAATTCATTATTTCAAATCGATAGGAAGCATTTCACTTAGAGAGTTTAGTTTTCTGAATTCAGCCTCCTGGGTTATTTCAGATCTGAGCTAGTTCAAAAATAACCTATTGATTTTTGATGGGGATAAGGGATCCACACAAATAAATGCCTCTGGTGATATCTGTGGCTGACTCAATGAAGGCCAACAGAGGAAAGGACATTCAAAAGACAGACACACTGCCAAGAAAATCCTACGCTCATATTGCACCTGATATTCATTGACTTTCCATTCAGGATATGACTCAGATGAATGTCCTTCAGAAGCTGACGACCAGACGCCTTGACCTGAACAAAAAGAACTTTGAGGGGAATTGTACTACATAATAGTTTGAAAATAACCTTGAGAATGGTCAATATACAATTTCACATTTAGTAATGTAGTAATGAAGAAGTAATAATGAAGTAGTAATGAAGAAGCTAATAACTGAAAGTCTTAAACCTGAAAGATGAATGTTCAGTTTTATATCCTATATGTATTAAAAAAATAAATAAAATAAAATAAAAAAATAAAAAAAAACCTTAATCAGTTGCAGTCTGTTGAGCAAAGACAAGAGACAAGAACAAAGCAAAGACACTTTGGATTACTGTAGTCTGCATTAAATATCAATATTAGATCCACCTGTACAGCCTTGAATTGAAGTGAAAAGTGAAAGTGACATGTGAAGGCCAATGTATGGTAACCCATACTTGGAATTTATCCTCTGCATTTAACCCATCCAAGTTAGTGCACACACTTTAGGAGTTGTGAGTAGTGAACACACACTACAAACCATGAACACACCTGGAGAAGTGGGCAGCCATTTTTGCTGTGTTGCCTGGGGAGCAGTTGAGAGTTAGAGGCCTTGCTCAAGCGCCCACAGTGGCAGCTTGGCGGTGGTGGGATTTGAACTCATGACCTTCTGAGCAGTAGCCCAACTTCTTAACCACTGAGCTACCACTGGCCCCATTGGTGAGGAGATTAGGAAATGTTGTATGAGTAAAATTGATAAATGACTAAGCATGTCCCAGAATCGATAAAATAGTGAAAGTGAGAAGGGATAGTAAAGGATAAATGAATGAGTAATATGAAGGATTTTCTTTCTTTCTCTTTTTTTATTTTTATTGACTGTAAATAATTTAAAGCTTTTTTAAAAGTCATTGCTTGATAAAATTTTGCATTCAGTTATATTTTTACACAATAAATAGCCTATTAAAGTCCCCATAAAATCAAAATTGAAGTTTTGTGGCTTTTAGTATGAATATGTCAGCCTTAAGGTTATCTATGAGCTAGTTTGCTCCAAAACGATGACAAAATTCACATTTAGAAGATATATGCATTCAAAATTTACAGTCTCTCTCTACCACCAATACAGATCAACAATTTTGAGGACATCATTCTGCACTTCAGGTTCTCATCAGATTTTCTGTCCAATCAAATACTCTTTAGAATCTGAAGTGTCCCGCCCCCAACTTGCCATTGTTGAGTGAGAGAAATCATATCAGCAAGCATGTGCCTTTGGCTGTTTGAATGTGGGCGTTTTATTCAGTTTACCACTCGATATGTCCCACCCCAACTTCCTGTTTCAGTGGAAATTATGTCAACACATTGAATAACGCTGCGTGTTTCAAGGCAATTCACAGGGATTTGAACTTTTTCTGTCGATTGAGTCAGTTATTGTGCAGCTGTGAGACTAAAATTGTAATTCAGAGTCAGAGATGGCAGATCAGATTTTGGTTATGTTTTTCAGACATATATATATGGCCAAAAGTATGTGGACACCTGAACATCAGACCCATATGTGCTTACTGAACATCCCATTCCAGATTTAGTCCACTCTTTGCTCTTATAATATCCTCTACTCTTCTGGGAAGGCTTTCCGCTAGATTTTGGGGTGTAGCTGTGAGGATTTGTGATCATTCAGCTACAAGAGCATTAGCGAGGTCAGGCACCGATGTCGGCTGAGGAGTTCTGGGGTGCAGTCAGTGTTCCAGTTCATCCCAATGGTGTTCAGTGGGGTTGAGGTCAGGACTCGTGTTCTTCCACTCCAACCTTGGTAAACAATGTCTTCTTGGAGCTTGCTTTGTGCACAGGAGCAGTGTCATGCTGGAACAGGTTTGGGCCTCTTAGTTCCAGTGAAGGGATATTGTTTGCTTCTAACTCTGTGGTAACAGTTTGGGAAAGGAACACATATGGGTGTGATGGTCAGGTGTCCACAAACTTTTGGCCATATTGTGTACATTATATGCATTATAATCTTATATTGGCTAATTCTTAACAATTTGCACAACTTGATTGCTATGAGTAGTTACAAAGGTTAAGGTAATGTTAAGGGTGGGATCAGCATTCATACCTATTCTCATTTGTGGGATGTCATTTGTATGTAACAAGATCCAACCACATGGCACTGGCTATTTGGTTTTTTTTTTTTTTTTTTTTTTTTTTTTTTTTTTTTTTAAATCAGGGTTGTCATACATCATCACAGATTCACAGAGTAACTTTGTCACTGATGGAAGCCAAACCTTTTTGCATGCCTTTCTGCTGTAATGGGGATAAAGCAGAACCTGGAACTGCTGCAGCAGTACTGTCAGACCTGGGCCCTGATAGTCAACCTCAAACAGACTGAAACTATTATTTTTCAAAAAAAGATCCAGATCCAGGAACACACCACTTTGCACTTTAGGGACACACAAAATAGAAGATTAATGAAGAATACAATTACTTTGGATTGATAATTAGTTCCACTGGAAATTTTAATCCAGCAGTGAATGAGCTGACAGAGAAAGTATGCAGGGCATTCTACGCAACTGAAAAATAAATTCACATTCAAATTCAAATTTGTCCCAAAAAATATGACACGGTAATAGAATCTACACAGCTGTTTGGTAGAGTAGGAAATTTGTGCAGTTGAAAATTGTGCATACAAAACAAATGACGAACAAAACCTGCAAAACTGCAATCAAATATTGGCTTCACCTAAAAAACAGTATGGAGCTCATTTTGTTCACAGGGACATTGTCATGCTGGAACAGGTTTGGGCCACTTAGTTCCAATGAAGGGAAATTGAAATGCTACAGCATACAGAGACATTCTATACAATTGTGTGCTTCTAACTCTGTGGCAACAGTTTGGGAAATAACCACATGTGGGTGTGATGGTTAGGTGTCCACAGACCTTTGGCCATACAGTGTATCTAGCTAGCTATATACACCACTAATCAGTCAATCATGTGTTAGCAGTGCAATGCAATAAATCATGTAGGTACAGAACAAAAGCTTCATTCCATCAGAATGGGAAAAATGATTCTCAGTGCCAAAATGAGCAAAGCTTACTGAAAGTGGCTGTTGAAAATTGGAAAAAGACCAGTTTCAGTGAACCTGTACCCAACTGTAGCCTCCGATCCCTGTTCTTGACTGATTGGCGGGGAACCCAATGTCGTCTTTTGCAGTTGTAGCCCATCCACCTCAAGGTTAAGCGTGTTGTGTATTTTGAGATGCTTTTCTGCTTAACACGATTATGAAGAATTGATATTTGAGTTACCATAGCCTTCCTGTCAGCTCGAAATTACCTTCAATCATCGCTTTAGCCTTGTCAGGGTCACTACCCACATGTTTTCGGAGGTGGGATGAAACCCATAACCCTCAGTATTGAATCGGGGATCCTGGAGCTTTACCCGGTGCACCACTTTGATACACTATATACAATAAAAATAATAATAAAATAAAAAAATAATAAATTAGTTCAGTTCAAAATAAAACAGTTCAAAATTAGCCCTGGTAACACTGCTCACTTGTTACTACAGGCAGGATGTGACTGCAGTTGGTATAACATGTTACTCTTTTGACACACAATCATATTTTCTTTCTTTAACCTTCTGTAATGGTTTCTATAATGGAGAACACAACAAATTTTCTTCTACCAAAAAGGTGCATGCAGCAGCTTTAGAAAAGGCCAGAGGTGATGACATAACATGCCATATTCAATTAGATTTTGATATCCACAGGAATGGCTATGCAGAGAAATGTTCATTTACATGGCGTAAGAGTCAATGAATAGGATTTTATAGTTTTCTAGAAAAGACTATTTGTGCAGGTTTTCCTATTACTTCAGGTCAGAAGTGTTTTGTCTCACTGTAAACTCGAAGGCACTCTTATTTTCATACTTTGAAATATAGCTTCAGAACAACAGGCAGGAAACAATTCATATACTGTATACCACTGTGAAAAATGCACAACAGCATTCAATTTAAAAAAAAAAAAATGTTTAATACAAGAAGCAGCTTCTCTTCTTTGGCTGATGTAGTGTCAGCTCTCCTATTCAATAAATCAAACACAATGTGTATATGCTGCACCATTTTTTACCTTCACTCCACATGCTCCCTCTAACTGCTTTCATCAGGATGAAATCTTTGATACTTCAATATACACTCACCAGCCACTTTATTAAGAACACCGGTACACATTCACATCCATGCAATTATCCAATTAACCAATCATACGGCAGCAGCACAGGGCATAAAATCATGCAGATACAGGTCAAGAGCTTTGTTGGTGCCAGAGTACATACAAACAAAAAACAGGGAGTACTGCAGGCAGATATGCATTGTTGAAGAGAAAGGTCAGAGGAGAGTGGCCAGACTGGTTTGAGGTGACAGGAAGGCTATGATAAATCATCTAGGCGCTCTATATAACAGTGATGAGCAGAAAAGCATCACAGAACACATTGAACCTTGAGGTGGATGAGCAACAATCGCAGAAGACCACATACTAATCTGTGTGCTTATATGTAAAATTGACATGTATTTTGCTCACTTGAAAGACACAATCCTCTGAAGATCCTTTTGGTAAATCAACTTGCACCTTTTTTTTTTTGTGGGTATCATCAAGTTTACATGTGTTTTTCCACACCCACACAACATTTTAGTAAATCAGGGCCCTAGTATGTATTGTTAGCTATCATAACCTTATCAGTTTTAGCTTGTTCATTAAACAGGGTTTGTAGCACTCTTGAGAACAAGCACTTCCTCCAGCTGTGGGTTTTATGTTCTTCCTACAACTATCTCACACATGCTTTTGGTCAGCTGGTGGACATTTCTGCAGTTGTGTAGGACTCATGTAGTTGTCAAGTCCCCAGACAGCTAGATAGTTGGATTATATTCTCCCTCACATGTCAGTAGCTTTGGTTTAAAGGGTCTGTTAAATGAATGAATGTAAATGCAAAAAATATAAGTAATAGTAATATGCTGCTTTCTTTAATGATATGCAAACATTTTTCTGTAACATTTAATTTTGTGCTAGAAAACTAATGTTTGTGAATCTAAAGTGTTTTTTGTACTGACTTAATAATGTAGACGTCATAAAATAAAAAACCTATGAAAAAAAAATAGGGTGCCTAAAACTTTTGCACAGTACTGTATGTGCTTTTGTGTTGCGCTCCAGGTTGGTTAAGCCACCCCACCTCAGGCTGGCGTGGTGATTTTTTTTTTTTTTTTTTTTTTTTTAAGGAAAAGAAGAAACAGTCTGAAAACAGCTTTCCAGAGAGAGAGTTTGTTTACATACATGCAGTTGAGTTAAAATGTTTGGATTCCCCAGGGATGAAAAACAGAAAATGAATAGATATATGCTACTGTTTGTCTACAAATAAATAGAACTCCAAGAATTTCACGAATGAAACGTAGGTGTATATTGTAACAACACAATAATCTAAAACCTGAGGCAAAGACAACATGAAAATAAAAGAACCAAAAGCAAGACTTTGGCAAGTTTGCCCTGAGTTTCTCTGTGTCAAGACCTGATGTGAAAAAAGGTTGTGTATGGCAGAGTTTTATCAGAAAGAATGGTCAGATGTTGGTTAAGAAATCTGTCAGAATTAGAACAGAGATATCAGGAAAATGCACTTGATTATTACAACTGAATAACCAATAACAGCACGGAGGATACAAAAGGGATTGGTGGCACATCTTTAAGACCATTTATATCACATTCAGGAAAAAAAGAAAATATAAACTTTTCAACTAATACCATTTAATGTTTGTTTGTTTTTTTTTTTTTAATAAATACTATGAATATCCTTCATTATTTGGATGTCAAATAAGCTAAATATAGGGGGGGAAAATACATTTCTGTTTCTTCATTTTGTCCTAAAGGTATGCATGCTTTTGCACTGAATGCACATTTACATACAGTATTACCTTCTACATGTAATTCTCTTCCCATCCTGATCAGTAACATTAACTGTTTTCACCCTTTACCTTTGAGAAACCTACAGCCCAAACTACCTATTGTTTTTCAACAAACTCGAAGGTGGACTGATCATTTGATTGATAAGGGAGACTTATCACAATAATCCAGTAATTGCTTTATTGAATGATGCTACAATATCATAAATGTATTGAATATATACTTATTTATTAGAAATAACTCTATGATCAAATAACGTAATCATTTTACTAACAGACACACAAACATCCCCGCTGAAACCATGGCAGAAATTCTAATGGTGTCCACCTCAAATACCATTACAAACCATCAGCTAACCATTAAAACCATTACCATTACTGGTCCTTAATGGTATCCACTAGACATAACAAGCCACCAATAGATGGCAACATATTACCAGTAGAGACCCACAGGGACCATTACAGTTTCCATTAAAACCAATACAATTCACATTATTACCATTAAAACCATTACAAATTCTATAAGGGTTTCTATTGGGTTTTTTTTTTTCAGCAGGTGTCTAATTCTGAAGAAAAGGAAAGCATCTAAATACAGTACTTGGTTATTTGATGGTAATTCATAATTGCCCAGATGCAAGAGTTTTATCCTAGACAACTCCTTCACTGACTTTATTACACCCTAATGCTGTATGACTAGGGCTTTTGGGAAGGTTAGTGTGTCCTGACGATGACTCCAGTACACAATAACCTCCTGTTTCTAATCTTAGAGCTTTTTCCCACCATTTCTGCACCGTTCTCGATTAACAACCAATTACAGCCTCTCTGTCAGCTTCACAGAGCTTCTGAACTTCCCCCTTTCTTTTACGTGGCTGCTTTTTCATTTACAAGTGAGCGCCGGCTTCCTTGTAACCTGCTGGTGTTGACACGGCTCTGTCGGTGTGAAATATTGCGTCTCACCAGGCTGCCCCAGCACAAGCAGCGTGCATAATTTAAAAAGTGCTGCTTTGAAAGCGAGGGGGAGGTCAGACAGATCACAGTGGAAACAGAAAAACAGCTGAAGAAAGAAATTACATGAATATATATTAAGCATCTGTTTGTCAATTAATATGTACTAGGATTGGCTCTAGACCTGTGAGCTGGCTAGTGGATACTGTATGTTGTCTCTTTTCAATCATAATTATAAGACATAAATCTGCTGATAATTGGTGCCTCTCATAATTAGTGCCAGCACGTATGCCGATCCACTGCATGGGTAATGGTTATATTGCGTCCAAACAATCATGGAACATAGCACATTCTGAGATAATCAGCAGCACTCTATTACAGAAAACAGCATTAAGAGTCCAAATGAAGTATTTTGTTTTGGGTTTTTTTTTTTTTTTTTTATAATCATTATCTATTTTTTAATGTGCATTTCATTTCGCTTATAATTGCTAACCATAACATTCAGCCTCGAAGACGTCACTTTTACAACTAAGTGGTGCTTGGCTTAACTTTAGCACACGTTAATCCAGGAACAATCTTATCTGATCAGTTACCCCTACCCACCTCCTTCAATAAACCTACCTACCCCCTCGGTGGTTCCTGAGACAGTGTGTGATGGCAGGTGTTCATAGCTGCAGGCAGTCAGTAAGTTTGAGTGTAAGAAGCAGCACTGAAGCGAGGAGAGCAAACAGGTCACCAGAGCTTCCATTCCACCTCAGGCTATGTGTGCATATATAGAGAGAGAGCGAGAGACAGAGGAAGAGACAAAGGAGTGTAGAGTGAGAAAGATGTGGGACAGAAAGAAGGAGAGAAAGTATGTTTAAAAAAGAATCAACTGTACATTGTTCTCTCTGTACTGTTATAGTTTTACCCATGTGAGGAATAAGTCAAGCTTTAGTGCTCTTGATGTTTTTAGAGGACTGCAGCATGTGTGTATGTGTGTGTGTGTGTGTGTGTGTGTGTGTACTGTATATGTTGACAAAATATCAAATATTCCACATCATAAAGCATAGAAATCAGGATTTATAAAGTACATTGTGG
The DNA here is from genome assembly GCA_023630585.1 of Cranoglanis bouderius. Lineage (NCBI taxonomy): Eukaryota > Metazoa > Chordata > Actinopteri > Siluriformes > Cranoglanididae > Cranoglanis > Cranoglanis bouderius. Next base: position 5,863,438 of record CM042553.1, on the reverse strand, counting down.
CAAAATAAACATCGCTGAAAAATGCAAAGTCCATCTACTGCACCACCATCATCACTATAATGTCCACCATCATCAAACAGCTCACTGCTTTTCAAAACTGATGTAGGATGGACAGGTGAATTCCTTCGTTGTTATTATTAATATTTACATAATGAATGTATTATTAATGCGAGTAGTGTTTTTTTTTTTCTCCTTGACTCAAGTAAGTAAAGTCTTCCAGTCAAAGCTGGTCACTTATATACAAGTTAAAATACTAATTAAGTTTTCCTTATGAATCGTCATTGAGTTTGAACGCTTTCTTGTCTTCATATATCTAAAAGATATTCTATCTCTTCTGCAAACCACAACACATGTTCAGCTCTATTTGGATTGGATTAGTTTATCAGAGGGATGTCTGTAATATTTTTTAAACAAGTCTTCTCAGTGATAAAACTCTTGCATCCAGACAGCAGTAAAATGACCACAGGAGGATGTTTGCGTCACCAAGGTATTTGTGTCACGTGGTCATAACGTATGATCAGGCTCCATTCACGACATGGCGCCCAAGTGGTCGAAGAGGCAGTAGAGTAAAGAAGAGACATTGGCTTTTATTTCAGTTTGGAGTGAACCATGGTTCTAGCAAAAATTCGGAAACACAATTCATAATCACATTTTTCAAAATGCATCCATTAATCCATCCATTTAATATCTGGGGGAGGGTCACTGATGCACATGCTATGAGACTAAATCCAACAAGTAGCAGCAGTCGTACATCTTTTTTCTAACATGACATGGCGCAAATTCATGAGGCAACATCTACATCGAAAATCGCGGACATGTTTATCTGCACAGGAAAATTATCTAAGCTTGGTGAAAAACAATAAGTAATTTGGCTTGTAATTTTCTCAGAGGAGGACGGGGAAAACACCGACATGGCCGATCCAGACTGAAATAAAACCACAAAGTAGCACCTGTAACATAGGAAATTACCCCAGGACCACATATAAATTTAATCCTGTCCAAATAGGGCTTTTCCTTGCCAATGTGAAACATGAAATGGAACGAATGAGTGGATCAGACATCAATTTTCCGAACCCCAACCTCGGTTTGAAAACAGCATTCACACTCATGCAAAAGCATAGAACTCTGCCTAAATTCAGGTAAAAAGGGGAAAAAATGCCATGGTTGGCTGGGATAAATGGGCTAGCAGGGATATGCCTTCTAGATCTGATCTTCATTTGGGTTGATATTTTTCAGTATTTTTCAGTTTCCATAGCACATCATCAGAAGTGGAAGTTATACAAAGGGATAGATGACAGAACTAAGTTTAATGATTTTGGTTTGAACTTTTCTGTTTACCATGTTTGTTATTCAGAAGAAACACTGCATGAACCCAATAGAGTATTGTGGCCTTGAAAAAAAAATCTGCCTATCTACCTTTAAGTGTGTGTGTGTGTGTGTGTGTGTGTGTGTGTGTGTGTGTGTGTGTGTGTGTAATAGTCAGGCTTGGGGAGTAATGGAATACATGTAACGGCGTTACGTAATCAGGATACAAAAAACTGGTAACTGTAATCCATTACAACAATTACTCAGATTACAGGGAATCCTAAAATGGGAATACTATCAGGATTACAATTTTATTTTTTATTTTTTCATTTAAAACCAAATAAATTAATCTTTTGACATAACATAATATAGACAGTTGCTTGATTATAGTTCTGGTTCTCTCTTGCCAGTCATGGTTCACATGAGCAACCTCCTGGTGCATGCACAAATAAATTTTGCGAAAAGTTAATTTGGTAGAAATCAACACAAATTGTTCTCTGAAATGCTTTTGTGATGTAATGTTACCTGCATCAGGGACAGTGATCTTTTATTTATTTATATATATATTTCTTTAATTAATTAATTAATTAATCAATCAAAAAACAAATCCAAACATTGAACATGTTTTTAAGCTCTAAAATAAGCTCTATATCAAAGTATTTTAGATCATATTGCTTTTCTCTTGACTTTATTTACATATGTGACATTAAAGTAATCCAAAAATAATCAGATTACATTACTTTCATAAAACAAAGGCAACCTGAGTAAACACACAATACAGTTTTTTTTTTGTTTTTGTTTTTTTTTTAAGCAAAACACCTATCACCAATGGGAAAAACAAATTAAACCCCCTTGAAGCCCCCTTAAAATTAAAATCTGGTTGTGCCACCTTAAGCAGCAATAACTGCAAACAAATGCTTCAAATAATTGGAGATCAGTCTTTCACTTACTTCTAGGACTTGGATTTACTCCTATGCTTTGAATAATTGTCTTGCTGCATAATCCAGTTGCGCTTGAGTTTCAACTTACGGACTGAACTGACATTCTCCTTTAGGATTTTCTGGTAGAGAGCAGAATTCATGTTTCCCTCAATTGTTGCAAGTTGCCCAGGCTCTGAAGAAGCAAAGCATCCCCACACCATCACACTTCCACCACCATGCTTGACTGTAGGTATGATCTTTTTGTGGAATTCTGTGTTTGGTTTATGCCCCTTTCATCTTAGATTTTGTTTTCATTTCTGAAACAATTTAGTATGAGATATAGACAAAAACAGAAGAAATCAGAATGGGGGCAAATACACAGCACTGTAGACCAGAAGTGGGTGCAGGTTTTCATTCCACCTGTATAATCAGTTGAGCTTGGCTTTCAATAGACTGGTATGGCTTCCACTTGAAAACCTGCACCCATGCTGGACCTTTCTGGATAAGACTGGACACCCCTGATCTATACTGTTGTCCTTTTCACCCACTTTCCTCTCACTCATTCATTCACTCACACTCTTCAAGTTGACCCAAAGCGTTTCTAATTACGAGCTGGTTCCCACTGGTGTTCCGGCTGCCAGCAAGTGGGCTGGGTTCACTGAACCCACAAAGTGTACAGCTGTTATCTTTGACTAGTGGCCAAAACCCAAATCAGAAGCACTGCTACAGATCAGAGAAGTGTGAATGACCCCATGCTTTGAAGGACTATGGAGTCCATGCAGGCCTGGGGGCCACAAGGTTTAAACAACTCCAAAAACACTGGTACACCCTCGAAACACAAGACCACTCGCCTGGAGACAAGTAGCAGCCGAGAGAAAAGGAGAGAATTTTTTTTCACTAGGTGACGGCAGTGAAGGTGTTCATTTGGCAGCGTATTACAGCCGAAATCCTTAAATGCCCTGAGACTATTAAATAAACTTTCGTTTGATGATATTACACATTCCTACATAAAAGAACAAATCAAAGAGAAGCAGAATAAAGTCAATGCAATTAATCACAAAAAGAGCTGAAATCAAAGCAGGGGCAGGTGAATAAAGTGAAAAGATTCATTTATGCTGAAATGATCAGAGGGATTTGATTGCAAAGGAGTGAGTCAGTGGTGTGTTGTTTGTACACTTTCTAAGCTAGGTGTGGGTTCGAGCTCTGTTAGAGGTGGTATGTCAAGAACATCAGTAATAGATCTTTATGTATCTCTAGCAAACCAGACCTACTGTTAAGCTCATAGAGATATATACACAAATAGTTATAAACCACAAAACCGGTCCTTTTTCTTAACAAAGGCGTTACCAGTGGTTATACAGTGCCTCAAATATCACTATCCTTTTCAATCTCATATAAAAATTAGTGATTTCTGATGCACACAGGGTAAAAGGCTTCTCAATACAGAGAAAAGTGCTTTGAAAAAAGAAACATGAATATCACTCCTGGCTCGTTGTACAATAAAGATGTGAAGGTAATTAAGTTTGCAACTACCTCTTAGCAGCGCAAAGCATCTTACATAATACAGCCGCTAATTACCATTCGCAGTGTAGAATGCGCCGGTGTAGGATGCTTAAGTTGTTTAATATGCGTAGAAGGACACAAGGAACAGTGCTGCAGTGACACTGCAATGTCAAACACTTTATGTTTATATCCACACACAACCTTTTCCATGCTTTTTTTTATTTATATATATATATATATATATATATATATATATATATATATATATATATATATATATATATATATATATATATATATATATATGGGTATAAAAAAGAATCACCCCCCTTTAAAATATTTGAATGGGTGTTATTTGGATGGTGAGCTGTATTGGATTTCTGCCAGACATATCGTGAGAAGTGACTTTTTTCTTGCAGCCCTCCCATACAAGCCACATTTGTGGAGAATTTGTGATATTGTTGTCACATGCACACAATGACCACTCTTTGTCATAAATTCCTGCAACTGCTTCAGAGTTGCTGTAGGCCTCTTGGTAGCCTCTCTGACCAGTTTCCTCCTGGCTCTTTCATCCAGTTTGGAGCGACGTCCTGATCCAGGGAGGGTCTGTGTTGTACCAAATACCTTCCACTTCTTAATAATAGACTTCACTGTGCTTCTAGGCATTGATAAAGCCTTTGAATTTTTTTTGTATCCATCTCCTATCTTTCACTTGGATGTTATAAGTTTCATTGAATAAATACAGCTGGATAAAACAAAAACTGTGTGTGTGTGTGTGTGTGTGTGTGTGTGTGTGTGTGTGTGTGTGTGTGTGTGTGTGTGTGTATATACACACACACACACACATATACATAAAATACAACTGCTTAAGTAGGATGTCACACACAAATGTAATTAAGAAGTCTGCTTAATGCAGAGCGAAACAAGTAAAAGAGAAACAAGGCATGTGACTTGCAAAAAAAATGCAAATAAATGTTTACATGCAGGGAATTAGCTAATAAGTTCACTTCGGATAATGCAGATTTCCAGTGAATAACGAAATTAAGCGCATCACTGTATATATGAATAAGAGCAGCAGTTGCTGTATAAAGGTTGATATTAAATGCAGCCTTCTGCTTTTTATATTATGCGACCTGCAGTGTGTTCGCCTTAAAAAATGTGTGGAGTGGAAAGGCTAAACTAGCAAAGTACCTAAAGAGCAAGTACAATTATAGCCCAGTGGAACTGACTCTATGAACTCTCAAGTCCTTCATATTACCATTTGTACCTGTTAACACACACACACACACACACACACACACACACACACACACACACAAGCGTTTAGAAAGTTAGCCCATTATGAAGTGAATTGGGTAATAGAGTGACTCAGTGGACAAGAGGTAAGACTCAAACAGTTAAAAGCCACTTCAGTCAATCTACCATGTTTGTCAATGCCCCATGCAGTGCATGAGAGAGCAAAATCATGAGTTCTGCACCACATTGTCCCAGCATGGGGTCGGTTAGAAAGCGTGCAACAATTGGTCCTTTAATCATTCAATCAAGATCTCAACTATAAGTGAATAACATCCAGATGGATAATTTCAGCATTTGTGAACTTTTTTATAAAGGACCTTGCTGCCTGTTGTTTGGTGTTAATGAGCAGCAAACGCTGTTCTGTATACTGTTGTAACGAATCAATCATTACTAGCATTATTCTTTTCCACCAGAATAATGTAATGGATCAACTTTAAACATGGAATGAAACAGAAGCGCACGCTTGGATTCGAAGTACCCTTTTAAAGGAGACGAGTTTTAAAGCGTGCCCGCATTATCTACCAGAATGTGTAGTAAATCAGATGAATCTGCAACGTTTAAAAAAAAATATTCTCCACCACTTACAATTTATGTAACGAATTAAAAGATGTTTAACATGTTTAAATGTATTCTCCAATTTATATAAGGAATTAGCTCGAATGGCGTGAAATATATCTATATATCTAATCAACACGTGTTGTGACCAGTTATAAATATACATCAGCCATGAAAGGGAATTCATGTATGTGCACATATACATATAGATAATTAACTAAAATGGATTATAATTAATTATGACTATGTATGTGGTCTAGATCAGCTTTTAGGATCAGCTGTAGTCTAGTTTGGAATTATGAACTCTAAAGAGGGAGTTTGTTATTAAAATTTAGAGCGGGTAACGAGATCTTATGCAGTGTAGAATTGACTCATCATGTGACAAAACAGAGACAAATCAAGCGTGGGATAATAGATTTTAATAACTAGATGTAACTATGGATACACACGACTAACTCTAAGCAAACCATACATATGTACATCTATATACAAGGAAAGAAAAGGTATAGAGAGAAAGTAATGAAATAAAAGGGAATGGCAGACAAAAACACAGCTAATTAGCCTTTTTCAAAACCAGCAACGAACTTAAATCTCCTGTAAACAGGGGTACAATCTTAAACGCAGATATAGGTCCATTAACTATACTTGCATGGCTTCGGTTTGAAAGTTCGTGCGAGGTCGTGTAGAGTTCACTGGTTCGTGGTGCCATTTGAAAAAGGCGTGGGCCGTGAGGTGGTTGCATCTTTTGTCCGGGAGAGAGAGATCCTGGCTTCCTCTTCCCGGGGCACGTGGCCCCGGGGGAGAGAGACTGGAAGGAGCGTAGAAGTGAAGTTGAAGTGAAGAAGAGAGACTGAAGAGACGACTGAAGAGACTGAAGACGTGGTGTTGTTTTAAAGATAACACCAACACACACGCCTCTTTGGGCTATGGGCCAATCAGAAAGTTGGATTTGTTGGCGGGATGAACTCTCTCTGGTCTCAGACCCGAATTTGCATGTCCAGGGAGGAGCCGGTTTATACCGTATTATATATGAAATTAAAAGAAAGCATGAAATAATGTATCCCATTGCAATATGATATGCATAATCAATCAGGATATCGCAAGACGATTAACTACATACCAAATTCGATGGACTTGTAACGAACATTACAAGTAAAACATGGTTACAGACATTTAAAATAATATCCTAAGTTAAGACTATCTAAAATCATTATAGTTATGTTATCTAGACACATAACACATGCATATATGAATACATTATAACTATCTAGAAATATGATTATATGTTACATTCAAGAGACTTTCTTACATTGTGTGTGTGCATGGGTGTATGCTTTGTGTGTGTGTGTGTGTGTGTGTGTGTGTGTGTGTGTGTGTGTGTCTGTGTTTGCAAGAGTCTTTTGCATTCCAAAGGGGCATCTGGTGAAGAGGTTAGATAAGGATTCACAGCTCAAGGAGACAGAGAAATTTCATTGCTAAACCCAGGCTGATTCAGAAATCAGTTTGATATGTTCAGACTTTACACTGTAGCAAGAGGATATTAAAGTGTTTGAAAAGCCATGACTGGTTTACACTCGTGCTGAACCTGTCCCCTAGAGCAATGATTCTCAATGTGGGGTTCAGGGAGTGTAAGATGTTTTACAGTATCCAGGTGGTTTGTTACTGTATCACTTTTTTTTATCACAAGGTGATGGAAATTACTATCAACTAGTATAAAAGTTGTTGTGGTTATTATTTAGCTATCATGTTTGTAAGCCTAATTGACTGGTCACTTGAAAGGGTTTAATCTAAAACCCGATAGCTAAAAACCAAGTATAAATAATGTTCACTTTAATATAACTGCAATTTTAATAAAACTAGGAATGTGATGCACACTGCTTCAAATCGACATCTGGATAAATGGAAAGCTCTAATTTCTCAAAATAAATTACGATGTTATCTATACAGGTGCATCTCAATAAATTAGAATGTCGTGAAAAAGTTCATTTATTTCAGTAATTCAACTCAAATTGTGAAACTCATGTATTAAATAAATTCAATGCCACAGACAGTTTAAGTCTTTGGTTCTTTTAATTGTGATGATTTTGGCTCACATTTAACAAAAACCCACCAATTCACTATCTCAACAAATTAGAATATTCCATAAGACCAATAAAAAAAACATTTTTAGTGAATTGTTGGCCTTCTGGAAAGTATGTTCATTTACTGTACATGTACTCAATACTTGGTAGGGGCTCCTTTTGCTTTAATTACTGCCTCAATTCGGCGTGGCATGGAGGTGATCAGTTTGTGGCACTGCTGAGGTGGTATGGAAGCCCAGGTTTCTTTGACAGTGGCCTTCAGCTCATCTGCATTTTTTGGTCTCCTGTTTCTCATTTTCCTCTTGACAATACCCCATAGATTCTCTATGGGGTTCAGGTCTGGTGAGTTTGCTGGCCAGTCAAGCACACCAACACCATGGTCATTTAACCAACTTTTGGTGCTTTTGGCAGTGTGGGCAGGTGCCAAATCCTGCTGGAAAATGAAATCAGGATCTTCAAAAAGTTGGTCAGCAGAAGGAAGCATGAAGTGCTCCAAAATTTCTTGGTAAACGGGTGCAGTGACTGGTTTTCAAAAAACACAGTGGACCAACACCAGCAGATGACATTGCACCCCAAATCATCACAGACTGTGGAAACTGAACACTGGACTTCAAGCAACTTGGGCTATGAGCTTCTCCAACCTTCCTCCAGACTCTAGGACCTTGGTTTCCAAATGAAATACAAAACTTACTCTCATCTGAAAAGAGGACTTTGGACCACTGGGCAACAGTCCAGTTCTTCTTCTCTTTAGCCCAGGTAAGATGCCTCTGACGTTGTCTGTGGTTCAGGAGTGGCTTAACAAGAGGAATACGACAACTGTAGCCAAATTCCTTGACACGTCTGTGTGTGGTGGCTCTTGATGCCTTGACTCCAGCCTCAGTCCATTCCTTGTGAAGTTCATTCAAATTCTTGAATCGATTTTGCTTGACAATCCTCATAAGGCTGCGGTTCTCTCGGTTGGTTGTGCATCTTTTTCTTCCACACTTTTTCCTTCCACTCAACTTTCTGTTGACATTCTTAGATACAGCACTCTGTGAACAGCCAGCTTCTTTGGCAATGAATGTTTGTGGCTTACCTAGTGAACCAAACTGAGAGACCATTTTGAAGGCTCAGGAAACCTTTGCAGGTGTTTTGAGTTGATTAGCTGATTGGCATGTCACCATATTCTAATTTGTTGAGATAGTGAATTGGTGGGTTTTTGTTAAATGTAAACCAAAATCATCACAATTAAAAGAACCAAAGACTTAAACTACTTCAGTCTGTGTGCATTGAATTTATTTAATACACGAGTTTCACAATTTGAGTTGAATTACTGAAATAAATGAACTTTTTCACGACATTCTAATTTATTGAGATGCACCTGTATATGGAGCTTCATGATGGTACAAATTTGGCTTATTGTTCTCAAAGTTAAATCTATGCAACAATAAGGGGGTCCTTGGAAGTTCTTTTACTCTGGAAGGGGTCCTTTGCTTCAGAAAGTTTAAGCACCCCTGCCCTTAAGGCATCCTAAAGTCCTATAACTGGCCTACAGCTGGTTGTGGCTTCAAATGAGAAAGTTTCTGAAAACATTAGTAAAAATGCCTGTAGACCTCTGTACAGTAGCAGGACTGGTCTGCTGGGATCCTGCTTAGTTCCTACACACAGAAAGATAATATCTTATTATCATAATGTAGTTGTAGAATTAGATGACTTTGTAACTCTATCTGAGATAGTTGGCCTTTTATGTCAGATATTTACAATGCCACAATGCCTTTAAGAGAAAACTATTTTCAGCGTTCTTCATTTTCAGGTTCTTATTTAAAGTTTCATTGGATAATTAAGGAGGGTGTGTATGGTAGTTTAGTGGATAGCACATTTGCCTTGCACCTCTGGGGTTGGGGGTTCAAATCCCACTTCCACCCTGTGTGCATGGAGTTTGCATGTTCTCCCCATGCTTCGGAGGTTTCCTCCAGGTACTCTGGTTTCTACCCCAAATCCAAAGACACGCGTTGTAGGCTGATTGGCATTTCCCAATTGTCCATAGTGTGTGATTATTTACTGCGATGGGTTAGCACCCCGTCCAGGGTGTCCCCTGCCTTTTGCCCCGAGTTCCCTGGGATAGGATCCAGGCTCCCCGCGACCCCACGCAGGATAAGCAGTACAGAAAATGAATGGCAGGATGGATAATTAAGGGTTCTAAACTTCCAAAAAGTTCTACTTTGAACTCTTTCTGACAGGGGAACACTCTTTCTTTTACATTTTCTACAAGTGTAGTCTTAGAAAATATAGATAGGACACATGGCATAAATACGTCTAGAACCTTTCAACAAAATGCCACACAGAGCCTCAGAGCCTATGCAGTTTTAATGTACTTATTTAGTATACACAACAGCATTGCGAATTTTTTAGTCATGTTTAATGGAAAGGATGCTGTGGAGTGCTCTAAATGATAATTACATGGCAGTGAATCACTCAGGTTTTGCTGGTTTGCAAGCTTTTGCTTTTATACTGCTTGTCCTATCTTTAAAACATGCAACTCATACTGTCAGTTCACATAGCAAACATGTTTCTTTCTACTCTGCTTCTTGTTTTCCTGAAGAAGAAAAAAAAAAAACTTTTCCCCCAGCCTTCTTTTCTGTGATGAACCCTGCCACATCTGAATTATTTATAATACAAATAATTAATGAAACAAGGCACAGTTCATCTCACATGGGCAGAAACAATTAACCCAAAAAAAAAAAAAATTCAAATGTAATATTTATGTGATAAATTGGAGTCTGGAAGTTGGGCTGCCAGTCAGAGCAGTAATTGTGCAAACTAAACAGATAAATAATTAACAGATGTTTAATCCAGAGCCATTTGAATGTATTCCCAAGAGATCATTTAACGTTTTCCTAATTTTTTCTTTCAAGCTGATATTTCCTAATATGTCAATAGAAATAATTAAAAACAAATGATAAAATATAGCCCTGTAAACTCTAATACCAATGAATTGATCATTTCTTGTGTTTTTCAAGTCAGTTCTAGTAAAACAAGAACTGCAAATACAAAGGACAGAACTTGTTGAGAGTCAGTTGGAAAGGTCCGTGGTAACAATGGTGCTAAATATGAAATTTCTTTTGCTGTTACTGCTCCACCTTAAAATGAAATAACCAAGCCAAAGAATAAAATATTATTGTCCAAATTCAGACCAAAGTAATGAGCTTGTTCTTAATATGCAAACCTAAGACAATACATGGCTACTGAATAAAAGTGAAAAATTATCCCAAATTAAACATTTCAGCATAAATACATCCTTAAAAATTCATTTCCTGAAGGCGCTCTTAGTGAGCATCCAGGGTACTGGAGCCTGTGTGCTTTGTTTATTTGTGTTTTGAGTGTTAGTCTTTGTGGTTGTCATTCTTCTTCAAAGAGAGCTGACCTTGACAGAATACAATGCCTTGCTAATATCAAATTCAAAGTCAACCAGCAGCCATTTCTGCTGCGATAAGCAACCATGGCTAGACATGACCCGAGCTCCCTCTGTCCATCCATCAGATCGCAGTGTATTTATTTTCCTTCTCCACTGCTTGCTTCAAATTGAATCCGATCCACTTTGCATGCGATCTATCGTCTTTTCAGATTTGTTCAGTGCCTGAGATCCTGTTTGAAATGTGACTGTGGTCTCAGTGGACATTTCCTGCATAAATAGGAGTTAAATGAACCTGGAATAAAGAAATGAACAAGGAGGAGGAAGAGGAGGCCATGATGGAAACACAAACAGTAGCGTTGGAAGTGCTGGGAGTAACTGTTGCTTTACTGGACAAAGCAGAAAAGGTCAGATTTCAGAGAGAAAGCGTCACGTCCCTGCCCTGATGCTGGAGAAGCAGCTGCTCATCAATCACCATGGCAACCTAATGGAGCACTCCAGCATGGAGCTCTTATGAGACTGCGAGCAAGCTCCAGGTGACGCTCTAATGCCTTAATGTCAGCAGCAAAGGCCATGAACGTGCCCCTAGCTTGTTAAAAATGATGAGTATTAAGAGCTTTTAGTTCCAGAGGCCATCATATTAATATGACCTCTTGGTTTTAATATCTTCATGCTACACTCTGGGTATGTCCACTGTTTTCTGTCCAAAATGTTCAATTTAGAGCCTCCTAATGAATTCTGGTGAGTATTTTTATTTAGTGAGCTTTCATCTACCTAGATATGGTATGTTGTACATAGAACTTTTGAGCATGCTAATAAAGATAATGGCTCACTTTGTTTTCAGTAGATAAACTGTCATATAGTGGTATATTCCTCACCATAGACAAGAAAAACGTCTGCACTCAGATGCATAATGTTGTGATCTATAAGTGCCAAATACGAGTAACTGAGATCTTTTCCAAATTGCCTTCATTACTTAAAATTTCTCAATTATCTGCTTAGCTGATTGTTTAGAGCTTAAACAAAAATATAGAGTGTTCAAAAACTTTTGATTTGGAATGCATTTATCCTACACGATGTCTATAGTAAATGCTAGCATTTCATGGATATGTCCATTCATCCATTTTCTGTACCTCTTATCCTATACAGGGTCACGGGAAGCCTATCCCAGGGAACTTGGGACACAAGGCAGGGGACAGCCTGAACAGGATGCCAACACATCACAGGGCGCAATCGCTCACACATTCACACACTACAGACAATTTGGAAATACCAATCACATGTCACATGTCTTTGGACCAAAGCACAGGGAGAAAATGCAAGTTCTGTGTACACAGGGTGGAGGTGGGAATCGAACCCCCAACAAGGTGCAAGTCAAACGTTTTAACCACCAAGCCACCGTGCTGACCTTCATATGTATTATAGGCAAATTTTCTTTCCTTTTCCCTAGTATTCTTTACACCTAGAGCAGAGCAGAGAAGTAAGTTAAGAAGAGGTCAGTAGAGTATGACCATAGCAAGAGAGAAAAGTGAGTCATGAGTAATGAGTAAGTTGTCCGTATTCGTAATCTACAGGGTGTCCCAAAAGTCTCCATACATAGGGGAAATTAACACTTTTTAGCAAAATTTTCCATGTTTAGTTTATATTATATACTATTTTTATTTTTCCAGATAGCCTTTAAAAATGCCTTTGACAAAAGAAGAATGTATTGAAATTGTTCTCATGGCTGGATCAGGAAGCTGTCGCAAGGTTGCGATGGACTTTAACAGGAAACATGGCGAGCACATCATGCATGACACTGTCGCCAAACTGGGAGCCAAAGTTGGGAGAGACAACTCCATGTGTTTACAAAGAAATGGCAATCATGCAGAGGATGCTTTGTAAAAATTTGGCTAAAAAGTGTTCATTTCCCCTACAGCATGGATGGAGACTTTTGGGACACCCTGAAGAGTTAGGTGTCTTAGCAGAATACCATTTAGTATCACTGGCTCAATCCACTTTCAGGAACCTGGTGGAAGATCTGGAAAGAGGAACAGAATGGTGGATGGATGGATGGATGGATGGAATGACAGCAGGGCAGAAGGAGAGGAACAGTGAAATGGACGAGGAAAGGATGATTTTCCTCACTGATTTAGTCCACTGGCCATTGTGTAGTAGGGAGGGAGTTCAGCACCAGCCATTCTCCTCCTCCTTCATCACCTCTTTCACTCCTCCTCTTCCTGATCATGCCATTCTCTCCAGATACAGAAGGAGCCATGGGAGTCCAGCTGAGGCAATCTCAATCAGTCAACGCCAGCCCGAGAACGGCTGAACAAAAGGCCTTCGGTATGCCACCTCCAACAGGCCATGAATCAACCCAAATCACCCTTTCTCCAAACCCAGGACATTTTATCACCACTGCCTTGACAGCGAAAGAGAAAAGCTTTTATTCTTCAAAAATGTGGAAATTTAGGAGAAAAGAATGAGAGCAGGATCAGTGTGTGACATTCTTGGGTGACTTTCTTGGATAGCAATTGGTGCAATAGGGACCTGGGAGAGATCACAAGATCATTTAAGGGGATTGATATGAAATACTGGGAGTGCACATCACCATTACTCTCACAGACTCTGACTAGGCTGACCTTCTGTTACTAGGATATAGGAAAATCTATTGATAAAGTGTAAGACTGTGTGTGTGTGTGTGTGTGTGTGTGTGTGCGTGCTGAACACTATGGCTGGATATTATTTTTATGATTGTGGCATTATTATGAATTACTCCCAGCTTAAGTTCAATCCTTTTCTGCATGAAAGGTGCCAATAATTTTTAATACCCTGGGAACATTCATTATCTATTACAACTACCACTTGTTTCTCCTGAACTGTAGGCAATACATCAGTGTCACTTTGTTTTGAAAAGTGGTGGAGATAAAGGTGTGGGGGTGGAAAGTAGTGATATAGATATCAGCAGGAATGACCTGTTTGAGTTGCGTGAGCTGAGTGAATGAAAACCAGTAAACTAAAGCACTTTACTAGCGGGTTAATTAACTCACCCAAACGCATCCTATAAGAGATTAATCAGCTTCATACACAACATAAACGCAGTATTACAACCTGCTTCTGCACAAAATGACACGAATACACAACTATCCGCGATAGTCAGGATGTGTAAATCACGTTGTGAATATGCTCTTTCTGTAACAACACATTTGATAATGTTGCCACTTGTTTAAATTAATACATAAAATGCTTGAATATTTGGTTTAATTTTGATCAGTTCACACAGTACAGGTACTATAACTATAGTATTTCAATTAACATGGCTAAAGTGTGTGCGGTAGAATAACGCAGTGGTAATGTGGCCAGGGTTCAATCCTTAACTCAGGTGGTTCAATCACATTCAATCACATTCAATCACGTGGAACCGATGTACGCATTTGAATTAAGTAAATTCAATGAGCTTTTTTTCAGTGTGTGGGCTTCTGTGTTCACTTTAAACCAGTTTTTTCAATAGCGAAACTTTAAATCTAAGAAAAGAGCAAAAGTTTCCATTGGCAAGAAAGGAGAAGATGGAATCCATTCAACGCTACTTTGAGGAAGGACATTCATATTTATACATGCACATGCAAATCGACTTTCTACACTGAAAAAAAATGCTCATTAAATGAACACTCTCAACTGAGCTGAGGCTCGAAAACCGGTTGCCGACGTACTACACCGACGCCGTTATCTCTGCGCTTTCTAGCACACACGTCTTAGCTATGTCAATTTAAATACTATAGTTATTTTTCCTGTACTACGTGACTCGATCACGCTTACTTTGTATAACTGAATCTTGTAAAATTAGATACTTGTTTAAATTAGGTTTAATATAAGTTTTGATGAGAATCGTAATATTTTTATGTAAACCATACGTAATACTTTTTCTTAAATCTAACTGACCACACATTCCATTTTGTTCAGGCTCGACAAGGTTTAATGTGCTCTGCTGCTTGTTGCAAAATGGTTCTGAGAGAGGTTCACAGGTCCGCGGGCCGAGCACAAGCAGATCATGGGCGTCAGTACAAGAAACAGCAGCGTTTGTATAAAAGTAAATGTCCTGGCAGAACTACTGTATCAACTAGCAAGCCGTGTTTGTTCAAATAAAACATGACTGCCCCCTACTGGTCTTGTCTTTCCTGCGCCCGCAGCATGCGCGTGATAACACGTGATACCGCGTGATACCGCATGAAATTGCAGGATCCTTTTTCCTTTGACGTGCACTTTCAGTGGCCACATCTGTAACAATATGTAAAATAATAATCATTTTAAACCAAATGATTGTTTTATTTCATATAAAAATGAGCCTGAAATAAAGTACAGCTTCAGGGTACATTTTTACAGACTGATCCAAAATACAAAATTCTGATTAGTTTAATTGTGCAGATTGCCACAAGGCTGCATGTAAGAAAATAGTAGAAAGGATATGTTCCAAAACAACAATTCTGTTACTGATTTAGTGTGAATTTTTAAGGGTTTTATAAGGTATTGTCTTCATTTTTTTCCTCAGTAGTAGACTTCAGTAGTAGTCTCTGCCACCACTGTCACATGACAGCTACTTATCTGTGAGACTGAAGGCTGAGATTTTTAGGTACTAACTGCTGCATTCAAGATGGGCTACTTGCACTCAAGGCAGAAATGATGTATTTTTGTTTTGTAATAGCATGAACTGACATGGGAGAGTTAGCTAGTGTGTGTGAATTGGCATAGGACTAATTTCTATTTTGGTTTTGCAAAAAAAAAAAAAAAAAAAAGGTTTTAGAATGACTGCTAGATGCTTTCCTGGAGAATGATTACAGTCACATTGTATCAAGTGATTGTAATAGTGCTTCAGCTAAAACACCCTGCTAGCTGCAGCTTTCAGAATCACTAAAAGTAAAGTGCTTTCACAAGAAATAGGATCTCCCAGTTCTTCAAAAAGTGTGGTACAACCCCTGCATTATAGCAGTCAAAACAGCCAAGCTAGCAGACAATACATAGTCCCACTATTGCTATGTTATATATACTTTGTTAATAAGATTGTTTGTCTAACAAACCTGGAGATAATACCACCAATTAATAGCGGATATTTGTACCCATCTAGGTACTTGAGTTAAGTGTACAGAGTAATATTTTTTAAATAAAAAAATATATATACATATATAACTGTCATTTAAATCTTAAATGTTTGTGATGGGTTTGTGTGCAAAAAAAAGGGGCACATGGATTCATTCATTCATCTTCAGTAAGCACTTTATACAGGTCACGGTGAATCCAGAGTCCATCACAAAGCACCATGTGCACGCGCACACACACACACACACACACACACACACACACACACTCATTCCTAGCAACAATTTACAAAAGCCCATTCACCAACTGGCGTGTCTTTTCGCAGATTCAAACCAAAGACCCTGTAGTTACCCGCTGCACCAGCATGGGTTCATGCATATACTCTATACAATCCAAGTAGAGATGTACATCTAGACTAAAGCAATAAGGAAAACCTTACTTACATTACATGGAGGCCTGTGTTGTCAATGAGAGAAAGGCCTAATCACTAACACTAGGTCATGCTGCTCACCAGAGGGAGAAAAAAACACAGTGTAATCCTCTCCATTTCACTGACTCACTGGAAAAAATACCACTGCCTTGGTTTTTTTCCCCCTCTAACATCTTTTGTTCCATGATCGCCTCCACGGTCCTCTCTTTTTCCCATCGTTAAGCAACTGATCTACCTTAATTGAAAACTAGAATGAGCACAGCATTGAAAATGGAATAACTGAACGCATACAGAGCAGACGTAAGCCTTTAATTCAATAATATGGCAGATTAAGGGTTTGGATTCTACCTTCACTGGAAGCTTTCCTAATATGAACTGGTTCCACTCGGATGGAAAACAGCTAATAGCAAAATGAAAACGGGAAGGAAGGAAATCAGAAATGAAGACTACACACAAGCATGAATCATAAACATGCAGTTGTGAGATACCACTTATTACAAATACACTTGGCCAGTCACAGGACACGCAGGTCTTGTGATCTCCCACCTGAATGCTTTATTATGCAATATCAGATGTTCAGTACACCTACGTTTCTGCAACCTAGACCGGCAACTAGAAAATATGTTAATGTATCTACCTATGAATTTTCCATCTGCAAAAACTGCATCATGCGACTTCGCTGTGTTAAAACGTTTGCCAATAGTAAGGTACAACTGCTGGGTTTAGCCCTGAGCCATCCACTTACAAAAAAATAAATAAATAAAATCCCTGCTGATATAGCACATGGAGTGATGACGATTAGAAGAAAAAAAAAAAAATAATTGGCACTATCTTTCAAAAAGGCAGCGGTTGAGGGAAAGCACACAGGTGAGTGCAGCATGCTTTAAATGTGCTCATGGAGGGCATGTGCTTTTGAGTCAAGTGCCTTTTACTGTACAGCACAGTTAACTGCAATGGCAACTTACGTTGCTGTTCAGCTCGCTCTTCACAAATGTTTATCTCTTAGCCGGAGAAGACTCATTCAGCACCAAGTGGAGAGCCGATGGGCTGGAGGTAAGAAAAACGGTAAGGCTTTTTCTTCTTCCTTTCCATGGTTCACTCCTCCCATCTCTGCAGGACTTTATTTGTATTCCAGTACAGTTGTCCTGTGGAAGTGAAGAGACGAAAACAGACACAACTGCAGGGAGTGTGAGTGTGAGTGTGTGTGTGTGTGTGTGTGTGTGTAGTTTAAGTTTAAGAGGCTGGAAAATAGATAAATTCAAACTCATGATATGGGAGATGAGAGGAAACTGAGTGTTTATTAAAAAAAAAAAAAAAAAACATGGTGAGACTGCAGGTATGCATGACATTCATTTAATTATTCATCTACAGTAAGTGCTTTATCCTGGTCAGGGTCGTGGTGGATCCGTAGTATCATGGGAACATTGGGCACAAAGTGGGAATACATCCTAGATGGAACACCAGTTCATCCCAGGGCACCATGCATGCACATATTTGCACATTCATTCAGACTTTAGGATAACCAAAGTTCAATTCAATTCAATTCAGTTTTATTTGTACATTCAGGATATAAATTTTAAATGTATGAATTTATCCCTAATGAGCAAACCAGGGGACGGTGGCAAGGAAAAACTCCTTGAGACGATATGAGGAACAAACCTTGAGAGGAACCAGACTCAAAAGAGAACCCATCCTCATCTGGGTGACACCGGATAATACGATTACAAATAAATCCCTTCTATAACTGTGTCACAAATAACATGGTCAATTGCAATTGTGTAACCAGGAAATTCATTACAGTTTTCACATGAAGTCTGTTTTATTGAACTTCTCCACTGTTCACTAATGGAGACTTGAGTGCAAAACTGTTCGTGGCAATTGCAGGCCTAAAGCGTTCACAAGCATACCTGTTCATATCAATTCAAGTCCAAAGCCATCTTCATCTTCATCCTCAATAATCTCAATGATCTTCAGGCTGTCCATGTGGGGCCATCCTCACCAGCAGCGAGTGACCAACTAGCATGTTTTTAGGAGGTTGGCAGAAACCAGAGAACCTGGAGGACACCAATGTGGACGCAGGGAGAACATGAAAAACCCTGCCCGGACTGTAACCTGAGCTCAGGATTAAACTGGGGCCGCTGTAGCTGTGAAGCGACAATGCTATCCATTGTGTAATGTATGAACAATCCAAAACAAATATACAGACAAGATGCAGATTATTTATTCTGCTAAGGCTTTCTTATGTATTTGATCCACTCTTGAAAGGCAATATGCTCTGAATTATTTGCCTTGAAACAGGAGCTTTGAAGAAAGAGAACAAACAATATGTATACATAATGCACATGAATAAATAATGGCTTGGGAGAAACAGCAGTCTGCAGCCTCTTCCAGTCACACAGGGCTTCACAACCATCTGACTGCAGTCTGTTCAACACCTGAGGCAAGGGTATGAGTCTCCTTTAAGTAGCTCTGCTCATATTGTATCTCCAGCTTCCATACCTCGAGCCCCTGTTGACCTGTGGTGTATAGCTGGGCGTATTGTCATGTTGGTGTTGTCTGTGACTCTGCTATCTGCTCTAGGCTGGGAGATAAAGACCACAACCTCTCGCCACAAGTCTACCATCACAGCCAGCCCAGAAATGCCTCATATGTACACTAAGAAAAGAGATACTGAATACAGCACTGATTTCAGTTAAGATAACATGGATATATACAGGCAGACATGGACACGCACACGCACGCACGCACACACACACACACACAAACACACACACACACACACACACACACACACACACCCCAGTGGACATATATCTGACACTGTCTGCTCCTCAACATTGGTTCAGACGGGTAGCTTATCGAGATTTGGGCCTCTCCCTCTCCTCCTACTCACCCCTGATCTGTCAGATATAGCAGCCATCCCACACCAAGGCAAAATAATAACAACTATCACTCATTTCTGCATCATGTTCTTGAGAATGACAAAGTCAGACGTGAGAAAGAGCACTACTTTCTCCTGGAGCGTTCAGACATTAAAAATAAATAAATAAATAAATAAATAAATAAAGTATTTTTATGCATTCCTGGCAAAGCCAGAGTCACTACATATCTACAAATCAACAGGTAGCATATTCCGCATACATTAAATTTGATTCAGGAGGCATAGCTGCTATGAAAACATGCTGCAGACCTGGATCATACACAAACAGCAATGCTCATGAGAGTTACTGCATTCATAAGAAGGCTAAACAAGCTCATGGTAGGAAGAAAATATACGAGTGTGTGAATAAGTCAGAAGGTTAAATAAATAATAATAGTGTGTTAGTATGGTGCTATAGGGATACCATGTGCATTCTATCATTTAATGAAGCCATTTCTAAAAGGTATGAATTACATACCTATATGACACAAATATCTGACAGTAAAAAAATATACGAATATAAAAATCACACAGAACTTTCTTTCAATTACATATTAAAAAGAATGAATACTTGCCTCCCCACAACCCTGTGTAGGATAAGCGATACAGAAAATGGATGGATGGAATAATAATAATAATAATAATAATAATAATAAAGCTGCTAGCAGATATATGCTGGGAGATCTGGTGAAGTTATACAGATTTGTTCATTCATTATTAGAAATGCACCAGATTTCAGTTAGACCTGACCCATAATTATAGATGGTGACCTGTAGTGATGTGATGAAAGTTAGAATTTGATTCATTGTGTTTGTTTCTCTGTTGAACAAGCAAGCAACAAGCAAGAATGTTCTTGGGTGATCTGATGATGTGACAAATACATATGCAATTTTAGTGTACAAAGATTGCAAAGATTGATTGTTTCCAGTAAAATCCAATACCATCAAGTCACTGTACTAAAAATATATCCCGTACACAATTTGGAGCAAAGTGTTGCCAACATATGAGCTGACTCGCTCTTACAGAGGCACCCTGTTCATCACTGCCCTCAGGACGTGGTGCTGAACACATATCACAGTTTAGCGTCAATAATAATAATAATAAGCATCCAATAACCGAAGAGCAAAACGTTATAGTGGTACTGTATTGTAAGGATTGGTATTAAAGATATAATGAAGTTAGTAATGAGCTATGATCAAAACTTAAACGTTCATATTAGCTTGACCGTCACATGAGGCATCTGTTGCCATGTCGAATAGATGTTAGTGTTAAACTCAGTGTTGGTGTGTTTGCCATGGCCTGCTCTGACCTGAACTACAAAGAGAGAAAGATGGCAGGGACACATAGCATCTGCGTACCTCTCAAGACACAAGACACATCTCAGAGAACACACACACACACACACACACACACCTTGCCTCAGGACAGATTGGCCATATGTACAGTAATGTCACATGACAAGATCTGTTAGGAACAGGAGAAAGGGCACTTGGCTCTGACTTTCATAAACAACTGATGTCGCCTCTTGAAACTACACACATGCATGAACACACACAACACCATAAAATAAATAGGGATTTTAGAAAAAAATAAATGTAGAAATGTCATCAAGATGGCGGTGTGCTGCAGAGAGACTACACTCTCCCACTGTAGTTACTGAACATGGACATTCATTCCTCTTTACCCGCAAGAAATACATCTCACTCACTCACTCACACACAACTAATGAATTAGGTAGCTGTATTATAGTATGTTTTTACTAAAATTTTTCGAAATGTGCTTTTACGGTGAAGCAGAATTACTGATAATTAAACACCCTTTTTTTTTTTTAATTGAACAATGAGAACGTTACCTTGATGACATTTTCCTCCAAACGAGTTCAGCTTTGATCATGACGCATTAACTAGACTTCTCTGTGTTCCATCTCCCATTCATGTGTTCTATATTGAGAGATTGTTTTGACTTTCTTCAAATCTCTGCACTCATCTCCTCCATGTTTTATGGCACCATTCTTCCTCTTCATGTCCTCAATCTAGGAGAACTGGAAAAAAAAGGTCATAATTTTATTAACTCAAGTGTCTATTGTCTGGAATAGCACTGATTTAATCCACATTCCTTACACCCTTTAGTGGTTTGGAAAGTATTGTTTTTTTTTTGTTTTTTGTTTTTTTTAAGAATAACATTTAACAGATGTTAAAAGGGATATGTGTGAAACAATGCTTTTTTTTGTCCCAGGCCAAACCTCCTTTAGCCTCACCCACCTCCCCCTCTTATGGAGATCATTAAATTTAAATCATTTACAGTTACATGGGTTTTTTTTTTTTTTTAACCCTTCTCCATCCACAACTAACAACATCTAACAAATAAAAGGCAGTTCACAGAGAGACAAAGGGTCAATGGTTCAATCCTGAGTTCAGGTTACTGTCTGTGTGGAGTTTTTTTTATTTACATGTTCTCCCTGTGTTTGCGTGGATTTCCTCCAGATTCTCCGGTTTGCTCTGACTTTCTAAAAATATTCCTGCTAAACTAAAGTGTCCCATGGTGTGAATGTGCATGTGCATGGTGCCATGTTTTGGATTTGCGCCCTATCTGATGTGAATTCTCCTGCCTTGTGTCCAAAGTTCCTGGGATAGGCTCCAGATCCACCGTGACCCAAAACAGGATAAAGCTGTTGCGGTGGCCTAGTGGTTAGCACGTTTGACTCTGTGGTTGGGGGTTTCCTCCGGGTACTCCGGTTTCCTCCCTCAATCCTAAGGCATGAGTTGTAGGCTGATTGGCATTTCGAAATTGTCCACAATGGGTGAAAGCGTGTGCTTTTGTGCCCTGCAATAGGTTGGCACCCCGTCCAGAGTGTCCCCCGCCATGTGCCCCGAGTTCCCTGGGATAGACCCCAGGCTCCCCTGTGATGCTGTGTAGGATAAGTGGTACAGAAAATGGATGGATAATGAACATGGTTTAGTTCTCTTCCCAACCTGATTGCAGTTTCACTGAACCAATGCTTTTCATTTGATATCTACATCTGTGAGGTAGCTGATATACTGGTTGTGAAAATTACTAAGAATAATAAGCATCCTCATTGTTTTCAGTAATAGATGGCATCTAATCGGATATTACGACCAATACATTTCTATTCCAGAAAACTGGTTAATTTAAACTTTTTTTTAATCACCCCTCACTGTCACAACAGCAAAACTCTGTCTCAGAGTGCTGTTTTCTCTAAATTAGAGCTGCCACATGCCACAGCAGTCAGAAGAAGCACATCAAAGCTGCTTCGTGGCGCTTATGCACACTCTGAATCACAAGCTAATTTCACATGAATAGTCTACGACTAACGGGAAAGGAGCAATTAGGCACCCATTAAAACCTGAATGGCTAACCGATCTTGGATTCGCTCACAAAGCAACCATTTTACATAACTTGGAATATAATTAGCATACATGTTCACCTCTCATGGTCTGTGACTCAGATATAATTGGGGAGCTTTTGTTGGATTTATTTGCCATTGTCTCTGCTCTGTTGGACTGCATGTGCTTTGTATGTGTGGGGAATGTCTTGTGTATGAACCGCTGTGACTGTATGAACAATATGCTGGTGAGAATTGTGGCCTTAAAAACCAAGAGGAGGGAGGAACATGAGCACAACAGATGACGTGACTGTGCATGTGGGTGTGTGCGCGCATATGATTGTTCTGTAACTTCCCTGTACCGCATACTGTTTATTAATAATTCCATGTAGGGTGAGAAGCTCATAACATGCTGTACTGCTGATAATGTATTTAAGGGCAGTAGCTGGAAATACTTGTTACAAAGCATTGTTGACAACTGAGTGCTACAGGAGTCGGGTCTGGTTATACATATTAATGACACTGCCTTGTTTTACATAACGCCTTGGAAAGATAGGGATTTGGAAATGATGTGGAGGGATTTTGCATACGAGATCAGACATCAGCTCGACTTATTTTTCTGAAACTAGCCCTGTGGCCTACAGCTCTCTCCATCTTAATTCCCCCTCATTAAGCTCCATCTATACGAAGTCATTCACTGCAGCCACAGATTTGCTTGAGATGTCTGGAACGCGTCTTTTTGATATCAGCCTTAAATTTTTGTTTCTGCCTCCTTCTCCCTGTTGCACTCCTGAAGCATAGTGCACTAATCCGAGGCTCTTGGCAAATTATGTCTCGTAAATATTAAACACATATCTATAAACTTCAGGCGTGAGTTGAGTAGGTGGTGGAGTGTTTCGATTTGCAGTTTGTCAGAAGTCATCATTCGTATGCAAGGGAGAGCCACAGAAACAGTAGGGCTTTGGCTCTGATCTTTCTCCGCTCACCTATCAGCACGTGGTGAATACCCCCGGTGTGTTAATGAGGTACTTCACCTGACACTTCATTGCATGTCAGTGTGTTGAGTCAAGAGTCATGTCAAGAAGAACATGACTGTTATCCCAGACGTGTACAGGAATACACCAATCAGCCATAACATTAAAACCACCTGCCTAATATTGTGTAGGCCACCAAAACAGCTCTGACCTGTCAAGGCATGGACTCCACAAGACCTCTGAAGGTGTGCTGTGGTATCTGGCACCAAGACATTAGCAGCAGATCCTTTAAGTCCTGTAAATAGTTAGTTGCAGCCTCCATGGAATGGACTTGTTTGTCCAGCACATCCTACAGATGCTCGATTGGATTGAGATCTGGGGAATTTGGAGGCCAAGTCAACACCTTGAACTCTTTGTCATGTTCCTCAAACCATTTTTGAAGGATTTTTGCAGTGTGGCAGGGCGCATTATCCTGCTGAAAGAGGCCACTGCCATTATGGAATACCGTTGCCATGAAGGGGTGTACTTGGTCTGCAACAATGTTTAGGTAGGTGGTATGTGTCAAAGTAACATCCACATGAATGCCAGGACCCAAGGTTTCCCAGCAGAACATTGCCCAGAGCATCACACTGCCTCCGCCGGCTTGCCTTCTTCCCATAGTGCATCCTTCCCCAGGTAAGAGATGCACACGCACCCGGCCGTCCACATGATGTAAAAGAAAACGTGATTCATCAGACTTCTTAGATTGCTCCATGGTCCAGTTCGGATGCTCATGTGACCACTGTATGTGCTTTCAGTGGTGGCATGGGCACTCTGACTGGTCTGCAGCCACGCAGCTTCATACGCAGCAAGCTGCGATGCACTGTGTGTTCTGACACCTTTCTGTCATAAGTCAAAGTTGCTCAGATCCTTGCACTTGCCAATTTTTCCTGCTTCAAAAACATCGACTTCGATAACTGACTGTTCAATTGCTGCTTAATATATCCCACCCCTTGACAAGTGCCACTGTAATGAGATAATCAATGTAATCACTTTACCTGTCAGTGGTTTTAATGTTATGGCTGATCGGTGTATATCAGCTAGCATTTCTCAAGGGGCTAGGTGTGAACAAGTGTGTCAATATGTGTGCGCATTCTGCAATAGATCCTGTGAGAGACTGGTGTCCCATCCAAGGTGTATTCTTGCCTTGTGCCTAGTGTTTCTGGGATAGGTTCCAGAGCCACCATGAGCCTGACCAGGATGAAGATGAATGAATGAATAAATGAATGATTACACCTAGTGCTATTATGCAAGGCAGTGCAATACAACAGTATACATGACACCATGAGACAGATATATGGTATAAAATTATTACATACTGTATATAAGCTAGTGCAAAGGTTTGCAGTCCTGTGGGGTTTATTTTGTTCTAAACATATTGAAGGAATACAAGCGAATATGTATAAATGTATTATATGGCCAAAAATATGTGGACACCGGACCATCACACCCATATGTGGTTCTTCCCCAAACTGTTGCCACCAAGCTGGAACCACACAGTTGTATAGAATGTCTTAGTATGCTGTAAGTATACAATTTACCTTCACTAGAACTAAGAGGCCCAAACCTGTTCCAGCATGACAATGCCCCTGTGCACAAATTAAGCTCCATGAAGACATGGTTCGACAAAGTTGGAGTGGAAGAACACGAGTGTCCTGCACAGAGCCCTGACCTCAACCCCACTGAACACCTCTTCGATGAACTGGAACACCGACTGCACCCCAGACCGCCTCACCCAACATCAGTGCCTGATCTCACTAAAGCTGAATGAGCACAAATGCCCTGCAGCCACACTCCACAATCTAGTGGAAAGCCTTCCCTGAAGAGTGGAGGATATTATAAAAGCAAAGGAGGGACTAAATCTTTAATGGGATGTTAAGAGAGTTTGAGGGAGCAAAATTGGCATGCTTTCTGGGTGTAAGGGATGGTGTTACTCTCTCTCCCAGGTCAGTCAAAGTGACACTAACCTATTGTGCTGTCTGTCAGTTTATGTATGTGGAAGAGGGCATTTAGTGTTTTCCTGAGTGTGTTCAGCTGCACTGTGATATATCATGAGCAGCAGTTTGATAATGGCTGCCTTCATGTGTTTCAGGAAGTATGTGCTAGTCTTCACCATCCCTGAAGGCGTGATAGGGGAAAACTATCAGAAGAAAATGTGGTTAAAAAAAGCTAGCTTCTGTCTACAGGTGTGTCTAAGAGTTACAGGACTTTGTTGCTCCAAATTCCAACTGAACAATAAGCAATATTTCTTGGTACTGACTTGATTTACCATATTCTGAAAATAAATAAGCGTAATAATTAAGATGGAATTTAACAGCTCCGTTTCAGAATGGTAAAATGGCTAAGTATGAAATGAATCAGTGCAATGCTGTGTCCTTAGTTGAGTTGAGTTTTTAGCAGGCTGTTAAGGTCTTCACAGTTTGGGTTCTCTGGCATTAAATGACTTTAATCACAAATCAGCATGGGCACACATTTCTTTTTTCTTTTTTTGAGATATTTAAATATCCCTTACAGTTACTGCATGCAAATTACTATGAATTACACATTCTTGTGAATATAAATAAAGTGGTGCCTTGTCCTGCAGTTCTTTTGTGATAAATGGCTTGAACTAAGCCACTGGTGGTTAAACATGCAGAATGATCTATATTGGCCTGAAGAAGCAGGAAGGTAAACAGATATGTTGTTTCCACACCTCAGGTAAAGCAGAGTCTGTTGGGGCTAAAATACATTCGGTCAGATGGCACTCAAAGGCTCAGGCGTCCTTTATGTCTTTCCCATTGGCTGTCTGACACACATAGACCATCGTTCAGCTAAAGGCATTGGCTTAGATTGTGTCTGTCTCTGTCACTTATACACACATACACATAGAGAGGGAGAGAGTTCATACACTAATGAAAACATGTAACATAATTGCAGCTTCCACTGAAATTCAGTTGGCTAAGAGCAGGAAATCAGTTTGATAGATCTTAAAGAGTAATTAGTAATTGAAAAAAAAAAAAATCACAGCTCTTTTGTGGTAATTTGTGCACACTGCCTTACTGGTTTGCCGTTTTGACGGTTTCTGAGGGCAGTGTCCTCCCTCCTCATTAAAACGGCTCACAAACAGGATAATGAATCCCTGAAGACCCTCCGGAACGTTGTGTGCTCCCCATCGCTGTCATCACTGCCATGGAGATCAAAGGCTGACACTTCACATTAACATTCCTCGCCACCACGGCATTTGAATTATTGGCCTCTCCGTCAGCAGAGAGAGAGAGAGAGAGAGAGAGAGAGAGAGCTCACCATAACATAACCTCTTTACCAACAGTGAAGGTTTCCTCCAGAGAATATAAATATGATTTATGAGTGAATTGATTTTTTTAAAGACCTTTTGTAGATTTCAAATGAGTAACATTTGTAATGTTTATCATGTCGTGACACTTTACAGATGCTAGTGGAAAGATGCTAGCGGTCATGCTAGCTTTGCATTAAACGCAACAGCACTGTAATTAATACCAGTGATAAATATCTTCAAGGGCATGATTTTGGTTTCAGAAATGGGGCAAACATGATGAATTTGGTGATCAACCTTCCAAAACAATGAATGCTGACAATCAGAAAAGATCTAGTCTACTGAACACATGAATATAAAGCAAAAACCTAAAAGACTGTAATCACAGACACTACGGCACATACACATTTAATCAGTACAATTTTAGCAGTCACCCACTGTCAGTTCTCAGAAGTGCCTTTTAATGTCAGAGCTGTTATGCTGAAATGAAATGTAATTCTTTAAAATGTTTTTTAATGAATTTAGTTCTATTTATTTATTTTACAGGTGTATGAAGAAGAGAGGTGGTTGAGAATGAAAATTAATAAATGTATTTATTTCTTTATTTTTGCAATTATTTCCATCCATCCATTTTCTACACAGGGTCGCAGGGAGCCTGGAGTCTATACCACCATACCTCCTGCAATTATTTAATGAAATGAAATAATAATAATAAATAAATGGTCAGCACTGTGTAAGGTAACATAACCACTTGACAGAAGAGATATGAAGGCAAATGAAATTGGCTTCGGCTTCAGTAAAGGCTATTCTCGTTAAATGCTTGTGTAACATTGGCTTCACTCTGATAGAACTGCTTATGCCCTGGCAGCCTGCAGCTCTGCTCGGTCTAGCCAATTTTCCCAAACAGTTATTTTTTTCCAACTTCAGAATGCCTGATCAGCCTGTTTATGTCAGTGTGTATGTGAATGTGAGGTTGTTGGTGGGTCGATTGTAGGCCATGAATACTGCAGGCTGTAACACTGCGTGTTATAATTCCATGCTCATGCCCATCATTCAGCTCGCAATGGCTGGATACAAAAGGAGATCTCTTTAGCAATTTCCCCACAACCTCAAGCTAACTTTCAAACTGCAGCAGGAGGCTGTACTAACAACTACACCGATGCTCACGTTAACAAGTCCTCCTTGTTAGGCTAGGTCATACCAGGCGAGATGACGAGCACTTTGTGTGTCATCGGGGCACAATGACCTCGTTTCATCAGATCTGCTCTGAGCGACACCCTCGCTGCCTTTTATCATGGTGGCTCGGGGTGACGTGACCTTGAAAGTGGGGCAATTTGAATGCTCAACCTCTTGGCCCATGGGATGACACGTGCAGAGTGGACAGGGTGACCCTCTCCCACAATCCATCCAGGGTGAATCTGACCAGCCTGTCAGTATGAAAAGAATGTCCACCTTCACTATGTTAAACAAGGATAATGACCCCTGTCTTTTGTACATTTACACAAGCTGCTCTTACATAAATATGCAAAGGACAAAAATTTGCAAAGAAAAATTACGAAGTTAAATATTATTAAGCAATTAAGTAATCATGTGGCATTTGTTTTTTCTATTTTGCTAAATTTTTGCTGATTCGGTTTCAGTGGTTCTCAAATTCAGATAGAGACCCCATTCACTATAAAATACTACTTGACTCTATAGTATATAGAAGAGAAATAATTTATAAAGGCACTGCCCAATGTTACCTTAATGATGATGGGTTCCTTTTTGAGTCTGGTTCCTCTCAAGGTTTCTTGCTCATGTCGTCTCAGGAGGTTTTTACTTGTCACTGTCGTCTCTGGCTTGTTCATTAGGGATCTATATCTGGATATCTGTAAAGCTGATTTTTGACAATGTCTGTTGTTAAAAGTGCTACATAAATAAAATTGAAATTGAAATGAAATTGAAAACAAAAATTCACAGACCTCATGGCTATGCTTTATGGATCTCACTGGAGAACCACTGATTTAAAGTGCTTCTTTTCAAGAATGTATCCAGCCAATGTGCAAATCCCGGAAATGCCATAAACGCAAGTATTTTAATTGCCTTATTCTATTTTTGTACAACACACATGAGCTATATGGACAAAGTGAAAATCTCTAAAAACAGCAATAATGTAATGAGCAATTATAACACAGAAGTGCAACAATGACAGGGCATGTTAGAAAGATAAATGCATCATAATAAACAATAATTTATTAAATACCCGAGTGCAAAAAAAACAAAATCTTTTTTTAAGCGTTAGTGTGACTGTTTGCTTTTCTTGTCCTTGTAGCTTGCATGTTTCTGTTCTATTGCTTGTTTGTTGCAAGATATTGTGTCATTTAAATTGATTGTGGACACCTGGCCATCCCACCCATATGTGCTTGCTGAACATCCCATTCCACATTTAGTCCCCCTTTGCTGTTATAATAACCTCCACTCTTCTGGGAAGGCTTTCCACTAGATTTTGGAGTGTGGCTGTGGGGATTTGTGTTCATTCAGCTACAAGAGCATTAGTGAGATCAGGCACTGATGTTGGGTGAGGAGGTCTGGGGTTGAGTCGGTGTTCCAGTTCATCCCAAAGGTGTTCAGTGGGGTTGAGGTCAGGGCTCTGTGCAGGAAACTTGAGTTCTTCCACTCCAACCTTGGCACACCACGTCTTCATGCAGCTCGCTTTGTGCACAGGGGCATTTTCATGCTGGAACAGGTTTGGGCCTCTTAGTTCCAGTGAAGGGAAATTGTAATGCTATGACACACAAAGATATCCTATACAATTGTGCTTCCAACTTTGTGGACACAGTTTGGTGAAGAACCACATATGGGTGTGATGGTCAGGTGTCGTCAGACTTTTGGCCATATGTAACATGTAACAATCTTTCATCACTGGTTTCTGACATTTTTTAGGCACTTCACTCATCAGGAACCCACCCTCTCTGAGTGACTAAGGCTATCATCTCTCTTAGGGCCAGTCCTTTAGATGCAAACAAATCAGGAGCGAGAGGAGGATAATCCTGAATAATGCACAACCAGGCCAAATCAGGTGACTCAGTGTTTAGCACTGTTTAGCGCTGAGATTTGCTCTATCAGCCTAAACTCTCTGAGAGACACTGAGCATAAGGAGGTGAGAAACTGTGGTAAGCAGCACTTGAAAGTGAAAAGACCTTTGAAATCTCAGTGGCCATTTATCAAGCAGGAGCATGCATGATGATTTGGAAAGGAACTTACGCCAGAAAAACAAGATATCAGGCTTTTTTGTCCCAGTGGTGCAGTAGGATCCAAGGAAGGAAAGTGGTATAAAACAAGAACTGGAAATAGAAAGAGGAGGAGGGGATCAGTGAAGGTCAGGGTGGTGATCAAAATGGAAGTTAGTAGGACCATGTTTCTGAGGCAAGGGCAAGAGACACTGGTGGAGAAAAACAAAACCTTCATAGAGACAAAAGGGGATCAGACAAACACTTAAACACAGGAAGTCTGGAAGTGTGACAGAGCCAGAGATACACACCATGGGATCTGCCAGGGCTTCTAACTCCTAAACGGACAAACTCCCGGCAGACCATATCAGCTAACAAGCTTGTTTACAAAGAAAGGCGAGACACAACCAGCCTACCTGCATCATTTTCAGGTGTTATAAAAATCTGCCTGGTATTTTCATCAAGGTCTGTATCTAAAGGCCATGACTCAGTCAAGACAGAGAGATGCAAATAGGAGAAAAGGACACAAAATCCACTCTGGAAGTACTCTAGAGAATGATTAGCTGGTTTTCCCAGGACTGGAATCCTCCCTTCATTAAAGTGGTTCCTGATTGAGCCAGGATGAAGTAATACGTTTTGTGTTGACTACATTGTACTCCAAAATAATTAACACACACTTTCTGCAAAGCACCCTGTCCTCATCAAAGTCCTCATAAAAAGAGTGTTTTGGCATGGACACATGGGAGTGGGGGACATTGGCAAGTAGGACATACTGCTTTTCACACATCTTTTCTATTATATGATCTAACGATGCTTTCAAATATTCAGCATTTAGTCCATTTGATTTGGACCCTGGTGTGTTTCCCCCTCAGTTCTGTTCATTTAGGCAGGTGAGACTCAATCAACGCTCGAGTGTGGAGCAAAACAAAACAGAGCGAGAAGGTCTCAATCTGGTTCCAAGCTAACTATAGCATGGTTTGATTGCAATAAGAAAGCGATTCAATCCTGAATTGTGCCAACTGCAGGAAGTCAACCAAACATGCCGTGTATTTTGGGTTGTGGGCAACATTTTTTGTAGATGCAAGCTGTTAAACTGGCAGAGCTGGACAGAGCTGTAGAGCTGCAGGAATGCCATGTGCTCTGGATATTTAGACCATCAAATAAAGAGAGAAAATAAATGCTGAATGCGATGTGCTAAATGTTTAAAAATATTTCTATAATTAAATAATTAGCGCCATCTCGATGTTCTACATGCTTTTTAAGAGTTTTACAAGTATGTTTTCATCCCCACACACCTCTCATCCAATTCAATTATGTGCAGTGTGAAACCAAACCAAACAGCAAACAAACCAAAAGCATCAATTTAGCTCTGATTCAGAGTCAGCAAATGGACTAATTGGTGTAAATGTGCCCTAAGAGTCTAGCGTGTCAGTCAGGTACCAAAAACATTTCTGAGCTCTGAGGAGCTTAATCAGTGATGTACAAAGAATAACCGCGTGAATGACGTCAGTGGCAAAGTACAGGGAGGATACAATATGGTAATGAGGCTGCTGCATGCACTAAATGTTCTCATTAGCCATCATTAGTCCAGCTCAAAGAAACCCTCAGGAAATTGAACTCAGGCATGGAGACAGGTTAGAAAACTGGTCAAAATAAAATATTAATAAATAAATGAATAAGAATGTAGATACGTGTGTGCATTTTGTTAAGGAATATATAATTGGATGTATATTACAACCCCAATTCCAAAAGACGCTGTGTAAAATATGAATAAAAACAGAATGCCATGATTTGCAAATCTCATAAACCCATATGTTATTCACAATAGAACATAGAAAACATATCAAATGTTTAAACTGAGGAAGTATACCATTTTAAGGAAAAAAAAAAAAAGGTAATTTTGAATTTGATGGCCACAGCACATCTCAAAAAAGTTGGGACGGGGGCAACAAAAGGCTGGAAAAGTAAGTGTTACTAAAAAGAAACAGCTGGAGGTTAATTGGCAACAGGTCAGTAACATGATTGGGTATAAAAAGAGTATCTTCTACAGTACTTTCACACATTTTTACAGTTACAGGCCTGAGTGGCTATTGGTGCTGTTCTACAATAGTGACCTTCAAAGTGGAGACGGGGAACTCTATACTGTTCACAGTGTGAGCAGCCACGTTGATTTGATGTCACAAGTTGCAACTTCATCTCAAACGAAGCATTAATAAATCACAGGTGCAAAATTAATTTATTCGCATTTTGCACTTTTAGGTCAAAAAGTCCCAAATTACACATTCATTAAGGCAAACAGGAAAAAACAGACGAGACGAGATGTTATTTTGTTTGTTGAAGATGCAATCCATGAACCTGTTACTAAATCAGTTTGCAAACTGTTACACACAGACACCTTTGGTTAATCAAGTAAAGAATAGTAAGATAACCAAGACTTGACTATAAATGAATTACACCCACACTAGCTGCTCACTGGACTTGAAATGACTAACCTCATAATCTGACCCTGAGCAAAATCAATATATCTGTTTTACAGAGGAACATGAATGAAAGCAAAGATGCAGTTTTGTAATCACATTCGAGCAGAGCTTGACCCTGAATCAACATCACTTGTCCAAACTGTCTCTTTCGTCCATTGCCAATTAAGGCTAAGCAGACTGCAATCTGTTAGACAATATGTTCCGTTCCTCTTTACTACACAAGCACACTTACTGCACAACTGTTAAAGGGGAATAAGAATTAAGTTTTGGGAGAGAGGTGTTTACTTTGTTCTCTTTTGTTGACTGCTTTTTTTCGCCCCTTTTCTGCATTGTCTTGTGGAAGACATGCTACAGAGATGCGTAAAAAGGCCTGTTCAGACGCAACAGATGCCCAGTTCTCTCATCTCTAGCCATCTCTCTTCTGTTATTCCACAGACTGTGTTCATGTGGAGAGCTAATGCAGCAAGATAGCAAGATCTTTACTTAGTTTGTTAGTAGAGGTTTGTCTGTCCAACAGATTCCAAGGAAATAAATTTGTTTATAATAAAGTTGTTTTCAGTGTTTCCAACACCATGCGACTTGTCCACATGACCATTTACTCAAAAAGACATTAGGTATGTAGAAACATTGAAACGTATGCATGCATATTAGAAGCCGAATCTGGTTTACAAGAGAGGTCATGAAAATAGTTGCGGTCTCTTGGCAATTTTATAACTCTCTTCCCTCTACAATGTCTGTCTCTCTACAAGGCTGACTGTCAGTACGAATTAACTCAGTGAGATGAGCTATTTTCCTCTCAGAGGATGAGGCAAAGTCTGAAGCTGCTCAAACAGCACCCAATGAGTCGTCTCTATTGCTGTCCCAGAATCTCTTTGAGGGAGAGAGATAGATATAGACAGATAGAGAGAGAGAAAGTTAATACTGTATCTACAGCTCTCTCTCCTCCTGTCCTCCTTTGGTCGCACAATAGTAGCAGTGGGAGAGCAGTAACGCAGCAGTTGATTACACTAAGCACACTGCTCTAATGTAAGCTGTTTTTCATTCCAGTCCCTGTCCACTTTGGAAGAGCTGTAGCCAACATGTCTCCACTCTGAGAGAGGAAAATATGCTGTACACTGACCATGCAGGAGCAGAAAGCAGAGAGTGTTAAAATACAGCTGTCTAGTACAGTATACCTTGTTTCCTGACCTCCCTGAGTCCAGTTCCAGTGTGAGTGTAGTAACGATAGAGGTGTTACAGTAAGCACATCGCATTAATGGAAGTAGATGTTGTCCAATGCCATCCTTGTACATGGTACTGAAGAAGAGCAGTGTGTGCGGGCATCATGTTCATCACTGCAGAGGGAAACACACACTGGGCTACATTAACAGAACAATCCAGGAAAGAGGAGCCCTCTATATTGCCTAGAAAGAAAAATGAATGATGATGTTGACATGTCCTGACACCCACCCTGTGTTTGCCGTATCTGCTATAGTACTATAAATTTATCCTTGCAAAATCTACCATCGGTGAAATAAAAATCAGAACAACATGACTAAAGCGCTTATTTGTAAAGCTTGAGTATTATTACACATGATTAAGTTTGGTTAAATAATTTTTAAAAACATTAAAAAAAAAAAAAAAAAAAGAAACAGTTTATGGGATGACATTTAGCTGTCGGACTGAATGACATTCTGAAAAACAAGATCTCCTGCAGGCTAGTTCCATCAGCCACTGCACAAATGGGCCAAATTAGCTCTGCATGGAGCCTGCTTCAGCAATCAGTGCCTAAGAGTGGACCTCCTACTGACCCCAGCTCAAAAAGCACCAAAATGCAGCAAGAAATACAAGAGGAAAGACACCCTTGATGGAAGTAAATCCAGGATAGCAAAT
The DNA here is from genome assembly GCA_023630585.1 of Cranoglanis bouderius. Taxonomy (NCBI): domain Eukaryota; kingdom Metazoa; phylum Chordata; class Actinopteri; order Siluriformes; family Cranoglanididae; genus Cranoglanis; species Cranoglanis bouderius. Next base: position 5,828,779 of record CM042553.1, on the reverse strand, counting down.
AGAGTGATGATGTACATGGATAAAATTTTTTTTTTTTTTTAATATTATGTTACTTTGAATAGTTAAGTGAGTAGAAGATGAAGTAGTGAGTAGTGGATGATGATATCCAAAAGGCATAAAGTTAAAGGTGAAACATTCTTTTCAACATTTTAAGCAGATTAGTGTATTATTTTTGTTTTGGACAATTTTAGAGTAAAAATAAAAAGAAAATAGAAAGGAGCACCATGCAAAAAATTTGGGCACCCCAAGAGATTTGAGCTCTCAGATAACTTTTACCAAGGTCTCAGACCTTAATTAGCTCATAAGAGCTATGGCACAATCATCATTAGGAAAGGCCAGGTGATGCAAATTTATAAATACTCCAACTCCTCAAACCTTGTCCCAACAATCGGCAACCATGGGCTCCTCTAAGCAGCTGTCTAGCATTCTGAAAATGAAAATAATTGATGCCCACACAGCAGGTGAAGGCTATAAGAAGATAGCAAAGCATTTTCAGGTAGCAGTTTCCAACAGGAATGATGGAGATCAAGTTGTGGTCTGGAAGAGCAAGAAAACTTTCGGCGAGAACTGCTCACAGGATTGCTAGAAAGGCAACTAAAAACCCCCATTTGACTGCAAAAGACCTTAAGGATGATTTAGCAGACTCTGGATTGGTCATGCACTGTTCCACTGTGCAACGACACCTGCACAAATATTTCTTCATCAGAATCCTGTCCCCTCACCACAAAATTCGACACCAGAAGTTTACAGATGAACATCTAAACAAGCCTGATGCATTTTGGAAACGAGTTAAAATAGAATTTTTTGGCCACAATGAACAAAGGTATGTTAACCCTTAAAGACCTAGATAGATTTTTGGGGAATCTGACTCTCCAGTATTTTTTTTGTTTTGTTTTTCTAACATATTACCTCACACATAACACAGCCGTTCCTCTTTGGCTCAGAGGAACAAACTGCATGGGATTCCTTGATGAATCAATGCTGCAGAATGTGACAGCATAACCATGACGTAACCGCATTCAATACGAAGCATCTGAACGTCCAACTGGGACAAATGAAAAGCTGAGAATCTTCACTTTACAGGACTTTTTTTTTAAAGCATATAGATTGGATTAGCAGTTCAAAAGTTATTAAACATTATAGAACAGTTATTTTTAGCCGCGGGTGGCGGTTTCCGTCTTTGGTTAAGCATGGGGGTGGATCGATCATGCTTTGGGCTTGTGTTGTAGCCAGTGGCATGGGGAACATTTCACTGGTAGAGGGAAGAATGGATTCAGTTATATACCAGCAAATTCTAGAAGCAAACATCACACCATCTGTAAAAAAGCTGAAGATGAAAAGAGGATGCCTTCTACAACAGGATAATGATCCTAAACACCTCAAAATCCACAATGGACAAACTCAAAAGGTACAAGCTGAAGGTTTTGGCATGGCCCTCACAGTTCCCTGACCTAAACATCATTGAAAATCTGTGGATAGACCCTGAAAGAGCAGAGCATGAAAGATGGTCCAAGAATCTTACATACCTAGAAGTCTTTTGCAAGGAAAATGGGTGAAAATCCCCCAAACAAGAACTGAAACACTCTGGCTACAAAGTGTTTACAAGCTGTACAATTACAATCCTTTTTTGTTATGTTGAAACTGTAAAATATGGTAACAAAGTAATGTTTACACTGTCCACAGTCAAGCATGGTGGTGGCTCGGTGATGCTCGGGGCTGCTTTGCATCCTCTGGCACTGGAAACCTGTGGCGTGTGGAAGGCAAGATGGATTCATTGAAGTATCAGAAAATACTAGGAGAAAACGTCATGCCATCTGTGAGGAAGCTGAAGCTTGGGCATCATTGGACCATCCAACAGGACAATGATCCCAAGCATACCTCAAATTCCACCAAGGCTTGGTTGCAGAAGAAGTCCTTGAAGTTTCTACAGGGCCATCACAGTCACCTGACTTGAACTCCATAGAAAATCTTTGGTGGGATTTGAAGAAGGTGGTTGCAGCACGCAAACCCAAGAATATTATCTGAACTGGAGGCCATTGCTCATGAGGAATGGGCTAAGATTCCTCAGGAAAGCTGCCAGAAGCTGGTGTCTGGCTATGCATCTCATTTGCAGCAGGTCATAACAGCAAAAGGGTGCTCTACTAAGTACTAAAGATGCTTGCCATAAAGGGGTTGAATAATTTTGAAACTGGAGAAATCATTATAAGTTACATTTTCAGAATTGAGTTTGGGGAAACCACTTGAAGCATTCGTTGTGTTGAACTATTTCAATTGCTTTTGTTTGATTTGTTCATTGCAAACAGCTGAAAGTCTGTAAATTTTGACTATAAACATGATTTGAATGGTTGAATAATTCTGATTGCAACTGTGTGTGTGTGTGTGTATATATATATATATATATATATATATATATATATATATATATATATATATATATATATATACACACACACACACACACATACAGTATCTCACAAGTGAGTACACCCCTCACATTTTTGAAATATTTTATTATATCTTTTCATGGGACAACACTGAAGAAATGACACTTTGCTACAATGTAAAGTAGTGAGTGTACAGCTTGTATAACAGTATAACAGTTTTGCTGTCCCCTCAAAATAACTACAAAAGTGAGTACACCCTGTAGCGTATGATCTATGCTCAAACTGATTTCTAAATGAACCCAAACTAAACATAGAGTAACCCCGAGAGGCCTCCTTTGACCAGATGCACCTTTAGGATGCAAAAAGTCTCTCTGGGACCCACACAGGACTTACCCCTGCAATAAAAGAAGCCTTTGATGACTGAACGTCTGGGAAACGTCATGATTAGTTCGTCAGCAGGGGTCCACCAAAACTCCCGACCAAGGGGCCCTTAAATCTCTAATCTAATCTCGGTTTACGACACACACACATCCACCACACACACACACACATCCACCACACACACACACACACACACACACACACACACACACTTACCTTACTTACACACACACACACACACACACACACACACACACACACACACCCACGCTTACCTTACACACACAATGGAGAAATCCCTCTCTCTTCAATGTAACGTGTAATTATATGTAATTATTCCATGTCTAAATAGTGTGATGTTATTTTGTTTACATGTATTGTGTGCTTATGTAACTAACCGTAATGACTTTAGATAGTTTAATCTAGCATATCATTTTAAATGTCTGTAACCAGGTTTTATTTGTAATATTCTTTACAAATCCATCGAATTTGGTATGTAGTTAATCGTCTCGAGATACCCGGATTGATTATGCATATCACATTGCAATGGGATACATTATTTCATGTTTTTCCTTTAATTTCATTTATAACACGGTATAGACCGGCTCCTCCCTCGACATTTAAATTAGGGTCCGAGACCAGTCAAAGAGAGTCATCCGGACATGCAAACCCAACTTCCTGATTGGCCCATAGCCCAAAGAGGCGTGTGCGTTGGTGTTGTTTTTAAAACACCACCACGCTCACTTCACTGCGGATTTGAGAGTTAGACTTCAGAGTTTGACTTCACTTCTCAACTTCACTTCTTCCGGTTTCTCTCCCCCGGGGCACGTGGAAGCCGGGATCTCTCTCTCTCTCCGGACATAAGGCGCAACTACCTCCGGGCTCGCGCCTTTTCAAACAACAACGAACCAGCGAACTCTACACGACCTCGCACAAACTCTCAACCTTGAGGCCATGCAAGTATAGTTAATGACCTATATCTGCGTTAAGATTGGACCCCTGTGTTACAGGAGAATTAAGTTCGTGCTGGTTCTGAAAAAGGCTAAATAGTTGTTTTTGTCTGCTTCCCTTTCTATCATTACTTTCTCTCTATCCCTTTTCTCTCCCTGTATATAGATGTGTATATATGTATGTTTTGCTTAGAGTTAGTCGTGTGTATCCATAGTCACATATAGCTATTAAAATCTATTATCCCACGCTTGATTTTCTCTGTTTTGTTGACGGGATGAGTCAATTAAATACTGCATAAGATCGATTACCCACTCTATCTTTAATAACAAACTTCGTGAGTTAATTCTTCCTGGCCAGAAGGATAAACTCACTCTTTAGAGTTCATAAAGCTGATCTAGGCCACATACACAGTAAAAATTAATTATAATCCGTTGTAGTTAATTATCTATATGTATATGTGCACCTATATAAATTCCCTTTCATGGCTGATGTATATTTATAACTGGTCACAACACGCATTGATGAGATATATAGATATATTTCACGCCAGTCGAGCTAATTCCTCATATAAATTGGAGAATACATTTAAACGTGTTAAACATCTTTTTTTATTTGTTACATGAATTGTAACTGGTGGAGAATATTATTTTAGACGTTGCAGATTCATCCGAGTTACTACACATTCCTGTAGATAACGCGGGCACGCTTAAAAACTCGTCTCCTTTAAAAAGGTGCGTTGAATCCAAGCGTGCGCTTCCGTTTCGTTTCACGTTTAAAGTTGATCCATCTCATTATTCTGGTGGAAAAGAATAATGCATAATAATGCCCCCTTTTTGTAAATTTTCGCTACTACCCCTAAGTGAAAATGTCCAAATTGGGCCCAAATTGTCAATATTTTGTGTGGCCACCATTATTTTCCAGCACTGCCTTAACCCTGTTGGGCATGGAGTTCACCAGAGCTTCACAGGTTGCCACTGGAGTCCTCTTCCACTCCTCCATGACGACATCACAGAGCTGGTGGATGTTAGAGACCTTGTGCTCCTCCACCTTCTGTTTGAGGATGCCCCACAGATACTCAATAGGGTTTAGGTCTGGAGACATGCTTGGCCAGTCCATCACCTTTACCCTCAGCTTCTTTAGCAAAGCAGTGGTCATCTTGGAGGTGTGTTTGGGGTCGTTATCATGTTGGAATACTGCCCTGCGGCCCAGTTTCCAAAGGGAGGGGATCATGCTCTGCTTCAGTATGTCAGAGTACATGTTGGCATTCATGGTTCCCTCAGTGAACTGTAGCTCCCCAGTGCCAGCAGCACTCATGCAGCCCCAGACCATGACACTCCCACCACCAAAGACACACTTGTCTTTGTACTCCTCACCTGATTGCCACCACACACGCTCGACACCATCTGAACCAAATAAGTTTATTTTGGTCTCATCAGACCACAGGACATGGCTCCAGTAATCCATATCCTTAGTCTGCTTGTCTTCAGCAAACTGTTTGTGGGCTTTCTTGTGGATCATCTTTAGAAGAGGCTTCCTTCTGGGACGACAGCCATGCAGACCAATTTGATGCAGTGTGCGGCGTATGGTCTGAGCACTGACAGGCTGACCCCCCACCCCTTCAACCTCTGCAGCAATGCTGGCAGCACTCATACATCTATTCTGCAAAGCCAACCTCTGGATATGATGCTGAGCACGTGCACTCAACTTCTTTGGTCGACCATGGTGAGGCCTGTTCTGAGTGGAACCTGTCCTGTTAAACCGCTGTATGGTCTTGGCCACCGTGCTGCAGCTCAGTTTCAGGGTGTTGGCAATCTTCTTATAGCCTAGGCTATCTTTATGTAGAGCAACAATTCTTTTTTTCAGATCCTCAGAGAGTTCTTTGCCATGAGGTGCCATGGTGAACTTCCAGTGATCAGTATGAGAGAGTGTGAGAGAGCGATAACACCAAACTTAACACACCTGCTCCCCATTCACACCTGAGACCTTGTAACACTAACGAGTCACATGACACCGGGGAGGGAAAATGGCTAATTGGGCCCAATTTGGACATTTTCACTTAGGGGTGTACTCACTTTAGTTGCCAGCGGTTTAGACATTAATGGCTGTGTTGAGTTGTTTTGAGGGGACAGCAAATTTACACTGTTATACAAGCTGTACACTCACTACTTTACATTGTAGCAAAGTGTCATTTCTTCAGGGTTGTCCCACGAAAAGATATAATAAAATATTTACAAAAATGTGAGGGGTGTACTCACTTTTGTGAGATACTGTATATATATATATATATAGCGCTCTTTTGTAACCATGTAACCAAGCAATTAAGCCTGGGTTAAGAGTTTGGGAAGGTGCTGTACCAGCATTCATGGCTTCATTTTACACTGCTTACACAAGCAAATATAAATAATCACAGAGTAAATTACTTCTGAGTCCCACTAGCATCAAAGATATATTGTGGAGGGTGTGAAAGAGGTAGGGCTCTTTGTAGCCCACTACATTTCCCCTGGTTTAATTAAATTGCAGCGCACACCTTTAGAAACAGCCGTAATGATTATTTATAATACAATAAAGAATCTGAAAATGGGACTGTTTACTGTACAGCCTGAAAGTAGAGTCTTTCATCACTGTATATGCCTCAATCCTCCTTCATTCACTCTCACCCCCATACAATCCTCATACAGCTGCTGGGGCATCAAATGAGTTTTCTGAATAAACAGTGGATCCAGATGAGTGACTGAATGAATGAAATGTTAATTCTGCTCTATTTTCTTTTGCTCCAGGCCACCAGTGGGCAGTGCTGCATTCATGCTTGTGCAAAGAACTGGGTAAAAATATGCCACAGCCATACGTATGTTGAGAGTCTGTGGAATAAAAAAAACAAACTTCTTTGTTAATTCTTGCATGAAAGTCAAACAACGTGAACAGTCATATTTAGCTTGCCTCTGAAGAGTATGTCTTTAAAGTCCCCATGACATCAAAATGGACGTTTTGTGACTTTTAGCATGAATATGTTAGTCTCAAGGTTATCTAACAGCTAGTGTGCTCTAAAATGATTACATAATTCACATTTATATGTATGATATAAGATATAAGCACTCAAAATTGACAGTTTCTCTCTACCACCAATACGGATCAACAGTTGTGATGACATCATTCTGCACTTTGGCTTTTCATTAGATTTTCTGCCCAAATGCTCTCTAGAATCGGGGTGTCCTGCCCCCAATAGTTGTAAGTTTCCTGGCTGTGAGGTAAGCTAAACGCTATTGGCTATTTAAAAAGGGGGGGGAAGGGCCACTCGATATGTCCCGCCCAGACTTCCTGTTTCAGTGGAAATTACATCGACATATCAGATAACACTGTGCGTTTCAAGGCACTTCATGGGGACTTTAAAAGAGCAGCTTTCTTTTCCTTAAATATTTACACGCCAAAGTCTGCCAAGGTGTGCCAGTGCAACTCGCCCAAATCAGCAAAATTGCTTCTCTACATTTGGGTTACCAAATTTCAGTCCTGATTGGAGTCCAGCACAGTTTGGTGATTGCTCTTGCATCTATATTAAATCTGGTAATTAACTTGCGAATTGAACAACGTACTGAATGAGTAAACATACTGGCCTTAAGTCCTTATGGACTGAAATTGGGAAATGTTCCCATACTGACAAGCTATAAGCTACAGCTTAATGAGGCCTGAAAGAGACATTCCTTTTTCTAAAGTCTCAGCCAATTTACATTACCAATCATATTTTCCCCTCCTAAATCATATATGAGTTGCCACTGAAGTTGCCAAGTCTTGCTTGGGCAGTTTACACCATGATGGCAGCAAACTTTCTGGCTCCTGGCAGAGTATTAGTGCATCTCTGCATTCACGCACATATGTGAGTGGCCTTGGCAGCTAAGTCTTAGCCAGGGCTGAAAGAAATAAATCTATCTTACTACACTTTACTTTTGCAGCAAAATTATTTCTTTTTTTTTTTTTTTTTTTTACACATCAAAGTTTTGGTTGCCAAGACATTTGTACAAGTTATGCTGTAACAGTACCAACCTTTCTGGCTGGCAGAAAATTTCTGTCTGTATATTTACACACATACTATTGGCTTTGTCTGCCAAGGCTTAGTGCCAACACCTCCCGTTTGTGGCTCTACGTTCTAAACTAAATGTCATTGAATAAACAAGGCTTGTTTTCATTTTGGTATTTATGCACTGAAGTCTTGTTTGTTAAGAATAGCACATTATACAATGTAAACGCTCCAAACATTCTAGCTGCTCTCTACATGGGCACATCCAATACATCCATCCATTTTCTGTACTGCTTATTCTACACAGAGTCGCAGGGACCCTCGATTCTATCCCAGGGGACATCAGGGCACGAGGCAGGGGACACCCTGGACGGGGTGCTAAGCCATATATATATATATATATATATATATATATATATATATATATATATATATATATATATATATATATATATATATATATATATATATATTTTTTTCTCGCTTAGTGACTTCTGAGGTGATCTTTTTTCTAAGGAATTTTCTTCTCCCCTTACATAAGTAAGGCTATGGACAGCCTTCCACTGGAAAGCATAATGAACAATGAAGACCGGGTTAAAGTGAGCAAGTCTTATCTAACCCATTCCCTGAAAGATCCGTAACACCAGTATAATGTTACATTCATGGACACTTCCTCCCATCGTGTAGTTTCACAACACAACTTAAAACACCACCTAGACATTGTACAGCCAATGACATAGACATGTATGGGATATATGGATATCTGCCAATGGACAACATCTACCCAGAAACTGGTTCCTGCTCACTCAAATGTGGAGAAATATTCTGGAAACCTCAGACAGACAGCTTTAAACAGTAGGTGTAGCATCTGGGGCTACCGGACCTCAGCTCACTGAGAATGTTCTTCAGGAAGTTTGCCCAGTGTGTGAAGCTACTCACTGAAGAAACTGTGAAGAAGAAAGAAACCGGCAGCTGCAAAACGCAAGTACAACTCATTCAGTGAGATTTCAGGGCTGTGTCCCAAGCTGCATTCAACACATTAATTAGAATGCGTGAATAATGAACTATATTGTGTACACTAATGTGACTGTCACAGTTATTGAACACCGAGTGAATGAGCAAAACCTTTCTACTTTAATAAGAGCTTGTCTTCTAGCTAGTGAGCAAAGGTTAGCTGGCAAGCTTAATTCGTGCTCCGGCACCTCTTCGCTGTTATGATGCCTGCGGCTCTGTGTGAAGCTGTATCTAACATTTTGGGGATGGACTTTGGCTGTACTTATTTTAGGCACAGTAACATAGGATGTATCTGAGATGGTGTCTGATGGCGTACAGTACATGTATGAACACTCCCACCAATCTGAGCCTGACAGCTGTAAATGTGAATTACTAAAACAGGATTTCACAGGTGACAAAGAGCTTTTTAAGAATGGTGGTTTACAGTATTTATTTCTCCTCTAACTCCTAATATTCTTTCAATTAATCTTTACTTTGCTTAATCATTATTTCTATAAACAAACAGATTTCTTTGCTTATTAAACATCTAAGCACTGAAGTCTTGGTTGAATATTTTGCAGACTTAACAGCCTTCCATTCTGAGAAGAGTGCTGCTTCACTTGGCTCTCAGCTGGTTATGTTTTTCCTGTAAAGACCTAATGGGCTATGCCCTCCAATTGTTATGTGGTTACATGGGATCTTACTGCAGCTACTGACTTTGACAAAAAAAAAAAAAAAAAAAAGATCAGTCAGTTCTCCATGTCTGTGCGATCGATCTGATTTCAGTCATGTTGTCAAAGGGCTCAGTGAATCGTCTCTTAATGAACCAGCCCATAGTGTAGGCTACAGTGCCAGAAGACCAGGGCAGCACCCAGATACAGTTAGGCCACTGAGTTATATTAAGAGCTCAGCAGCTTGGCTAAAGGCACACCAACTGCTGGTTTTGTAAGCAATAACAATCACATGGGTGTTGATGTCACACACCTACAAGTCTGCAAGTCATAAAGAAGCTTCGTCTATGCATTTTCACTGAACACACAATCTTCCATCATCTTGGGGTGTGCTTTGCACCAGCTACGCAATTGTTCATGGTTTTACCATCTAAATGTGGCTCCAGTGATGTTTGTGTATGGGCTAGTGATGGATTTCTTGTCCCTGCATGTTCCACTATTGCTTTAGCATTGCCCCCTGCCAGTCTGGAGAGCATGAAATCAGTATACTTTCTACAAACCTCACTGTGGTTCAGTGTCAAAGTAGAAAACACCATAATCATTGGTATCATTCGTTCTCTTGGAATGAACGAAAATAACCTGGAAGCCCAGGCGACATGCATGTTGGTGTTTATGGTCTGACGGACACAAGTCATACACTACAATTTAAGAAATCTTTCATTCTCATTTAAAAGTGCGAAAACAAGATGAGGTCCACTGGTGCACCGTTCCATTCACCACCTCTGAACTAACACACAGCCAAAACAGTGTTCTGCTTCTTTAATGGAAATGATACTACAAACCTTTTACACAAAGTCCATGCGATAAATTGTGTGACATATAAAAGTTAGAAAAGAAATGCAGGGCTTTTAGTATGTTTAAGGGAATATCCGAAACCATATTTTTATCACTGGTGTCATGTTCAATTTGACGACAATCCTGCAGGAGATTATTATTAAATCAGGAAAAGACAAGATAATACCATGTTGACAAGAAAGAGAATTACAGGTCAATTAATTTCAAGATTCATTCACTCAGTACAGAAGAGACTGCACAACAAAACATGTATTAAAGATTAAGAGAGATTTCCTGTAGCTAATATATTATGTAGCCCTTTTAGCACGCACACACAACAATGAACATACATATTATATGTATGTTTAATAAAAAGATGAAGCTGGTCTTAGGATTGAGCAATACATATGTAGTAGCAGTTGCTGTCATATGGAATTCATACCATAATTAGCTTTACATATGGTGACAAAAGTCATGTTGTATAAAGTGTAATCTACAGTTGAGATGCCGTAGCCACCCATAGCCTAGAGACTATAAGAGCATAATTGGCTGCTTACTCTTTGGGAGTTATTCTCTGTCCCCCACTGATCAGACTTACATTAGCCAATCAGAGGTGTGCATGCACTCATGTATACAGAAAGATGAATATCATTCAGATAGTATCTGGCTAGCCTGTAACATTGCACAAGTAGCAGTTTGAAATGATGTAGCGGCCGCCTTTCTTACAGAAATCATGCGTTAGCCCTCACACTCTCAGGCTGGCTAGCTGCTATATGATAGGGGAGAAAACTAGGCAGTGTGAGGCAACTAGTGGGCAATTAATGTATTAGGAGAAAATGTAAAAATGAAGAAGAAAAAATATATATAAAGATTTATATTAAGATCACTCAACATGACTTGCTCATGGTTTTTCTAAAATTGCTTGCGGAGCTCTTAGTCCTGAGCAAGTGTCAAAGGATGATTATATGGAATTGAACAGACTGTTAAGAAAATGGCATAGGTTAGCAGCAAAAGCACCAGCTGTATGATTTAATTGTATGCATCCATCTCATGAATAACTATAATATGATGTGCTATCAATATATCATTACTGTGAAGCTGATGCTACATGTCTGAGCCCACCATCACTACATATGGGGCTGAGCAATTCTAAAAGATACAACATTTCCAAAATAAAATAGCATAACTATTTTTGAAAAGACATTTAATGAGTTTGCATAGAATAAAGGATATATCCAAAGTGCACACATGTATTTAAGAGAAGGTGCTGTAGCATTTAAATGCCGTATCTTGCAAAACATTTTGACAGCACTGTACCGCTGTGTTGTAGTGAATAACTTTCCTTTTACTTACGCAGACAAACCTCTCTACAAATGCACGTCTCCTTTTATACATTTTCAGAAGTGTTGTTCTCAACCATATAACAAAAACAACAACTCTCCATTCTTAAACAAAAACAATGGCAGCACTTCTTTCAAAAACAACATGCCAGAGACATGCGAAAGGAAAGGCTAAGTGTTAAGACTTTTCTTCTGTTTGTGTGCTCGTGCTTGACTGTCATTAGTCATTAGAGCGAAAGAGATGGTGGGCCACTCTGACTGTATATGGAATAGAGAGGTTAAAGAGCATTGGGTAATGGAGGTGAGGTTATCACAGGGCGCGGAGCCGGGCTAGAAGAGCCTCCACGTCAGTCTCTCCGTTAGCTGAGCAGCTGGGGGGAGTTTGCTCCTTTTCACTCTCTCGTTCTCTCGCTCGCTCCTTCTCCTGCTCCCTCTCTGGGCGGCGGGCTGATCTCTGTGCTGCAGATGAATGGGCCTCGCTCTCATAATGAGCCTCCTTGGAAGTGGGGGCTCGCGCCGAGTTGAAATTGATATTCTGCCGAGACCGTGACCTTTGCAGAGGTACCTTTGTGTTTTCTGCAGGATGGAGAAAGGCAGAAAAACAGATGGAGAGAGAGAGAGAGAGAGAGAGAGAGAGAGAGAGAAAGGAAGGGGTAAAAAATGAGTGCATTCTCATCAAAGTATTTATCCCTGTTAGCAGCTTTTAGAAAATTGGCTGTGAGAAGCCGGGGGAGTCATCAGACAAATGAAAGGCAGCCCAAGGAGGAGAATGTGTCAATCATCGAGCCATGCAAATGACACCTGTGGGACAACACTAACATAATTAAATCGAAGCATATCCTTGTACAAGTAGAGGATTGCATCACCCATCACCCATTCTCCTTCCTACAGGAAACCTCTCACCTCATATGGACAAAAAGCAGAAGGATTAGTAGTCTCGTGTGATTTCTATTAAATAAACCTTTTGTTGTGCAAGGTATGCACCCTGGCCTTCATCTCTCACCCCGCTTGTCTTCTTCATAAGAGTATATTAGCTCCGCCCTCACGTGTGATCAGAAGTGGCAGCCCTCTGGACTCCTGCGCTCCACTCTGCCACACGGATCATTAGCCAAAGATGTGCTTGATTGAATCGACCACCAGCATCTCTCCATTCTCCTCATTCGCCCTCTCCCCATGTAAGAGAGCATAGAGAAGCTGCCATCTCTTATGGATTACAGCCCTGAGCTGAGTGCGTTTAAACTTTATCTGGCTTAAAGGGAAGAAAGAAACAAAAATGGAGATGTACACAGACAGATAGCAGGGGGAGAGCTTGGATGGTGAGAAATTCATATTAATGTGACCTCGCATCTGAACGGAGCAGAGGAGTAAAGTGTTTTTCATCCAGCGCTTTCCGGAGTATGAGGATGTGTTGTCAGATCAACGGCGGCTCCCAGCTCGGCCGCATCACTCATAACACGGTTGAAGCTACTGTCTGAGATGCAGATTAAAAAAGTGACAGGGGCAAAGCTGGATGGGGTTGTGAAACATCACAGCTGCTTTGATAAATGACAAAGGAAATGACAACACTACTAAACAATACTGAAGCACAATTTCCTGTACTGGAGTCTCACAACCACATAAATTGCCTGTATTTAATAGAGTTTTATAGAGCTGTTCCAATTCTGTCCGAGGAGGCTGTGAAGGTCAGACTCATCAGACCTCATAATTTTCCAAGCTGCTGTGACAGATATAGCAAATGTCCACAGACAGACGCTCAGCACGGCCTGAACTACAACTAACCCTTCACTCAAGCTCAAACTTTGCACAAGCAGGCCATCAACTACCTGTGACAGCTACATCAATTTATGATTGAATGGCATTTCAATTGCAAATGAAGCAGTAGGGAGTGGTAGAGAGTACAGTGAAGTCTGCACAGCTCTAAGATGAACGCTATGTGGGCTATACAGGGAGCTGTACTTGTGGGGCAGGATAATTAAGGCTGTGTACGGAGCTGCAAGTTTGTATTCCATTCCTCTCATATAACCAGTGTGTATGACTACATGCTTATTTGTTACCGTGTGGCACTCGCTGCCCCATGCTTCAGGCCACACACTTTAGTCATACCCTTTCTTCCTTACTTTCTCCCACTCGTTTCATTTGGATCATTTAAACGTTATTTTGTTGCATTTTGTTTGACATTTGACTCAGTTGATATGACCAGGCTCTGTTTGTGTGTGTGATGAGCATGATTTAATGAGTATTTTTAAATGCCTCCTGAAAACTGGATGATAAGACTGCAATAAGCCTGCATTTGGACAAGGATCTTGAGAAGAATGCTCATTGCTTGCCGATCAGAAGACGCAAAGGAGGAATTAGTTAGAATGTATGGTTTCAGCCTGAGAGACAGTTTCACTGCTTTTCAGATCCTTGTGTAATCCATTTGAAGCTATACTAGTTTCCATATGCTGTCTTACACGACAAGATTTTGAGGCCACTTCATCCCTCACAACAATAGCAAAATATCTCCCAATTTCAGGCTGGTTTTAAATTATTATCTTTTCAGATAAACCTGTGGTATGGGGTGTGTAAAATCCATTTTTAATGGATTTCATATCTACCCTGACTTTGAATTATAACTATTAAACATTTATGACTCAACCTCCTGTTTCATGTGGGTCGACTGTCTACTATGAAATATGCAATATTGATGTTCAATAATCACTGAAAGTATTTGAATGGAAGTTATTTAGATACACTAAATGGACAAAAGTTTGTGGACACCTGACAATCACATGCATATGCGCTTGTTGATCAACCCATTCCAGATTTTACTGTCATAATAACCTCCACTCTTCTGGGAAGGCTTTCCACTAGATTTTGGAGCGTGGCTGTGGGGATTTGTGATCATTCAGCCACAAGAGCATTAATGAGGTCAGGCACTGATGTTGAGTGAGGAGGTCTGGGGTACAGTCGGTGTTCCAGTTCATCCCAAAGGTGTTCAGTGGGATTGAGGTCAGGGCTCTGTGCAGGACACAATCGAGTTCTTCCACTCCAACCTTGGTAAACAATGTCTTTATAGAGCTTTGTGCACAGGAGCAGTGTCATGCTGGAACAGGTTTGGGCCTCTTGGCTCCAGTGCAGGGAAATTGTAATGGTACAGCATAAAGACATTCTATAGTCTACTGTGACATTTAATTGTGTGGTTTCAACTTTGTGTCAACAGTTTGGGGAAGGCCCACATATGGGTGTCATGGTCAGGTGTCACATACACATACACATCATGTGCATCACAAGCACAAGACAATATTATTTTTTGAGGGTCAGGAGCACTGGTTCAGACTCTGATTCATGATTATATAAGAATGTGTGGTGTTTTATTCTGTGCAAAGCTTGCACTGTGGGGACAACGATGACTGAGGGATGACTAAGGATAAAAAAAAAAATAAAAAAAATAAAAAAGAAAATAAAAAAAAGACATTCTGTCTCGCGGTCTCTAACATTTTCAACATCAGTTAGAATTTTATAAATCCTGTCATGTGTGTCAGACTGATCTTAACCTGATCTGATTCGCCTATCAATCACAGTGACCAATGATACCATCCTTCCATCCATCCATTCTTCAAGCCATTCATGCTCATTCAGTCTCTTTGGGAGAGTTAAGATGGCAGTTCTCCCACACAGCGTGTTTTGGCATTACGGATGTCACTCTTGCCTTTTATCAGCGCGTGTGCCACTCAGCTCAGTGCTCACAGAATTTTGCTCACGTCCGGTGCCAGCTAGCCGATACTCATTTCTCTCTCCAAATAGAACAAGAGTGCAAAACAGATTTCTGAGATCATTTTCTCAATTTGCATTTGCACAGAGCCTCTTGCGAGAAGATGACTTTTCATCTCTTTCACTCACAACCCCCTCCCCCAAAAGTTTGGCAAGCAGCTCAACAGAACGTGACAGTCGACAAGGACGCTTGATCAGTCTAACGAGCTGGTATGCAGGCAGGCTTACGAATAGCAGTGACATAGTCTGTCCCATTTCTTACAATGTCAGGGTGCCTCAGCTCAATGCAATAAATATATATATACATATATATATACACACACACACACACACACACACACACACACACACACACAGTGGGGGGAAAAAAGTATTTGATCCCCTGCTGATTTTGTACGTTTGCCCACTGACAAAGAAATGATCAGTCTATGATTTTAATGGTAGGTGTATTTTAACAGTGAGAGACAGAATAACAACAAAAAAATCCAGAAAAACACATTTCAAAAAAGTTATGAATTGATTTGCATTTTAATGAGGGAAATAAGTATTTGACCCCTTCGACTTAGTACTTGGTGGCAAAACCCTTGTTGGCAATCACAGAGGTCAGACGTTTCTTGTAGTTGGCCACCAGGTTTGCACACGTCTCAGGAGGGATTTTGTCCCACTCCTCTTTGCAGATCCTCTCCAAGTCATTAAGGTCTCGGGGTTGACGTTTGGCAACTCGAACCTTCAGCTCCCTCCACAGATTTTCTATGGGATTAAGGTCTGGAGACTGGCTAGGCCACTCCAGGACCTTAATGTGCTTCTTCTTGAGCCACTCCTTTGTTGCCTTGGCTGTGTGTTTTGGGTCATTGTCATGCTGGAACACCCATCCACGACCTATTTTCAATGCCCTGGCTGTGGGAAGGAGGTTCTCATCCAAGATTTGACGGTACATGGCCCCGTCCATCGTCCCTTTGATGCGGTGCAGTTGTCCTGTCCCCTTAGCAGAAAAACACCCCCAAAGCATAATGTTCCCACCTCCATGTTTGACGGTGGGGATGGTGTTCTTGGGGTCATAGGCAGCATTCCTCCTCCTCCAAACACGGCGAGTTGAGTTGATGCTCATCATCTGACCACAACACTTTCACCCAGTTCCCCTCTGAATCATTCAGGCAAACTTCAGACAGGCCTGTACATGTGCTTTCTTGAGCAGGGGGACCTTGCGGGCGCTGCAGGATTTCAGTCCTTCATGGCGTAGTGTGTTACCAATTGTGTTCTTGGTGACTATGGTCCCAGCTGCCTTGAGATCATTAACAAGATCCTCCCGTGTAGTTCTGGGCTGATTCCTCACCGTTCTCATGATCACTGAAACTCCACGAGGTGAGATCTTGCATGGAGCCCCAGACCGAGGGAGACTGACAGTTTCTTCCATTTGCGAATAATCGCACCAACTGTTGTCACCTTCTCACCAAGCTGCTTGGCGATGATCTTGTAGCCCATTCCAGCCTTGAGTAGGTCTACAGTCTTGTCCCTGACATCCTTGGACAGCTCTTTGTTCTTGGCCATGGTGGAGAGTTTGGAATCTGATTGATTGATTGCTTCTGTGGACAGGTGTCTTTTTACAGGTAACAAACTGAGATTAGGAGCACTCCCTTTAAGAGAGTGCTCCTAATCTCAGCTCGTTACCTGTGTAAAAGACACCTGGGAGCCAGAAATCTTGCTGATTGATAGGGGATCAAATACTTATTTCACTCATTAAAATGCAAATCAATTTATAACTTTTTTGAAATGCATTTTTCTGGATTTTTTTGTTGTTATTCTGTCTCTCACTGTTAAAATACACCTACTATTAAAATTATAGACTGATCATTTCTTTGTCAGTGGGCAAACGTACAAAATCAACAGGGGATCAAATATTATATATATATATATATATATATATATATATATATATATATATATATATATATATATATATTATACTATATATATTAGTTATTAGGAGTGATTATGTGATCTGTCTTTCCTTGGACCATGGCCATAATGGAGTTAAATGGCACGTGGTGAATTTGAGATGATGGAACAGTGAGTGTCAGTTCAGTGGGAGGCTATCATACCATATAATGGAATGACTCGATTACTTTTTTTAATTAGCAGAGTCAAAAAGTGGGTGAAACTATGACAGCACAGTCACAAATACTGAACTCACTGTTTCATCAGTAAATAATGTGTTATTGGATCAGAAAGAAGTTTTACATACGCACTACTCAGTTCTTAATGTTAATCTAATTTCTTTAGTGCTAAAAAATCTATACCTGGTCTAAAGCCAAAAAAAATGGTGTTTAGACAGAAAAGAACAATAGCAAAATGGGTAAAAGTGTGTCTCAATAGCCAGCAGTAAAGCAATGCAGGATGATATAATGCTACCGCTTGATGACTAAATCTAGCTTAATGATCTGGCTTCTCCTGCCGGACCTCTCATTTTCGCTCTCTGTGAAGTCTCAGCACACTCGTTTATCTACATTTGGGCAATAAAGGAAGAGGGGGGATGGCACAGGGTGACAAGGTTGGGGAGGATCACAGCTAATTCTGTATGAGGGTGGATTGAACCTGAACCACCAGTCATAAATAATACCTTAATTGATGCCTAAAAACGAGACAGGACAGTGTGTTTGAGTGCGTGAGGGAATCACTGAATATGTGTGTGTGTGTGTGTGTGCATGCACATGTGAATGGTCTAATACCAAGCACAAAAATAAAAGGGTGAAAGGGGGGAAAAAAGACATTAATGATACAAAGTGGTGATAAATCTGGCAGAGAAGGAGGCATTAATGTCAGGCAGAGGACTAGCAGAGCGATGGCCTGCACATTTTCCCCGTGTTCACGTGAGTTAAGCTGTAATTAAGCACATTATCACTACCATAGCACATCCATGACTGCTCCTCTCCCCACACTACATCACATAAAACACATATTTATGCTTCTCTACCGCTTGATAATTAAGGATGGAACCCAATTAACACAGAAATGAAAGTGTGAATAGGTGAGGGTGTAGAGAGTGCTGAGGTTGGAGTGGTACTATTCTCCCAGGTGTGTGCAGGAGCCCTGATACCTGCTGGGGTTATTGTGACTCATATCAAAGTGCATCCTGCCGCTGTACTGGGATTTTGTGGGATTCTCATTGTGAACCTGACACCATGTTGGCTATGTGGAAACACAGAAAGGGAATAAAAAAAATTCTGCGGATGCATAAACAGCATAATTTACAGGGTTCCCCTCTAACTCCCTAGGGCTGCGTAAGACTCTGAGAAAGCATCCGTATGCACACACTGCTTGTCTGTGTCTAATAGACAGCTCTTTGTGGTCGCGGTGCTGTGGTTGTATTGAGTCCTTAACAAAAAGCTGCAGCGGGGAGTTCTAATCCCAAAGCATTCAGCTCCGTGCTAAAATTAATTAGAAATTAAAATGCCTTAATGCTTACTTGAACCCAGGGAGAAAAGAAAATGTCAGCAAATGATGTTTGTTTAGGGGATAAGGAGATTGTGGGAGACTGGAATAAAATGTAGCTGATAAGGCGTTTAAGGACATTCAGATAAAACATCTATAAAGGTGATCTAGAAGAATTTTTAATTTAGACCATAAAATCAACACAGTTTCTCATTATAACACAAAACCATTGAATGATAAAAGGATATAGAGTTGTATTTAAACAATATGACACATCGTTGCGTCAAACAGAATGCGTGCAATAGGCACAAATCCTTCAATATACCTTGAATGCACAAAGTGCAGGCCAGGATGTAGGCTTTTGTAACAAAGTTGCTTCTGTCAAATTACTTTTAGGTGTTACTATTAGCTTTTGAGTGAAGAGCTTTCTGGATTGCTGAATTTTAGAATTTTGCTTTGCTATTTTAGTGCAGTTTATACGTGTGGTAATAACTTTTTTTCTAATACGGTGAAAGGAATGAGAATTTATGGTCAAGCTGAAAACTAAGACAGTTTTTCACATTTGTATAATAAAATATCATGATGTTATAAATGAAATTATGTAGAACTAGACGTCTACGGCGTCGATATGGATGCCTCCACTGCCAAAGTCTAGTCCTTCTTGTTACAAATGTATATGCCTAATAAAAACTTAAAATTTACTTCAACAGGAAACTATTGGGGGGAAAAAAAACTATTTCAGAGATTTGACCTTGCCATGACCTTGACCTGATAATCTCAGATAGTTGGACAGACAGACAGACAGACAGACAGACAGACAGACAGACAGCAAAACTGTAAATAGCCAGAAAATGGAGCTTGCCTTCCTGAGCATGAATGTGTAAGTAACATCTTTGTATGACAAAGAGAAAGGAAGCTAGTACAGAAAACCTATTTCAGACATTTGACCTTGTAGTGACCTTGACCCTGTTTGGATCATTTTCAAAATCAAATCAGTTCATCTGCTGGTTAAAATGATAATTCCATATAAATCCTACAAACATTCAACCACTTTTTTCTTAAGATAACAATAGCACTAACAATAATCTCAGGTGGAAACATGGACAGTCTGAAAGACCTAGTCGAGGAGACATAAATGTATCTCAAAGTTAATCTTGCTGAGCTACACCAGCTAAACTAATCTGGAATAGTTATCTGAAATATGTCTCTATCATCTTCACACATCTGGATCTCAATATGTTTGTCAGTTCTTCTTGGCAGAACTGTTCAAGCTCTGTCAGATTGGAGAGCTTTGGTGAGCAGCAATTTTCTTTCACAGATTCTCAATTGGATTGATGTGTGGGCTTTTACAGGGCCACTATAACACAATCAGGCTCTTCGTTATTCAACCACTTCAGTGTAGCTTGGGCAGTACGATTAGGATCTTTCTGTTGGAAGGGGAACTCCTTCCCAGTCTGAAGTATCTTATAGATCAGAACAAGCTATATTCTGGGACTGCCCTGTATTTGGCTCCTTTCACCTTACTCTCAACCCTGACCAGTTTCCCAGTCCCTGCTAATTCAAAGCCACCACCATCATGCTTCGTTGTGGGAATGGTGTTCCCAGAGTGATGAGCAATGTTGGATTTCTGCCAATTTTTTTTCCCTTTTTGGAAAAATCCAAACAAGATTTCATATTCCCCCCCCGCCAATAATGCCTTTCTTCTGACCACCTTTCAGTAAAGCCTAGCTTTGTGGAGTGTTTGGGTTAGGGTTGTCCTGTGAACAGCTTCTCCCATCTAATCTGTGGATCTCTCCAACTCCTTGTGGTTGCTTCTTTGACTAATCCCCTCTTTGCCATGTTACAGACTTTTTTGGATGGCCTCCTCTATACAATCGACAGTTGTGCTATATTCTTTTTATTTATTTATTTTTTTTAATAAAAACCTTACTTGACCAGAACTTTGTGCCAGACTTGTTTTGATTGCTCCTTAGTCTCCATGATGCTGTTTATGTTCCTGACATATAATCCCAATTAAATCCATTTCAGTTCTGAGTTGTAACACTACAAAATGTGGAAAAGTTTAAGATGGTGTATACTTATATAGTGCACTGTAAATGAGAGGACAGTAAAGCGTATTTTAAACCACTTTATTAAACCAGATGCGATTATGTGTGCTGCTTCTGCGTGTTGCAGTGACGTGCTCTGTTGATTAATGTAGCTTTTTAAACCAGCTAGAAGGAGAAGAAGCAGTGGAGTGCACACAAACCACAACTTTACCTGATTTCTGCAGTTTTTTGTTAGAATAGTGCCACTAGAAATATGTACAAAATACATGAGCACACCCTGCACTGTTCATGACATGCATGCAAGAACAAAAGTGCTGAGGAAGTCATTTCTACACACTTTTTTATTACTGGCACGTTACATTGGGAAGATGCTGCTGTCAATCAGTATGTGATCTGAGACGCCTACACAGTTCTGATCATGCAGAAAATAGGACTTTTGTAGTAGTTTTTAGTTATAAATAAATTAGAATTAGAAATGTATATTTATTCAATCTACCACTGGTAAATGCTTATTAAGGAAAGATTAAAAAAAAAACACCACCACCACCTGAACCCATATTGCCAAGGGCTTTAAAATCAAGAGAATAATTTTGATCATAAACCAAGTAGTCAATTTTTTCATCTGAATTCTGAGCTGAAAAGCAGAAAGTACACTCATCAACAGCATGCTATTAATTACAGCACACTGAATCAAATTGCAAACCACCACAAGTAAAGAGCAATGAGGTTAGTCAGACTACAAAACACTCAGGGATTGCTATTGAGCAGAGGTGCTAAAAGCTAATCACAGCTACTGCAACATGGCCCACGCAGAACCATAAACATAAAAGTTAGATCGACTGTTTCCATACAACACAGACAAGTAGCCATTCAGAAATGCAGACCTTTTACAAATCTACTTCTTCTGTCCTCTCCTCTCCAGTCAGTCAACTACTAATCACTGTTACAGGAGAGCTAATGGCTTGAGGATGGCGCTACTTCAGTCAATTTTTCTCACAGCAATTGCCCGTTATTTGCTTTAAACTGTCCCGGTTTCTGCTCAATGCTCACTGCACCTATGACAGTAAGTTGCAAGATATTTGTTTGTAGATGATCGGTTACAAACAAAAAAGGAAGAATCAGTAGCTTAGGAATCCAGTACAGCCTTCCTGAGGACAGAGAATCCCAGAGATAAACATTCACAAGACCAGACATCACTACTGTAATCCTGGATCAGATATAAGCAGTTTTATTTACAATTAAATAAGTTATACAGGCCGGATGATCAAGATAATCTAGATAATGCGGACAATATGGACAGAAGCCTACTGCAGCAATCTGATGACAATGAGAGAAAATAGTGAACATATCTGATGCTTGTGTGTAAACGTGACAGCAGAAAATAAATCACATGAGAAAAACAAAAGCCTGATCCTGATGCTTACTAAAACAGATAGGTTACAGAGGCTGAGCCAGCTGAGCCTGAGCAGCACGTCCTGAGCAGCAGCAAGTCGGACCGGATGAAATTTAAATATTGATTTTGGTAGATGCTGGGGTTTATAAATACATGATAACCATTTGTCTTGAGACTCTTCCTCAGCAGGATCTCTTTCGCCCTCTCCCTCATTTCCTGATGTGGCTGCAGAAAAGCTCCAGGATGTATGTCTGGACCCATACAGCTCATGTAGGTACAGGCACCTGGTAATTATTCTCCTCAAAGCATTAATATTTATTTCCATCTGACGTATTTCTTCTAGCTTACTTTCCTCTTTCCAGGTATCATCCATCTCTGTTCTTCCTCTTTTCTATTCCCCAACAACCTCTCCCCCCCCCCCATCAGTCTTTTAGGTTAATGAGCAGACAGACTGATGAGCTGCAGACGGGAAGAGGGAGAGGCTGACTGAGTGGAAGGGTGTAGACAGTGGGCTGTCTGTCAGTTATCCAGGCTCAGGACTGAAGGACGAGGTGATGGCATTGATCTGACTGGCCTGTAATAAATGAATGTTCAGTGACACAAGCACAGAGCTGGGCCTGTGAACAAAATCACCGTTGGCTAAGTGCAGCTCATGCCTGCTGGCAAAAGCAAACATTTCATCCCATGACTGATGTCTTGCTTAAAGTTTCAAACATTATTGTACGGAGGGAGATGCATTAACAATCCTTTTGATAAAATTACAATGCAGGTTGAAAAATGTTATGCCATACTTAATCTTATTACAAAAGGAAAGTGTTTATATATATATGTATGTGTATGTGTGTGTATATAGATATATATATATATATATATATATATATATATATATATATATATATATTACTGTTAGAGGTGCAGTTTCTAATGTGTTTCTAGAGCTTCAAAAATCATAGGATTTCAGACACACTCCATAAAAACTGATTTGCAATCTTACCATGCAATGAATCATACTGCTACAGAGCCTCTGAGGTAAAACAATGGTTATTTTGTTGCATTGATTTCTGTCTCGCTCAAATATTAAGGCCATGAGTTAATATTTCGAGGCCACAAACGAAGTATCTTATGGACACAAATTATTATATTGTTGCCATCAGATAGCCATGAAGTCGTAGCCATGAATTGTGAAACTTGAGCTCACAATTTAATGTATTGTGGAAATGCCTTACTTCATACATGTCATCCAGTTAATTATTTCGTGGAAATGTCTATTCATTTTAAGAATTCTCTTAAGGTGACATGGGCTAATAAAATCAATGTCACCAAGCCACTGGCTCCAGTATGTGTCATTCCATCTTCATGCTTAGGTTCCTGTGGCCACAATGGTCTAATTCAATTGCTTTATCTGTCTTATTCTTACTGTTTTGAAGTACAATTATTGGCAAGTTAAACATCTCATGGCCACAAAATAGATCTTGAGACGCTTCACTTGTGGCCTTAATATATTAATTCATGGCCACAAGAAGCTTAAATCATGGCCACACCTTATTAGAAAAATATACAGCATGTCACCTCAGCAGCTCTGTGTGCTGGATTCTTTGTTCAGCCGAAGCAGAGCTGCTCAGATCTGCCAGTCTCCCTAAAACCCACAAAGCAGATGTAGGTTGAACAGATTTGATATTTCTGCTACCTATTTCCTGAAATCTGAAGACGAGCTGTCAATAACAGAAGTAATTTATTATTCTTGATAAATCAGCTCAGGAGGTATTGACCATGCAGGCAGCTTGGCCTTCTTCAGTTGCAGCAAGAAAGATTTCACGCTGTGAGACAGAGTGCTGCAATACTGTCATCAGATAAAAGAAAGAACGTGCAAGTTGTAAGATCTAAAGGATGCTACATTGATCATATCTAACACACTCACAATGCTCTGAGAAAAAAAAATCCAGATTAGGAGTATTGTGTTTCACCCCAACACGAGGGTTCAAAAAGAATTATTGTCTCTTTTGAAGTATTGAGCCTTCCCAATGCCCCCTCAACCACCGCACTCGTTCTGAGTCAGGCTGCGTGCTGCCTCGTTGAGTCACCAGGCTATTCTCTTAGCTGTGCTGAATTCGACAGGTCTCAGTATGCACATCCAGCCTTGTGATACGTACTTATGAATTCAAAACAGCCTAGAGTCATGCTCCATATTTCATTGAAGCTGAATATTTAAAAAGATCAACCCACTCAAAACCCCATAAACCATTCTTAGTGAGGCCTCTCTGTCCTAAAAATGAAATGTTTTATGCCATATTACATTACATCCAGCTGCATGAGGAGCACTAACTTCCTTTCATGAGCAAGGCCTTCCTGGTAAACAGGAAGTGCGTGTCAACAAAACATATGCTCTTCTGCTGCTTTTCCTCTTCACAATATCGCTGTTTTCACACAGTCCTGTCCTGCTCTTTTACAAACTGCAATAATGGATCTGAGAACAGCTTTTCCACAATCACACTTGAATCAGCTCACTTTCAGAATAATTTCTATTTCAAGCTACATATTTATTTTGGCAGTTTCACCAATTTCCTCCATTTTCTCAACCTTTTTTCCTTACACTTGTTCTGTTTGGTGTGATATAAAATATTAAGAAAGACTAATTGTTTTATTGGTTTGGCATACACATATCTGTCCCATCATAGCATGAAAACCTCAAGACAGAGGTGCCAACATTACTAATAAGAAAATTCTAGCAGGCAGAGAAGAAGAAAAAAAAAAAAAAAAAATCAGAATATTACTACTTAAAACCCCTAACATACAGTGCATCCGGAAAGTATTCACAGCGCTTCACTTTTTCCACATTTTGTTATGTTACAGCCTTAATCCAAAATGGATTAAATTCATTATTTTTCTCAAAATTCTACAAACAATACCCCATAATGACAACGTGAAAGAAGTTTGTTTGAAATCTTTGCAAATTTATTAAAAATAAAAAAACTAAATCACATGTACATAAGTATTCGCAGCCTTTGCTCAAAGGCTTCTACTTTGTTGAAGCACTTTTGGCACCAATTACAGCCTCAAGTCTTTTTGAGTAAGCTTGGCACACCTATTTTTGGGCAGTTTCTCCCATTCTTCTTTGCGGGACCTCTCAAGCTCCATCAGGTTGAATGGGGAACGTCGGTGTACAGACATTTTCAGATCTCTCCAGAGATGTTCAATCAGGTTCAAGTCTGGGCTCTGGCTGGGCCACTCAAGGACATTCACAGAGTTGTCCCGTAGCCACTCCTTTGTTATCTTGGCTGTGTGCTTAGGGTTGTTGTCCAGTTGGAAGATGAACCTTCGCCCCAGAGCGCCCTGGAGCAGGTTTTCATCAAGGATGTCTCTGTACATTGCTGCATTCATCTTTCCCTCGATCCTGACTAGTCTCCCAGTTCCTGCCGCTGAAAAACATCCCCACAGTATGATGCTGCCACCACCATGCTTCACTGTAGGGATGGTATTGGCCAGGTGATGAGCGGTGCCTGGTTTCCTCCAGACATGATGCTTGCTATTCAGGCCACAGAGTTCAATTTTTGTTTCTCATGGTCTGAGAGTCCTTCAGGTGCCTTTTGGCAAACTCCAGGCAGGCTGTCATGTGCCTTTTACTGAGGAGTGGCTTCCGTCTGGCTACTCTACCATACAGGCCTGATTGGTGG
Source organism: Cranoglanis bouderius (assembly GCA_023630585.1). Classification (NCBI taxonomy): domain Eukaryota; kingdom Metazoa; phylum Chordata; class Actinopteri; order Siluriformes; family Cranoglanididae; genus Cranoglanis; species Cranoglanis bouderius. Next base: position 5,802,922 of record CM042553.1, on the reverse strand, counting down.
AGTGCTGCAGAGATGGTTGTTCTTCTGGAAGGCTCTCAGAAAAACACCCCCAAAGCATAATGCTCCCACCTCCATCTTTGACGGTGGGGATGGTGTTATGACTTGGGGTCATAGGCAGCATTCCTCCTCCTCCAAACACGGCGAGTTGAGTTGATGCCAAAGAGATCTGACCACACCTGACCACAACACTTTCACCCAGTTCTCCTCTGAATCATTCAGGCAAACTTCAGATGGGCCTGTACATGTGCTTTCTTGAGCAGGGGGACCATGCGGGCGCTGCAGGATTTCAGTCCTTCACGGCGTAGTGTGTTACCAATTGTTTTCTTGGTGACTATGGTCCCAGCTGCCTTGAGATCATTAACAAGATCCTCCCGTGTAGTTCTGGGCTGATTCCTCACCGTTCTCAAGATCATTGAAACTCCACGAGGTGAGATCTTGCATGGAGCCCCAGACTGAGGGAGACTGACAGTTATTTCTGTTTCTTCCATTTGTAAATAATCGCACCAACTGTTGTCACCTTCTCACCAAGCTGCTTGGCGATGGTCTTGTAGCCCATTCCAGCCTTGTGTAGGTCTACAATCTTGTCCCTGACATCCTTGGACAGCTCTTTGGTCTTGGCCATGGTGGAGAGTTTGGAATCTGATTGATTGATTGCTTCTGTGGACAGGTGTCTTTTATACAGGTAACAAACTGAGATTAGGAGCACTCCCTTTAAGAGAGTGCTCCTAATCTCAGCTCATTACCTGTGTAAAAGACACCTGGGAGCCAGAAATCTTGCTGACTGATAGGGGATCAAATACTTATTTCACTCATTATGCAAATGCAAATCAATTTATAACTTTTTTGAAATGCATTTTTCAAATACTTTTTCCCCCACTGTATATTTTATATATATATATATATATATATATATATATATATATATATATATATATATATATATATAAATAAAATACCCCACTTGTGATTTTTTTAAGCTTTTATGTCTTTTGAAAAAGGAGGTTGCTAACAAGTGGCTAAATGGAACTACAGAGGATTTCGGGAACATTAAACGTCATCACGCTGAACAGAAAAACTCATCTACTACAACCTCGTCGTGTTTATACTCGTGCTCTTGCAAACTATTCCAACTCAAACGTTCCAAATTGTAGATTCATCCATTTATAGTGTTTTCCAATTGTAGAGCTATAAGTTCCAGAATAATTTTTCCCAATTTTGTCTAAGTTCTTCTGTAGTTTTTTTTGTTTTGCCCCAGGATGCAACCACAAGTCGTCGGCTGGAAGTTGCTAGTTTTATTGTTTACCGAGTGGAGACTCTGGGTTCGTGCTAAGAAACTGAAAGAGTTGTCGGAAACTTAGTGGTGGTGACGTTGAAGTCATGCGACCGTGGTCTAGTTTGTGTATAGCTTTTTACTTATGGTGATTGTATTTACCCTTCAACATTCATAAAAGTTGTGTTCATTTGTGAAGATTATATTGATTAAAAAACGTGTAAGAAACATAATCTTTTGTTGGTCACAGAGTTTATTTTCTGCAATAATCCAAAAGCCAATGGAAAAAATCCTATTGGCTGTTTGTCAAGGGAACCAGGGTGATGCTAACTTCTGGGTTGGCTTACAAAAATACGCCATCCCTGCAGCACTCGATTCAAAATACTTTTTAAAAATCTAACACAAGTCATGTTTTCCATATGCCAGATATTGCAGTGCACCACAAAAAGAAAAGAATCCTCCCAGAGCTAACCGTGCAGGCTCATTATACAGTGATCACAACAGTGTTTATATTCAATGATTATAACTAGGTCTGCAACTAACAATTATTTTCATAATCAATTAATACATTGCGAGTGAGGAGAATGGCGGAATTTACACTGCATTACGCAAATACAGCATATAATGATGATAAACTTGAATTAAACTGAACCTTTTATGCAACTTGCACCAGTTTCCCATATTATGTGTATATGACGTCATGTGCCGTCGACTGGGAAACGACTTATACTTCCGGTTAGAAAAAAACGCTAGTGTTCCATTTGAGACGATACTACCCTTCTAAAACTCGTACACTAGATGGTAGCGTACATAGTGCACAGTGTAAGTGTATAGTACGTCATTTGGGACACAACTTTAGTATGTACTCTCCGATGCATGTTTTCGGAACAGAAGTAACGTAATGAGTAAATCTACCCCGTGCCGCACGCAGACCAACTAATCGATAGTGAGATTCGTTGACAATGATTTTCAAAATCGATTATTATCGATTTTATCGATTAGTTGTTGCAGCTCTAATTGTAACTGTTATCAGTAATCACTTCAAATGTACTGGATGCTGAAGATCTATAACAGCCCAGTGAAAAGACAATAAGGGAGTCCTGCTCTCTGGTTAACCACAGGTGAGCTGCCAAAAGGCCTTTTGTGTGATCCAATCTATTACCCAGAGATTGACATTTACACAGTACAAATACTTGTTTTCTCACTTGACCTACGAGTTAACCCCAAACCAAGAGCTGTGTGAGAAGGTTGTGTTCCCTCTCCTGCACCATTCAGCTTGCCTGCTTCTGCTAAGTATTTTGTGTTACTTATTAAAAAAAAAATCTGATAGCATGAAGGAGAGCTCAAGGTCAAACTCTATGTTTTTTAGAATGAACTTAAACAAATGGTGTCTGTCAGAGAGAGCCGAGGAAATTGTTTTAGCTCATAATCTCTAATGAGACTTTTGGCGTAGGCGATAACGGCAGATGCTTTGTGCATTTTGTGAAAGGTCAGCTATTATTACCATTCTACCACAGTCTCGCTCTCTCTTCCTGTGATGTTATGTAATAAAATTAAGAAAGTCCATATTTAATTTAACATTATAATGAGAGAAATCTCTACACACTGCCACTTGTGCAACACTTAAAATATATGGTAATGAACATTATACAGTGCCCTCCACTAATATTGGCACCCTTGTAAATATGAGCAAAGGAGGCTGTTCAAAAATTCACAAAAATACTCTGTTCTCATGGATATCAAACAATTGCAAACAAAACACAGGTTTATTAAAAAAATATATTTATTGGCAACAATTATTGCCACCCCTATTAATCAAGTTGTTTGGAAGGGTTTCAAGAAAAAAGCCTCTACTCTCATCCAAAAACAAACTCAAGTGTCTTCAGTTTGCCAGACACTACTGGAGCTTAAAATGGGATCGGGTTCTATGGTCAGATGAAACCAAAATAGAGCTTTTTGGCAATAAACACCAGAGGTGGTTTTGGCGCACACAGAGAGGTAGCCATATGGAAAAGTACCTCATGCCCACAGTTAAATATGGTGGTGGCTCTTTAATGTTTTGGGGCTGTTTTTCTGCCAGAGGACCTGGACATTTTGTTAGGATACATGGCATCATGGACTCTATCAAATATCAACAGATATTACATGAAAATCTGACTGCCTCTGCCAGAAAGCTTCAAATGGGCCGTGGTTGGATCTTCCAGCAGGACAATGATCCAAAACATACATCAAAATCAACACAAAAATGGTTTCCTGACCACAAAATCAAGGTCCTGCCATGGCCATCCCAGTCCCCTGACTTGAAACCCATAGAAAACCTGTGGGATGAACTGAAGAGGAGAGTCCACCAGCGTGGACCTTGAAATTTGAAGGATCTGGAGAGATTCTGTATGGAGGAATGGTCTCAGATCCCTTGCCATGTATTCTCCAACCTCATCAGGCATTATAGGAGAAGACTCAGAGCTGTTATCTTGGCAAAGGGAGGTAGCACAAAGTATTGACTTAAAGGGTGTCAATAATTGTTGCACACATATATTTAACAAAGATTTTTTTTTTGGTAAACCTGTGTTGTGTTTGCAATTGTTTGATATCCATGAGAGCAGAGTATTTTTGTGAATTTTCTGAACAAAAGATTGAAAGGTTAAACAATAAAGACAATTTTTCACAGCCTTCTTTGCACATATTTACCAAGGGTGCCAATATTAGTGGGGGCCACTGTACGTCTCTGTGCAGATCGTTTCATAAAACATGATATGGTGTTATCTTGGCTTTTTTTTGTAAGTAATGATTAATGTTGCATAAAATGTTTACACTCTTTTGAGGTACTCTATGGAGCTGTAAGTCCGAATGATTTATGTTACCTCTTCCACTAATGACAAATAATTATTAAAACCAAAAGAGACAACAAATAGTTTTTTTTTTTTCCTGTAAGTAATTTGGTATTGTTAGCAGCCAGTAATGTCCTTAAGTCATTTGTCTTCCCAACACATAAAAAGTGGTTCATATTGTGATGGATTATAATATATATTGTTTATTAAGAAAATGAAAAAAAGTGTTTATCAGTGCAGCTTCGCTACTCAGTCGGTAAAATAGTTGTATTATGAGCTACTTTATGTGATAATTAGTGACACTACCTCACGATGGCCATAGACAGCTAGGTGTAATCACATTACCATAAGACAGAGTCAACTATTCCCATAAAGTGGACAATTCTAACATCACAATGAGTTATAAGTGATAAGTTTCTACCCTCATGTCCATCTCTGTGTTACAGTGCTGTAGGACATCACATTCACTACGTCAAGTTCCAGGTTCACAAAGCAAAACTAATGGTTACTTTAGCTGTCCCACTACATCACTGCAATTAGACTTCAGTGAAGGTCATGGATACTCTGATGTGACACAAATTACCCATCAGTTTGCTGCGTGAGAGACATGTGCATGTGTTTGTGTGGAGACTGCTCCTGCACTCACAGAAAAAGCAATTAAAAAGACATGCACCACTACGCTTCTCCTATGTCCTTCTGAGTGATATGGCAACCCATTCACATTTACACACACTGAGAAAGAGAGAAATAAACAAACACATGACTGCTAACCCACTGTAAGTGTGCCGTCCAGACCGATGTTTTGGTTGCAGGAGACCAGATTAACTAGGCTTAAAATGCTAGCTAAAGAAACGTAATAACACATGGCAAGCTATAATACAGACTAAGAGAATGTGTGTAGTGCAGCAGGTGATGTGTGTAAATGTGTTCAGTGCAGTGGGTGATGTGTGTAGATGTGTGTGGTGCAGTAGGTGATGTGTGTAGAGCAGTAGGTGATGTGTGTAGTACAGTAGGTGATGTGCGTAGAGCAGCGGGTGATGTGTGTAGAGCAGTAGGTGATGTGTGTAGATGTGTGTAGAGCAGTAGGTGATGTGTGTAGATGTGTGTAGTGCAGTAGGTGATGTGCGTAGAGCAGTGGGTGATGTGCGTAGTGCAGTGGGTGATGTGCGTAGTGCAGTGGGTGATGTGCGTAGTGCAGTGGGTGATGTGCGTAGTGCAGTGGGTGATGTGTGTAGATGTGTATAGAGCAGTAGGTGATGGGTGTAGTGCAGTGGTTGCTGTGTGTAGATGGGTGTAGTGCAGTAGGTGATGTGTGTAGTGCAGTGGGTGATGTGTGTAGTGCAGTGGGTGATGTGTGTAGATGTGTATAGAGCAGTAGGTGATGTGTGTAGTGCAGTGGTTGCTGTGTGTAGATGGGTGTAGTGCAGTAGATGATGTGTGTAGATGTGTTTAGTGCAACAGGTGATGTATAGTGCAGTAGGTGATGTGTGTAGATGTGTGTAGAGCAGTAGGTGATGTGTGTAGATGTGTTTAGTGCAACAGGTGATGTATAGTGCAGTAGGTGATGTGTGTAGATGTGTGTAGAGCAGTAGGTGATGTGTGTAGATGTGTTTAGTGCAACAGGTGATGTATAGTGCAGCAGGTGATGTGTGTAGATGTGTGTGGTGCAGTAGGTGATGTGTGTAGAGCAGCAGGTGATGTGTGTAGATGTGTGTAGTGCAGCAGGTGATGTGCGTAGTGCAGTGGGTGATGTGCGTAGAGCAGTAGGTGATGTGCGTAGAGCAGTATGTGAGGTGCGTAGAGCAGTGGGTGATGTGTGGAGTGCAGTGGGTGATGTGTGTAGTACAGTGGGTGATGTGTGTAGATATGTGTAGTATAGTAGGTGATGTGTGTAGTACAGTAGGTGATGTGTGTAGAGCAGTAGGTGATGTGTGTAGAGCAGTAGGTGATGTGTGTAGATGTGCGTAGAGCAGTGGGTGATGTGTGTAGTGCAGTGGGTGATGTGTGTAGTGCAGTGGGTGATGTGTGTAGTACAGTGGGTGATGTGTGTAGTGCAGTGGGTGATGTGTGTAGATATGTGTAGTATAGTAGGTGATGTGTGTAGAGCAGTAGGTGATGTGTGTAGAGCAGTAGGTGATGTGTGTAGATGTGCGTAGTGCAGTGGGTGATGTGTGTAGTACAGTGGGTGATGTGTGTAGTACAGTGGGTGATGTGTGTAGATATGTGTAGTACAGCAGGTGATGTGTGTAGTACAGTGGGTGATGTGTGTAGATGTGTGCAGTACAGCAGGTGATGTGTGTAGTGCAGCAGGTGATGTGTGTAGTACAGTAGCTGATGTGTGTAGATGTGTGTAGTGCAGTAGGTGATGTGTGTAGTGCAGTGGGTGATGTGTGTAGATATGTGTAGTACAGCAGGTGATGTGTGTAGTACAGTGGGTGATGTGTGTAGTGCAGCAGGTGATGTGTGTAGTACAGTAGGTGATGTGTGTAGATGTGTGTAGTGCAGTAGGTGATGTGTGTAGTGCAGTGGGTGATGTGTGTAGATATGTGTAGTACAGCAGGTGATGTGTGTAGTACAGCAGGTGATGTGTGTAGTACAGTGGGTGATGTGTGTAGATGTGTGCAGTACAGCAGGTGATGTGTGTAGTGCAGCAGGTGATGTGTGTAGTACAGTAGCTGATGTGTGTAGATGTGTGTAGTGCAGTAGGTGATGTGTGTAGATGTGTGTAGTGCAGTAGGTGATGTGTGTAGTGCAGTGGGTGATGTGTGTAGTGCAGTGGGTGATGTGTGTAGATGTGTGTAGAGCAGTAGGTGATGTGTGTAGATGTGTGTAGTGCAGTGGGTGATGTGTGTAGTGCAGTGGGTGATGTGTGTAGTGCAGCAGGTGATGTGTGTTGTACAGTAGGTGATGTGTGTAGAGCAGTAGGTGATGTGTGTAGAGCAGTGGGTGATGGGTGTAGTGCAGTGTAGATGTGTGTAGTGCAGTGGGTGATGTGTGTAGATGTGTGTAGTGCAGTAGGTGATGTGTGTAGTGCAGTAGGTGTGTGTAGTGCAGTGTAGATGTGTGTAGTGCAGTAGGTGATGTGTGTAGATGTGTGTAGTGCAGTAGGTGATGTGTGTAGATGTGTGTAGTGCAGTAGGTGATGTGTGTAGTGCAGTGGGTGATGTGTGTAGATGTGTGTAGTGATGGAATTCTGAACGATTAGCTCATACTATAGTTACAGTATTGAAGTGCATCACAACCACGAAATGCATTAGGTTTAAACATACCAAACAAAATTTTGATTTTGCAAGGCAGTGCGGAGAATACAAAGAATACAAAGAGAAAGTAAATATCATGTACACATGTAATGTACGCCACATGAAAGACGAGACAGATGGGGCAGAAGCGCCTTATACCATCAAGTACACATGGATGTATCACAATAACATGTTGTGTGAATGCATGTGCATAATTAGGTAGGAAGCAGTGCTGCACAACACCTCATAACACAAAAGACATTAGTAGTGATAATATCTTAAATTAAAAACTAGATTTGCCATGTCATTATCCACTGCTATCAAATGCATCATATACATACTGCTATTGCCGCAAGGAATCTCTCCCATAAATCTGCACAGAATAAAATGGGAAAAACAAACATTTAAGAGCTATTAATATTGTATGAAAAGCTAATCAACAGAACTGCAGAGCAGCTAATATGCAGTACTGCACATGGGAATATTGAGAGCAGTACATTGTGCTGTATTCCATATCAGTGACAGGCCAGAGATTGGATTGACCTAACTGATTTACATCAATTGAGGAAGTGAACAGGAACAGGGCTGTAACTGAATTGTATGGGTCTGTATATATTAGGAGTGCTTGGGTGGGGTGTAATCATTTGAAGAACTCCCCTAGTGACCTTTGGAAGGACTACTGACTTCACACATTTCAATCTGTCTGAGCAGACAGAAGAAGAATCCAGTCCCATGGGAAGTGTGTAACTGTTATCATGATGCCCAGGAGGACTGTAAAGGAAAACACTTACAGTGTATTGTTTAACTGTGACCTTATGAGTCACTGAAGGGGTTTCAATACCTGTTCTGTCTATATAACCTGTATGATAATACAGTATACCACAATATGTAAAATTTAAATGTATATATAGTACTGTGCATAAATATTCTCCCAGCTTTTAACATTTCCACATTTTATAGTGTTACAGCTTGGAACTGAATTGCACTTTAATTGAGAGCATGTGTCACGAATCCATACAAAACAGGCCATAATATTAAAAGTAGGAGGCAAATTGGATATAATCTGCAAACATATTTACATATAATTCACCTCCATTGCTATGAAACACCTAAATGAGTTCTGGTGCATCATAAGTCACATAATTAGTTGAACAGAGTCCGCCTGTGTGTAATTAGTGTCACATGATCTCATTATAAATCCACCTGTTCCTGGAAGGCCCCGGAGGTTGTTAGAGAACATATCTAAACAGTATCATGAAGACCAAGTTCAAACAAAACAAGTTCCAAAACAGGAAGTTCTGGAAGATGATCAACCAATGATGGAAAAAAAAAAAAAAAAAAAAAAAAAAAACTTGGAACATCCTGCGGCGCATCATTAAATCTGTTATTAAAAAAGTAAAAATATGGCACAACTGCTAATCTGCTTGGGGAAGGCCGTCCATCAAATATCAGTGACCAAGTGGTCAAGGAAAACTCTGAAGAAGCTGGAGAGATCCACAGCTCAGATGGGAGAAGCTGTTCACACGTCAACCATAGCCCATATAGGCTAATACACAAAACTGGGCTTTATAGAAGAGTGGCAAGTCGTATGAAATCCCATTTGAAGTTTGCCAAAAGGCATGTTTAACACTCCACAAACATGTGGAAAAGGTACTCTGTTCTAATGAACTGTTTGGCCTTGATGCAAAGTGCTGCGCAAGAATCCTGTGCCCGCAGTGAAGCATGGTGGTGGTAACATCATGTGGAGCATTACCCTTGGTCTCCAGGTTGCATCTCTGACTAATGCCTTCCTTTTGGCTAATGACTAGGTGACTAGAGTGGTGGCTATGCAATAGTTTCCTAATTCTGAATTAATTCTTAAAGAAAATGCCAGATATCAGATACCACCATTACATGTTTAATAAAGCCTTTTTCCACTGTTGTGCATTGGCTCAATTAAAGTTATGGAGAGGCTGACAGAGTCTCTAACATGCTTTCTTAAGAAAGCAGGTTAATAATAACATTCCTGTAATGAACACATTCATTACACTGCATACACTTTAATTAATTTCTATGACTCGGCTGAGGAGTCATCTGGCATGCTAGTTCTACTTAGCTAGTATTACATTAGCCTTACAAGACAGACACTATTGCAGAACAGCAGTTATTTTTTCCAAGAAGATGAAGCATTTCATTCTAAAATGGTCAAAGTGGTCTAAAGGTTGCTAATGTTAACAAACAATTAAGGAGTATGATGGCATCTAGGGTCCATCTGGCACTGTGTGAGAGAGACAACAGAGGCACAAAAAGTTTTCTGTATGAAAAAATGAACAAAATGAAAACATGGTTTAGGTGCAGAGATGCATTGCATTGGTATGTTTAAACTTTATTTTTCAAAATGGAGAATTTCCTGAATTTTCTAAAAAACGATAGAGTCGGCTGACGCGACTGTGCCAACGTTTCGAGAGGAGAAGGTAAAAAGCAATACCAAACGAATAATGTACAGGTTATGTTGTCATTCCTTTCATTTCTCCCACAGGTGACTTCCTGGGCTCCATATTTATTTTTTTTATTTTTGTGTGTGTGTGTGTGTGTGTGTGTGTGTGTGCGAGAGAACAAAAATAAATTTCAAGTGGTATTTTACTAACTAATGAAGTAGTTATATACAGTACTTAATTAGTCATGCCCATGACTAATTCTGAGCGGAAGTTGAACTTGCATATATTGCATAAACACACATAAACAGCTGACAAAGCCAAATGTTACACTGCCCACACAATCAGACACAGAGGTTATGAGAAGACACTGGTCTTAATTTGTGCACATCAACATAGCTCCAATTGTCTTTGAATCTAGGAGCCAGACAGACAAAAGTGGGAGGCAATCGTCTCAGTGTGCACGGTGACTCCCTGCAGTGCTCCACCCGCAATTACCTCCACAATCCACATCGAGGACACAGAGAGAGAAGAAACAAAGCTACACACACACACACACACACACACACACACACACACACACACACACACACACACACACACACACAAGTAAATAGAGCATCTGATCAGCAGCCAGCACAATGCAGTAGCCTGGGTGATTCCTTTTTGTATCTCTCTCTCTTTGCATCTAACACTGAGGCATCAACAGCTGGTTACCTGCATCTTCTTTAACCACTTCCATCTCACACATAACATGCACATAAAAACACTCATGTTAAACATGTACAGTTGTACAGTCTATGAGTGGAGAGCTTCAGTCCTTACTCAAAGAAGTAATTTCTTCCGGAATTTCTTCTGGAGGATTGAGCAAAATTATCATACCCATCATTACACATCTGCATTCATTAAAGTAGTTTTAATGCCAGTTCCAAATCCTATATGATGTGAACTACACTGAGAACCAATTACTAATCTTAAGGGTTCATCTTAGCATGGTGTTCCATACTGAGGAAACCTCTGATGTATGTGTATAATGCCACTTAAGCCGTTAAAAATCTTCAGGAAGGGTCAGGGGCCGTGAGCAGATGAGATGTTGCATCTGTTGAGTGAGAATTGAAACAGAATGAAGAAGTGTACAAGCCAACAGATCCTGGTGGGGTATCACACTCTGCATGCACACAGGGTGCATGCTAATAGGAACGTGATGGGTCACAGGTTTACATGGAGACAGTGATCTCTGTGCTCACTGAGGCATGAGTCGTATGCTCATTTCAGCATGCGTTGTCTTTCTGAACAAACACAGACACCTACATGTGCATAAACACACGTACACACGCTGTCTCCTAAATGCCTCACATGTAATGAGTTATGAGCAGAATTCTGTTCACTTCTGCTCTGTCCCACTTGAAGCCTGTGTTACACTGGTCTTGTTAAAAGTGCCAAGCAAGGCCAGGAGCGACCCTGCTAACATTACTACAATATATCGGGGTGACCTGATTTTACACACCTGAGCCACAGCGGTTTATGCAACCAGCTGCATTAAAGCACTGTCGGATCCAGCTGTCTGGAGAACTCAAGTTTCACCCAGTTCTAGTCCTAAATGAAGGATAATCCCAACACTTTCATCACCCGTTGCATACGTACAGTACCTGTAAACTTCACATTAGCTCATTTTGATGTAGCGGCGGTGTCAGTGCTCAATAACTATCTGAGACAAGCCCTCTTATAAAGATCAGTGCTTGAGTTTGCTTTTTCTCTGTCTTTTGCCACAATGCATGAACCTAGTGTCATTAGGATCTGAGAGTGTGAGGGACTGAGAGAGAGAGCTCCAGCTGTGATGAGATGGTACAATCTCATCTCTGGTTTTCTGTGAGCTGTATTAAAGCGAATGGGAGCAGTGACAGTACTCATAGCTCTGAACTTGGAAGAGTAAGACACTCAAGGGGCTGTAGGAAATACATTGGGGTTTGTTGAGCTGCCAGTTATGAGGCAATGGATAATGCTAGGATGGTTTTGATTTCCATCATATGGTGCTGAAAGAAGTCCCCAACCCTCCCTCCCTCTCTCAAAAGATCTGAAGGACAATACTGGTTCGTTTAGGACTTTTGGAATAATGTACAGGGATATTTGAGTGACATGCTGTTAGCAGATACTTTCATCCAAAGATATTTACAACTATTTCGAGACACCATACATTCCAAACACACACCTAAGTGGTTAAGGCTTAATCGCTTTGCTCAAGGGCCCAAGAGTGGTTCTAAGATTAGAACTTATGATCCCCTGATTACAAGCCCAGAAGCCAGACTTCTAACTTTCACTAGAGCATTTGGCACTCTAAACAAAACTCTTACTTTGACATTCTTTCAATGCAGTGATGACATCTTGATACCTAAACCTCATTGTGTCACAATACTTGAAAGTTTGTGTTCCAGCTGGAAAACGTGTATACACAAGTGTGGCGAGCAGATCGCAGCCTTCATGATTCTGAAGCTTGTGGCCAGAAAAGTGTTCAAAAGATCCATAGTCTGTTCCCAAGTTATAGACCGACAGGCTCATTTTCTGACACTGAAAATCAAAACTGTGCATAATCAGATGTTATTAGCCTGATTAACTACTTGTCGTGCTCTTTTGCTAATGCAAATAACACTAGGGGACTAACAGAGGCACTCCAACAAGATCCACAGTAGGCTGGCTGACAAAGACATGCAATTGTCTGTCCTCCCTTCTACTGTCGTTTTCCCTTTCTCCCTCCATGCTTATTCTCTCTTGCCCTACAGCACAGAGAGGGGCTGAACGCATTATCTGTGAAGTCTTGTTCTGGCAGTGGAGAAAGATATGGAGGTGTGGCTGTCACTGCTAATAATGTACAGCTCGAACGTAGAACTGGACATTAAGTGAAGCTGGAGAAATGTTTAGAAGGGTGCACTTTTTGTGGATTGTCAGGATTGAAGATTGTCAAAGGGTTTGCACCCCCGTTTGGCCCCCTTTCCTTTGTTAATCCTCTTTGGTGCACCAATGCACCTCTCTGCCCTCGTGGGTTGAAATCTAAGCCTCGGATTTGGACTGACAGAGCATGGGGAAAGCCACTGAGCAACCCAGAAGCTGTCTTTACTGCTTATAATTGACTCTACTGAGAAACAGCCGGCAGTCATATTCATATAGCCTCGTTTCAACATATCAAGTTGGCGTTTCTGTGGAAATGGCAGGGATTCAATAAAGAAAGCCACGTGTCATATGGCGAGAGGGGCTGAACCACTCTCGGAGCATGGCTGAAATTTAAGCCAAGGGAAATCAAGCAGCAGCGGCTAACGGAGCTTTATTACATTAGGGTAGCATGCTAATATTGGCTCTGTACTCCTGTGATATAGGATAATGCATCTGAAAGTATTACATGATTACCAGCTCAGAGCTGAGGCTGATTGCAAATTGGGCAGTGGTTAAAATGAAAGGCAGATATGCCTTATATATTTGTATTAGAGTATGAAGATAAAATAGCTGACAGACAAATAGAGAGAGAAGCATGCATGGAAAAAGATATGTGGAGACATACTGTAAATCAAGCTACTATCGGGACTGAAGCCATCTGTGAGCTCAGACATGCTGTATACATGGCCAGAATAGCAACAGACTTGCCAATGATAGTGCACATCTCATACATCCTAGAAAGGAATGGAAGGCATTTGAAATCAGACATCAAAGAGCAAGCTTCTGAGACGAACAATGTTTCACTTTTCAGTAAATGAGCAATAAGTTCGGTAAAGATCCGCCTAGTCTTCCAGTTCCCTGACAGTCAGTTCAAAGCAGTCTCTTTATTCGAAAGACGAAAACCTAGCAACCAAGAGACAAAGTAGAATAATGAAAACAATGGAAGCGAATGGGTGGTGATTACTCTGGAATCCAGACAGACATAGGTGTTTAATAATTTATTCTCCCCTCCCTGGTGCTACACTGTGCAATACCTGATGGTATAATGGCTTGAACTACTTGATGTCTAACGACATTTCTTCCGACCAAACATACTTCATTCTTCATATGTCTTGTACACGCACAGAACACATATGCTGGCATGATTTAAAAACCTTAACCTACTTTATTATGCAATTTTTTATTATTTTTTTAAATGAAGCAGTGCACTTTTTGAAAGGATGAGAAAGAAGGGGAGGAGGGAGAGAGAAAAGGCACAGCTGAGAAACGGAAACTTGGAGTTCTATTAGAGCTCTGTCAATCTTAAAATTTGGAGCAGTGTTTAAAGGCAGAGCTTAAGTGACTCATGCACTGATAACACTGCAGGGCTGCAGAGTACCACAGTGAGTGTTACCCCTCCTTCACTGGGACACCACATTTCTCTGAGCACACTGGCTGCTGCTGCTGGACTGGTATTTACCAATAGCAACCAATAAAGGCCAAAACATTGCTCTGGATGAACAACATCCTGTGTTACACACTGAAAATAATCGAGCCTCTACAGTTTGGTAAAAGTCACCAGACCCACAGGAAATAACAGCACACATTCAGCTTCTCTTGACAACATCACTGAATATTTATGTTTAGACAGTATAGCCATGGATACAGCAGGCTAAGAAACACGAAATCAACACAAACACAAATCATTATTGTTAATGCTATAATAAGTGTATGTTATTGACGGCTTTCTGATGCAGTCATGTTTCTGATGTACTGCATTTTTCTTGCAGAAGCTGATCCTGTGGTCAATCAGCCCACAGTGCATAACTTCTTTCGTCCAAACTCAAACACATCACACGCATGAGCAGCAGAGCGAATCATTTCCGAGTCTGCCACAGCCAATCATCTTTTGTGTTAAAGCAGAAAGGAGAGATTTCTGTTCCTCAACCCCAACCCCCCACCCCCACCCCACATTATTTCTTTTTTTAAATATGCTATTCGTTCTTCCAATAACACAATTCAGGTTGTATAATGAAGGGAAAAGGCCAGGTATCGCGTGTTGATGAATGCATTTCTCCAGACCTGTTTTAAAATTCCATTAGCACATAATTGCCCTGGCTGAAAGTTCTCATTTTACAGCAGAACTTAATACACATGCTAAGGAGAAAAGTACTAAAACTGAAACCAATCTGGCACAATGAGTTCACATACAACCATACTGCAGAAGAATGCAAACGGACACATGCTCACTAATACGCACTCTCTCAACTGAAGAGCATGAACAGTGGTTAGGATGTGATTGGAAGTGTGTGATTTTAAATTCCAGGATGGCCACACAGAGACTCCACTGACCCCTCAACATCTTCATATATATTCATACTTGGCTTGTGTCAGATATCACTGAATAACTAAACGCTTAAATGCAAATGAATCTCTGTACTGCTGGGTTTAGGGCTCTTCTCTTCCTACCCACGCACCATGTGAGGACTGACAGGTACAGAAGTGAAAGTGATGTAAAGTGATGTTTACCTGGCAGCAATGGGAATGCAAGCCCTGTCACTGTTGGAACGCAACTGAAAGTGACGCCGCACCATGGCTGACGATGGGGGTGGGTGGCGGGGGGTTGGGGGGCACCTTGTCAGATTCACAGCGTAAACTCATTAAGAACTCTGTGAATGACCTGGAATATTCCATAAAGTTCCTTCTGCTACTTTGTGGAAGCCATAATTGCAGGTGATTGTTAACACATACAGCATAAAATGTGCAATGTTTGCCAGGTTGCATTTTATATAATGTATATAGTAAATTACAACTTGAAAAGACAGGATGAAGAATTTTATATATTTTAGAAGAGTATTTTATTCTGTTGAATGACTCAGCAACAAAGGGAAAAAAAGTGAGGATGATGTGGTAGGGAGAGGAGTTTACAGTTGCAGAATTATGTTGTGTTTGAGTCTGGCTGTATATCCCCACAGTGGGATGCTTGGCCTTCTTTTTTTCCTGAACTGTGGGGGAGGCAGGCCCATGCTGTTGCCACGTGTGATCTCATCATAGTGTCCGGTTATTAGTGCAGGCACGCAAGGACAGGGCAGGGTGGCCAAGCCCCAAACTGGAGGATGCCTGGAAAACTACAAGGCAGGAATTTCAAAGCTCTCTTAATTTCAGATGATGAGAACTATACAGAGTGAGCTATAAGCCTAAACTATGCCTGAGTCCTTATGTTCCTTATGCCAAAAGGTTGCTTGGTGGGTTAAAGTAGCCCTGGACATAAAACATTAACATCATCTACGTATAATAATAATTATGGCTGATTTTTTTAAAAAACACAATAAACTACTAAAAATGTCCCAAGACTATCTCTACACCTTTCCAGGATCCATGAATATACATATATATGAATTTTCAAAATGTGCTCGAGTTCTCCTGCCATCCCAAATAGCTTGCCCCCTAGTTAGCCAGCAAGTAGCTTGCATTTGTCACTGCTACACACAGGTATGATGTGTATAAGTCACAGAATTCATTGTTATATTCTCAGCTATATATTCAACAGCAGTCCAATCATTTATATGCAGCACTAACATAAGCTAATTATTAGCAAGCTAACCGGTTAACTAATTTTAGCAAATTAACTTGCAAGTGTCAAGACATTGGCAGTTTAATATCTGAATCTAGAATCGTGCTGCCATATTCTCAGCAGTTTATTTAACAATAACCAGACCTGCCAGAATATAACATGACGAACATAATGTTACTCATGATAACAATGTTACTCATGAAAAAATCAAACTGATTTTGTTCATGAGTAACATTAGCCATAGTAGTAAGCTAGTTTTGTACACAGGTCCTGTGACTGAGTATCACGTCTTGTAATCTTAGATGTGCTGTGTTCAAAGCTTATCTTGTGACTTGTAGCCTTGCTCAATTTCAATATACTTTCAGAATAACACTGACTTTACTCTATTGTGTCGATCATTCAAGTTAACCAATGACATGGAAATACTCTTGTTCAATAAACATGATTTCGTATAGGAGAAACCGTAACATCCAAACACCAAGTCGTATATGCTCCACAACACACTGTAAGCAGTAATTGTACCTGTTCTACTTCTCAGGCATATTTCACAAAGGAAGACAGTGATTAAAATGGCTGCAGATTATAGGCTATTCAAAGAGGTGCTGAAGCTTACAGTTTTTTTTTTTTTTTTTTAAACATATAACATGTAATCCATATACTGATGTGAAAGAAGCTTTATATATAACCACAGTTAGTACAGTGGGAATATTTTTATACCAAGGTTTAATGGACTGTGCTGAACAAAAGCTCTTTTGATATTAAAATGACCCATGTCAGAGAAGTGGCTCTAATGAATGGTGAACTTTCCTCATTTCAGCTCATATATCACAGAGTGTAGGGGACAAAACCAGTCACTTAAAATGAATACTGCAGACACAGCATGAAACACATTCATTTCAATGTATTTCATGGTGAAAGTGCAATTTAATTGGCATTTGTGTTAATCATTAGGAATGGATCCTAATATGTTGCTATATATGTTGACTGAGCAACAGGTTAACAAAGCCAGTACTGTAAAGGCAGATCATACAGCCCCTTCTGAATGTGTTGGAATGGCAAGGCCAATTCTTTTATTTTTGCTATACCCTAAAGAATGTGGTTTTGAGATCAAAAGGTGGATGAGATTTCAACTTTACTTCCTGATATTTACATCTAAACATGCTAAACAACTTTGAACATAGTACCTTTTGTTTGAAGCCACCCATTTTTCAAGTGATCAAAAATATTGGAGGATGACAGGTGACTGACAGGTGTTTGTTGTTGCACAAACATCCGTCATGTGATGTGCCCTTATAGATTGATTGTTTATACAATTAATAGCTCTGAAAGTCTACTCTTGGTTTGAGCCCTGGGTTTTGCCTGTGAAGACGGATAAACAAACATGAAGACCAAAGAGCTGTCTATGGGAGAAAAGCAAAAAAATAAAAAATAAAAAATCTATCAGAGCCACTGCACAAGCAATTTGAAATATCTTTAAAAAATAAAAATAAATAAAAAATAGGAACCCACTAGTGTACTAACAACCAGACATCAAAAAGGTCAGCAAGGGAAAACAACAGTGGTTGATGAAAGAAACACTGTGAGAGCAGTGAAGAAAATCCCCAAAACAACAGTCAGTGACATCACCAACAACCTTCACAGGGCAGGGGTGAAGGCATCACAATCCACCATTCGAAGAAGACTTCGAGAGCAGAAATATAGAGGCCATACCACAAGACACAAACCAATCATCAGCAGTAAGAATCAGAAAGAAAGATTGGGATTCGCAAAGAAATACAGAGATGAGCCAAGTTCTGGAAACAAGACTAACCTCTACCAAAGTGATGGAAATGCCAAAATGTGGAGATAGAATGGATCCGCTCATGATCCAAAACATAAAAGCTCATCAGTCAAGCATGGTGGAGGTAGTGTAATGGCTTGGGCTTGCATGGCTGCTTCTGGAACAGGCTCACTAATATTTATTGATGATGTAGCTCATGATGGTAGCACCAGAATAAATTCAGAAGTCTACAGAAACATTGTTTGCCAATTTACAGAGAAATGCATCCAATCTAATTGGGAGGAACTTTATCATGCATCAAAAGAATGATCCAAAACACACTGCCAACTCAAGGACTTTATCAGGGGGAAAAAGTGGAAGGTTTTAGACTGGTCAAGTCAATCACTACACTGCTGCAGTAAAAGCCTGGAAAAGCAACACAAAAAAAGAATGCAACAGTTTGGTGACGTCAGTGGGTTGCAGGCATGATGCAGTTATTGCAAGCAAGGGATATGCAACCAAACATTAAGAGCTATTTACTTTCATTTACTTTAAGACTATCGGTTCTATTACTTTTTCTCAACTAAAAATTGGGTGGTCTGCCACCAAAGGTGCCATTTTAAGTTGCTTAACATATCTAGATGAAAATGGCAGGAAATGAGAGCTGAAATTCTGATCTATCGTCTCATATTCATCCTTTGATCTCAAACCCAAATGTTTTCAGTTTATAGCAAAAACAAAAGAATTGGCCTTGCTGTTCCAATACTTTGAGAAGGGACTGTAAATAAACTCTGCTTTGAGATGCATTAGTCATTCTCTTTTTTCATATTTTGAACCAATTGTATATTCACTTCCTTCTCATTTATAGCTGCAGTTGAGGTTGTGAGATGTATTTCTAATGAACACCGCTATAACTGATTGCTGCATAACAGCTTTCAATTAGTGAGGAGTGCATTAGCATAAGCAGCATGAGGCAAGACTAGCCCAATCTACCCGACTTCTCTCCCATTCTTTTCCAATAATTTAGTAAAGACGTATCTACATCCCATCAAATCAAGAAAATCATTACTAGAGAGAACCTTATTCTGACTGATTTGCCATGTTACACCCAGCACTTTCATATAAACTCCAACATGGCATGCATTACTTGACTGCAGTGGGTTTGTTTGTTTGTTTTTTATTCAGACCACAACCAAGATATATTTACACTTTTGTGTGCAGAACGCCATCTCAAAATACCCCACTCATTTGAATTTGGGTGAAAAATGATGTCTGATGTCTGAAAAATGAAGAATGTCCAAACTGGACTGTTGACAAATGAAACAGTACTGTAGGTATCACCATGTGGTCAGATATGAAGCTTGCAGGACAAAGAAAGGCCAAGTTCATTAACTTGGTAGCGCAGTGTTTTCCACACTCATTGATTCATCTTCAGCAAATGATTTAAAATAATAATAATTAAAAAAAAAAAATCCCAAACATACCTCGAGTACAAGCCGGTGGTGAAAGGGTGATGCTGTGGTAAAGTTTTCCCCTGGGCTGTTATACCCACTGAAGAATACCTGAACAGTACACTGCATTGACCAAGTTGCACTTGTACAAACTCAAACGGACACTGTCTGCATAATAATGCACTTTTACATACCGCAGAACAGTGAGTTTTTATTTCATCAGAGACCTGAACAGTCAGATCTCAACCACAGCCTATCAAGCTTCATTACGATGAGGTGAAAAAGACGGTTTGCAGCAGGGCTGTTCAGCCATCTGATGTGCGGCAACACGATCTCTTCCGCAAAAGGATACTTAACATTTCTGTACAATGCAGCAAACATCTTGTAGAATCCATACCTAGGTGAAATCCTGCTGCTGGCCAAAACAAATCCAACATGCTACCAGATAGATGTAGCAAATAAACTGGCAACTCAGTTTATGTTCACGTCCATACACTTCTTTTAGGAGTCTATGTGCTCCTTAATGAAGCTAGAAAACATTTTAATAAATCATGACAAAGAAATAAGAAAAGAAATTCAGAGAGAGAAAAAAAAAAAAAACAAAGACATGGGTTGAGGAATGGGTTGTGTGGTTGTACATGTGAAGCAGAAGGACGTTATGTAGGCTGGGCTTCTGAGCAGAAGTGTCCCTTGTCTCAGCTTTGTAATCACTCTCCATGAGGCTACACTCACACATTCGCCTGGGCCTGAGTCAAAACAGCACACATGCACACACAACAATGATAAATGTTTGAACGAGTGTGTGTGCGTGTGTGTAACAAGTGGATGGGAGCAGGCACAGAGAGAAACAGTTGGGGGAGCAGCAGGCTGGTTGTGAGAGTAAACTGGCAGAGGGAGGGGGAGAACAGAACAATGGGAAAAAAAACCCATTAGGCAATTAATCTCTCTTAATAAGAGCATTAAC
>CM042553.1:5145019-5177519 GCA_023630585.1 Cranoglanis bouderius | reverse complement strand
ATTAAACAAAAGCCAAGATCCAGTTCACTCTTGCTTGTTTTAATTAGTATTAGGTTAACAAAGGTTAAGGTTAAGGATGTGGTAGATTAGCATTCATATCATTTCTTATGATTACACCGCCCTGCATCAGATTTGCTGAATAGGATCTGATAGTTGTTTCTTACTAATACTTAGATGCTGAGTCCAGATATGCTGTTAGTTTTGCTCTAGAACATCACAACTTTTCACAAAGACTGATGTCCAGTGTAGAGCTTTTTTGCCTAAGATGGACCATAAACGTTAGAGCTATTGCCAGATACACTGCCACCAACACAGGAAACACTATGTTTATGTACAATAGGTGAGCAACATTTATCACTTTTCCTCTGATTAGCCCTTATATGAATGCTAGGCACACTTACATGCACACAAAACTCCTGATTTCAGGGATTTATAATGACCAGTGAAAGACGGAAATGCGAGCATAGCCCAGATGATTTCTGCTACATCTGTGGGTGTTTTGCCAGTCCAGAAAATCCCTCAAAAGGAAGTTCACTCCTTAAGCACTCTGTATATTATTATAATGTTCGTCTTTTGAAATAGCTTTATTTAGAGATTTTTACAAACATTTCACAGACTATTTGTCTGCTGTTCATGTTGTAAACAAGTGTTATGTTTTGTGTACCTATTGTTGTAATTAATAAATAATAATAGTGAAATTTGACAGCTTCTACCAATTTAAATAAAACCCTGAAAGCAATATAAATATAGCAAAATTATTAAAAAATTCATTCTTATTTTGTGGGAAAACAGTACGTGATAGGGAATTTTCAGTGGCATATTTGAACTCAGCATGACCAAAACAGGTAAAATCAAGTGTGATTTGCAAAACAGCATAAACTTTTTTCTAGATGCAGGGCGGTGTTATTTTTGTATGTAACTGAACAAAATTCACATACATCCATTCATTCAAATTTGACTACATGTTTCATGAGCTCTTATTCACTACTGTTAGTTAGCAGTGACAGTGGAAGGCCATGAGGAGATATATGACTGTTAATCTATGGCTGATCTAAATAGCGATATGGTAAGCAGTTGGATTGTTTCTGACAGCTGCTGCTAGAACACGCATAGACATGTTAGGATTGGTGTGCTAATCTTACATATTACTGCCTCAGCAGAAACAGTGTGATGAATCAACATTACTCATGCATACAAGACCGAGAGACTGTCTGGTAATTTTACTGGAAAGAGTATTTACTCCCACAACAGACAATAACAGTCACTTGTCCCCCCAGCTCTCAAGTACACATAGTCAATCAAACAATCACAGATTCAATATCCAGAACCACTGGTACTGTGTTATGTATTTTACTGAATCCCAGATGACCAATTTGTTACTTTAAGAGTTCATTCAGTTCATTATAGTCCATTGAAAAGAGTTGATTTAGTCATGTCTATCTAGAACTATGGATAAACATAAAAATAAGGTATAAACTTGTGTCTTGGCATGTATGCGTGTAGCAGACATACTGCATGTTTACTATTTTTGTGAACATCGGCTTAGGAGGTGTCTGGCAAGCACCCATTATATATAATGGGTGTGGTATTTAATTAATTATGAATAATTATGAGGTTTAGTGTGTAATGACAAACTCTTTGACTCACATTTCACAGCTGGTAGTTGGTTAGAATTGTATTCAGTTTGTAGTTGGGTGGCATATTTATGTAGAAATAAGGTGAAATAAATATAGTGTATCCAATAAAACCATGTTGTGAGAAATGTGACAGGACTTTTGATCCTAAAGAGGAAGTCAGGAAAATGCTGTTTTGGCTTTGTGTCTATGCTAAGAGGGGCTCTAAAGTCAAGTCAAGTCAAGTCAAGTGAAGTCAAGTGGCTTTTATTGTCATTTCAACCATATACAGCTGGTACAGTACACAGTGAAATGAAACAACGTTCCTCCAGGACCATGGTGCTATATAAACAATACACTAACCACATGAGACGACATAGAAGTAAATATCAGCTGGCAAGGACAAGTTTTAGTGGGTTTGAAAAGACTGGTATGAGTTGGAAAGCCAAGAGAGTACATGTTTTTTAATAACACATTCATCTGGACAGATTTCATTGAACTCAATTAAAATCCGAAACTGTATTAAATTTCTACATTTAATGCTTAAGACACTTTCTTCTTCAATCTCATGCTGCTATAAGAATCAAATTTAGAAGAATCGTTTTCACTATAATATCCCTCTTGAATAATGTTGTTTAGGAGCATGTTTTATATATTTACAATATTAAAAAGTGATTTACCCACCTTCACAGGCAGACATGAAAAACACTCACACAGACTATTCTAGGCAGTCATTAAAAAGGTATTATGCAGCACTGCAAATAGTGGTGTTGGTCTAGGCATCAGTTTCGGTGAATCACTGGAGACTGGTGGTCAAAGCAATAATTTGCCTGGGCTGCTCAGGTCTAGTCACACGTACTGCTGCAGAGGAGAACAGCTGACACTCGGAGACCTGTAATTCACCCATTATCTGTTTTCAGGGATTTTTTGCCTATGGAGAGTGAAATGCAGTTCCATGGGGTTCAGGGTTCAGGTTGGTTGTTTGACTTACTCAGTCATTTTTCTTTATTTAGATTAAAGTGCTTTAGTAGTATATTTTGGGTCAATTTCATGCTGTAAAGTGAAGCCCACATAAAAGCCCTTGTCTGGATCTTATCTGTTTGTATACTTAAGAATGTTCAACTTTTCACACAAGATGGCTGACAGTGTTGTACTCATGAGACCATGTTGACATGCTGTAAAATTACCTGTCTAATATTCTGCCATTCTGCCAGCCTGTTAGCACTGGAGAGAGACAACACACCAGTAAGAAATGAAGTGCACAGTACAGTAACTTGCTTGTTGTCTGGCCTCTTCTCCAAACCCACAGCTGTGTAAAGCTACAGGAAAAGAAAAAGGCTGGAAATCAGCAGTCAAAACAGTCATACTTTCCAGATCGCAGCAACACTCATTAGTGCTGGTCTATGGTTAATGGATTAATAGGGACTTTGGAATGGTGGTCAAAGTAATAACTAGCCAGCATTGCTCAGGTTTCATCATGTTTACTGCCATAGAAGAGAGAAAACGTAACTAGATTACAGTTACAAAATCAGCAGTGCACACTAGACACATAATATAGGACAGAGGACACATACACAGGAAAAACACATTAGAGAAGATCTACAAGAGACTGTGAGAGACATTTGCTCTCTTTGGGTATAGGCTTTGCAGGCCCTAGAATAGAACTTGGTGCTAAAGGTGCCAGTTAAAATGACCTCCAATTTATTTTTATTTTCTGTCATTAGTGAGTTGCTTTAACGGGAACCTTTAGGTTAAACTAACTCCCTAATTACGGAACTAATAATAGGAAATAGCGTCATGCTTGATAATTCAAGTCTACATTCAGTTTGATGAATGAGAGAGAACAAATGGTCCTACAGACTGTTTTCCAGCACAATTTGCACATACTACTGTTCCAGATGCACTATGCAGCCTCTATTAGCAGTAATTTGCCCATTTAACACTTGTTGCAGTTTCTATTTTTGACCACTTGGTGCACTAATAAACCTGTAGAGCTAAATGGGGAAGTTAGTGTGGTGCCCCACGATTGCACTACACCTAGAAAGGCATTGAAATCAGTGGAACATCTACAATATTTGCTGATGTTTGCCATGACTCTTTGCGATTTTGACAAATCCTGTTAACAAACCTCATATACAATCTCGATATATCTACAATATCTCCTATATAGGTTACATTTGGTATTATTCATAAACATGGCATTAGCTTCCACTGCTCTTCTGATTACACAACAGTATGTTTCAGCAAAACCAGATGACAGACACCAGCTTCATAAAGGTGAAGAAAGTTGAGGAATTATACACCGGATACTGAGTAACTTCCTCCTACTTGCAGCTAGAGTTTTGTGATTTGTAATAACACCTGAACGGTTTTCAGTTACATCATGAGCAACAGTGAAAGGCCTTGGCGTTTGATGCTCATGTAAATAATATTACTAGAATAGCCTTTTTTCATCTCAGAAACACTGATAAGCTAAGAAATATGATGAAGAAAATATATATAAACAAACCCATTATTGGGCTTAAATTCGGATGTCTTTCCTGGATTCTTGAAATCTGAATTTGAAATCTTAAAATCTGATAATGATCGATAATCTGGCTGCTCAACATCAGTGCACAAATGAAATGCACAAATCCACTACAATGCCTGCATAAACATTCCCTTTGGCTAAAATCCCAAGTATACAGACCCTATGAAGCCCATCCCATCCATCACCACTTGAAGTGCAGTTTCCTACACAAAGTCAGTCAGGAGCACAGAGGGTGGCACATGAAACACACCAAAGAGAGCTGGTCTTTTCATGTACTGGTGATAGTGTGGTGCAATATCACTACAACCTCACACTTCTCTGTTGCTGAGTGGAAGTGTGTGTAGACAGTGAAGTGTCAATGCTGTTTCCTCTCCCCCTTCTGTTTAAATCCCTAAACACTAGGATTCCAAACCAATATAATATTTAAATTATAGCGCTAAAGCATAGTACTTTCAAAGAATTGTGAATTCAAAGAAGAAAAAACCCTGCACATCCAAATCACATGGTTTTCAATACTGAAATTACAAATCCAAAATTAAACAATAGCATCAACAACAACAACAACGACAGTGTTTTAAGCTTGGGTAGGATGCAGTATTTAATTCACTTAAATCATATTTACATAGTGCTTCTAACAATAGATATTCACCACAAAGCAGTATTTCTGAAATCCAAATACAGGGTTAGGTCCCTATTGAGCAAGCTAGAAGTGCCAGTGGCACCTTGTGAGGAACAGGGAATCTATCCTCTTCTGGGTGATACTAGACAGTGAAGTCATATAAATTAAAGTATACACTGATCAGCCATAACATTAAAACCACCTGCCTAATATTGTGTAAGTCCCGCTTGTGCCTCAAAAACAGCTCTGACCTGTCAAGACATGGACTCCACAAGACCTCTGAAGGTGTGCTGTGGTATCTGGCACCAAGTCATTAGCAGCAGATCCTTTAATTCCTGTAAATTGCGAGGTTTAGCCTCCATAGATTGGATTTGTTTGTCCAGCACATCCCACAGATCCCCGATTGGATTGAAATCTGGGTCTGGAGGTCAAGTCAACACCTTGAACTCTTTGTCATGTTCCTCAAACCATTCCTGAACAATTTTTGCAGTGTGGCAGGGCGCATTATCCTGCTGAAAGAGGCCACTGCCATTAGGGAATACTGTTGCCATGAAGGGGTGTACTTGGTCTGCAACAATGTTTAGGTAGGTGGTACGTGTCAAAGTAACATCCACATGAATGCCAGGACCCAAGGTTTCCCAGTGTAACATTGCCCAGGGCATCACACTGTCTCCGCCAGCTTGCTTTGTTCCCATAGTGCATCCTGGTGCCATCTCTTCCACAGCTAAGACCTGCTGTTTTGGAGATGCTCTGACCCAGTCCTCTAGCCATCACAATTTGGCCTATGTCCGAGTTGCTCAGATCCTTACGCTTGCCCATTTTTCTGCTTCCTACACATCAACTTTGAGAACTGACTGTTCACCGTTCACTATCCCACCCCTCGGTTTTAATGTAATGGCTGATCGGTGTACATTTGTAGAAGAGTAAAGGCAAACAGTACTCAGTGTGTTGAAAGGATGTTTGGAATTATTATATAGGGCCATATTCAGAGTTGGCGACTTATTTAAATATTTACACAGGGAGATTTAGACTTGGGTTATGCAGCTGTTTAAGTGCATTTTCTGGGTGCACCATTCAGATCATGTAGATCACCTGAAGTTTACAAGGCAAAAAAATTAAGGGATAAACAATGTGGACTGGAGATATACGGGGATAGACGGGGGCAACAAAAGGCTACAAAAGTAAGTGTTACTAAACATAGAAACATTTTGCAGCTAATTAAGTTGGTTAAATTGGCAACAGGTCAGTAACGTGATTGGGTATAAAAAGAGTATCTTAGAGAGCCAGAGTCTTTCAGAAGTAACGATGGGCAGAGGTTCACCAATCTGCAAAAAACTGCATCAACAATTTGTGGAACAATTTCAGAATAATGTTCCTCAACATAAAATTGCGAAGACTATGAATATCTCATCTTCTACAGTACATAATATCATCAAAGGATTCAGAGAATCTGGAGAAATCTTTGAGCGCAAGGGACAAGGGTGAAAATCAATATTGCATGCCCGTGATCTTCGGGCCCTCAGGCGGCACTGCATTAAAAACACGCATGATACTGTAA
Source organism: Cranoglanis bouderius (assembly GCA_023630585.1). NCBI lineage: Eukaryota > Metazoa > Chordata > Actinopteri > Siluriformes > Cranoglanididae > Cranoglanis > Cranoglanis bouderius. The sequence continues at coordinate 5,171,199 of CM042553.1, read as the reverse complement.
TGGAAATCACTGCATGGGTTCAGAAACACCTCCAGAACTCACTGTCTGTGAACACAGTTCGCCGTGCCATCCACAAATGCAGGTTAAAGCTCTATCATGTAAAGAAGAAGCCATATGTGAACATGGTCCAGAAACACTGCCATCTTCTCTTCGCCAAAGCTCATTTAAAATGGACTGAGGCAAAGTGGAAAACTGTTCTGTGGTCAGACGAATCGAAATTTCAAATTCTTTTTGGAAACCATGGATGCTGCATCCTCTGGACTAAAGAGGAGAGGGTTAGGGTTAGGGTTAGGGCTTGCACATCTGGAAAGGCACCATAAATGCTGAAAGGTGTATATACAGGTTTTAGGGCAACATATGCTTCCATCCAGATGACGTGTTTTTTCAGGGAAGGCCTTGCATATTTTAGCAAGACAATGCTAAACCACATACTTTATCTATTACAACAACATGGCTTCATAGTAGAAGAGTCCGGGTGCTGAACTGGCCTGCCTGCAGTCCAGACCTTTCACCAACTGAAAACATTTGGTGCATCATGAGACGAAAAATACGACTAAAAAGATCCAGGACTGTTGAGCAGCTAGAATCCTGTATCAGGCACGAATGGGACAACATTCCTCTCCCAAAACTCCAGCAGCTGGTCTCCTCAGTTCCCAGACATATACGGACTGTTGTTAAAAGAAGAGGGGATGCTACACAGTGGTAATGTGTAGACATGGCCCTGTCCCAACTTTTTTGAGACGTGTTGCTGCCATCAAATTCAAAATTACCTTATTTTTTCCTTAAAATGGTACATTTCCTCAGTTTAAACATTTGGTATGTTTTCTATGTTCTATTGTGAATAACACAAAATATGGGTTTATGAGATTTGTGAATCACTGCATTCTGTTTTTATTGACATTTTACACAGTGTCCCAACTTTTTTGGAACTGGGGTTGTATAACATAAGGAAAACGATACACTGACGTCTATGAAGGGTCACTAACAGGACACTTCTGTGTAGCATGCAGCCGAAAACTTACTCAGTGTGAGCAAACAGCCCTGATTGTTTTTTTCCCAAGTTTCAGGAAAGGTTTAACAACCCCCTCAGGGCTGTTTTAAAAGGATCAACAGAACATGTGTTCTATACAAGGTGATTTCCAGTGACTATAATGCGACCTCTGCTTTCACATCACAATATGTGACTTGGGAATGTAATGTAATGTAACGTGGCAAAGATTAACATTAAATGACCTGAAATGTGATGTTAGATAAACCATATAAAATACAGAGGAAAGCAAATCAATTTGATGGCATAGATCACACACACACACACACACACACACACACACACACACACACACACACACACACACACACACACACACACACACACACACACACAGACACTTATTCCACTAAATACAGTGTTCACATCATTAGAGGACACATCATGCTTTATCGTGTGATTATGTCTTCTCACATACCATTCACTGTACAGACAAGATGACATTAATCACTTTCCTTAATTATAATGGCTGCCTTGTAAATCCTGTTCATTCCCACAGTTTATTGCCTTTTCAAAGCTATACACATGCACTGACCTTCTCTGGAACAATTACTGCATTTTTATCTATGAAAAGATGCCTTATTTTGGGGTTTAATAGAGAATGCCAGCCTGTGGAGAAGAATGAATTCCTTTTTAACCCTCAGTGCTTCCAGGATGTAATAACCCCCTGCTATCAAATGATAAATATGATGCTGTATTTCTGTGTCTCACATTACACGTGGCAGGCAGGCATTCCTGCATTTATCTTCCTATGAGCTAAAAAAAAAAAATCCTCCAAAACAATTTTTTATTAATGTGCTAAAAATCTGAGGAATACTGTTCAACAAAAGTGTACTTTCTCAAATATCTTATTGTTTACTTTTGTATACTAATATACTTTATATACTTGTACATAACATTTATGGAATTATATAAATGACAAGAATATACAATATGCTTAATAATTACATCATATGACAGCAATGAATTAAGATTTTTGTAATCAGTTGATGTTATGTTATCATGGAGAGTTGTAAAACATTGTTGACACTCTGTTTCCATTTTACAATCGATTACATTTCATTCCAGGAACCAGACATTTTTAGAAACAGGCAACAATGGAGTTTAAAGAGGATTGTGGCATTTAGCTCATAGCATACTGCCGAACATCCCCGAACAGGGCGGTAACCTCTAATTTAAAACCAAGATACAATAAGGTCCAAAAAAAAAAAAAAAAAATTACACTTCTGTTAAACTAAATAATTTCAGCAGTTTGAGAATTATTATAACGGTTTGGAAAAATCTAATCTTTCATGTCAAATCCACAAAAAGCAGATTAGTATTAGCTTTCACATACAGTTTAGAAATGTTGGACAGTTCATCAGTCAGTAGTAATATTTAAAATGCACAGAGGTTTGCTATTTAGAATAATCCTTATTCTAATGAGCTCCCAACTGACAGTAGCTAGTCAATACTTGAAAGTTCTTATGCATTTCAAATTGAACCTTGGATTTCTTTTTTTTTTTTTTCTTCCTTTTTTTTCTGGATGCATTGGTCACCTTGCTTTACATGTAAGAAACGCTGCCCTATTGTATTACTCTGTTTCTACTTTAAGTACCTTATTTTTGCCCTGAATTCCGAGTAAGGACCATATAAAAAACAGAACCCACAGGGTTGTTTTAACCTTTAGTCCCATCTCTACTGACATTGTAGTTGCCAGTGATTTCAAACCTCTGTAACCATGTAAGGAACTGTTCTGATTACCCTCACCCCCCAGGAAGTCCTTGTCCTAGAAAGTAGTTACAGTTAATCAAGAGCAAAACATCAGGCCTGGTGTCCATTCCTCCAGCTGTTCTGCTTAAGAGTGTGAACAGGCTTTTTCTCAGACATGCTGGGAATCTCTCTTTCTCATGATGACAGATTCATCACTGATCAGTGAGGAATCTGAGAAGTGGCAGGCATGTCCTTGTGCCTGTAATTAAAATTAGATTGCACTGTTTAAAATTTCCCTAGGACACAGCAGATCCCATGCTATGCTGTAGCCTTCTGACAGTGTTTAATAGTCTATCACACATTTATACCATATTATTTATACAGAACACATAGACATTGATACTATGGCTGTACCACAAATGGCTCCCGATTCCCTATGTATATATGTATGTATGCATGTATGTATGTATGTATATATTTGCTATGAGGTCGAAGTGGGATTATGGATTTATGACTGACTGTGTGCTCTAATCAAGAAAGTATTTTCCTCCATTAACCATATCTATCATTTTCACTGACATCCCTGAGTCAATCAGCATCATGTCAAGTCTTCAAAATGAATTTGTTGACAAGGATGTCCTGCCACAAGACTAGATAAACTGGATTAAAATTACCAAATGGAAGGCTTTCCAGTGGCCTTAACATACTTGGCATGGCAGAAACCATATAATCTGTTTCATAACATTTCAGTTTATTATCAACAACTGTCTTATCAATAACACTCATATGTACATGATCATCAATTATTTCTAATATTGTTCTAATTGTACTAATACAGTTCCTCAGACTACATCAGGTACTAACACTGTCAGCCAAGAACAGGAATCTGAGGCTACAGTGAGCAAAAGGCTCACTAAAACTGGACAGTTTAACAATTGGAAAACCGTCACCTGGTCTTTTTCCAATCTTCAACTGTCCAGTTTCAGTAAGCCTGTGGCAACTGTAATGTCAGATTTCTGTTCTTGGCTGACAGCAGTAGAGCCCAATCAGCCAATCCTCTTCCACAACCACATTTATTTTAAATTCTGTTGAAATGCTGAATGAAAAGTATTTTTTTTTCAGAGTGACCAAAAATGTTGCTGTTTGACAGATATAAGCCAGTGTTACATTGATTTGGTTGCTTTTGAAGACATTGTGCAATGACTTGTAGAGTTGTGCAATGTTGTGTAGAGTTATTATTGTAACTAACGGTCAAAAATGGGAAATACACCAAGTGCCAACAGAGGCCCATTGGGGAAGAAATGACATGAGCATAATCCTGCTTCATATCCTAACAGCCTTATGCTTTGTTTTTCCTTGTACAAAATGGTGAATATAAAATTTTTACTTTTTCAGCTTTTGATGACACTAAAATAATGTCAGAAAAATAGTTTAATATTGTTTTTTGAGACTCAATATGTCTTGGATAACTGATTACGTTTGTGTGGGGAAAGGTGTCTATTTATTTTGAAACATTAAAAAGCAAAACATGCAACATGATAAATATCTTAAGCGTAAGATAGGGAATAGATTTTTAGGTTGCTCTTTCCTTTATTCCTCTTTTCTGTTAAGTGTTTTGCTACATGGGCCCTATAAGGAAGCACACGCAAGTGTGGGACACATTGTTTCCTTGGTTCAAAATTTATTTTATTTAATAAAAAACAGATAGAAAACTAATACCCTGAATACTGCAAAAAAAAGCCCCCAGAGAATTTATTGGCATGTTATCATAAAATAAATTGCACAAAAAAAAAACAACAACAACAAATAAATCCCCAGCCACCACCAACAACAAAAAAAACAACACCAAACAAAATAAAAACCCTCTCCCTGTTCAGTTCTTCTTAGTAACAGCACTAGGAGTGCTTCAGTCTTCAGCCAATGGAGACGTGCTGCTCTTACAATACACCCAAATCTGTTGCACAGGCATTGCATCAGCATTCACAGCCATTTTACACATAGACACATACATACATAAAACACACAAAACTGAATACTAAGTGAAGTGTGTGATAGGTTGACAGAATTATTGCCTATTCCGGATGCCTGGAGATGTATATCTTTATCAGAAGCTTTATCAGTATATACTGTGCAAAAGTTTTAGGCACATGTGAAAAGTAAAGTAAGAATGTTTTCAAAAATAGACATGTTAATAGTTTATATTTATCAGTTAACAAAATGCAAAGTGAGTGAACAGAAGAAAAATCTACATCAAATCAATATTTGGTGTGACCTCCCTTTGTCTTCAAAACAGCATCAATTCATCAATTCTTCTAGGTACACTAGGACCCTGGTACACCCATCTACTGTTTGGAGAAGTCTGGCCTTCATGGAAGACTTGCGGACAAACAGCCATATCTCTGACAGGGAAACAAGGCCAAGCGACTCAACTATGCATGAAAACACAGGAACTGGGGTGCAGAAAAATGGCAGCAGGTTCCCTGGACTGATGAGTCAAAATTTGACATATTTGGCTGTAGCAGAAGGCAGTCTGTTTGCCGAAGGCCTGGAGAGAGTGTTACACGACTGAGTGTCTGCAGGCAACAGTGAAACATGGTGGAGGTTCCTTGTAAGTTTGGGGCTGCATTTCTGCAAATGGAGTTGGGGATTTGGTCAGAATTAATGGTCTCCTGTCTGGGATTACCTGAAGAGAGAGAAGCAACTGAGGCTGCCTAAATCCACAGAAGAACTGTGGTTAGTTATCCAAGATGTTTGGGCCAACTTACCTGCTGAGTTCTTTCAAAAACTGTGTGCAAGTGTAACTAGAAGAATTGATAAATTGATGCTGTTTTGAAGGCAAAGGGTGGTCACACCAAATATTGATTTGATGTAGAATTTTCTTCACGCAATTTGCATTTTGTTAATTGATAAATATAAACTATTAACTATTTTTGAAAGCATTCTTACTTCACAGCATTTTTTCACACCTGCCTAAAACTTTTGCACAGCACTGTACACACACACACACACACACACACACACACACACACACACACACACACACACACACACACACAAAATGGCAGCAGTTCCTCAGTGCTGATTGTGACAATAGCACAGATGCAAACCTGATGACAAACCTGTTCTTTCCAACTTCAAGCAAGCAACTGTGATATTGTGCCTTATGTTTGCATGTTTATGACTGTAATGTTATTTTTAGTGACAGAAAGCATGGCTGACAATGAAGAAATGCCTTTTCAGGCAGGTGAGTTTTGATCAACAGGTCATAGCTGGCATTTGAAGAAATGTTTTTTCATTAATACCTTTTTCATTTCTTCTAATACCTTTTTCAATTTAATACAAAATATTTATGCTTTATGAAGTCATTTTTCCCTAGTAGTTGGTAAGTTTGAGAGAATGTTATGCATATTTCTAACTCAGAACATAAACTAAAGAGTTGGTCAAGAGCTATATATCCTAGGTTATCTTTACATATCTGTATATTATATATGTACAGTACATTGTATATTAATGGATAATCTGGGTACTGTTGTACATACAACGCGCATATCTCTTACATACATTTATGTCTAATACTTGCATATATTATATTTTTATAGCTACTATGGTATTTCTATTATAAGAAACAGAGCAATTACCTAGTGCAATTACCATTCATGTGTGTATGTGTGTGTATATATATATATATATATATATATATATATATATATATATATATATATATATATATATATATATATATATATATTACATAGTATATTATTGTCATATATTGTTAAATTTGCACAATGCTACTATTTGCACTTCTGGTAGATGATGGTAGACCGACCGACTGACCAACATACCTACCTACCTCTCTATCTATCTATCTGGTCATTTGCAGTCCAAACTTGAATTTCTTAATATCCACAAAATGCTGAGTACTAAATAAATGACCGGATTTTAACTATTACTTTAAATGATAGCAAAGCCTATATGTCCTGTAGAACTGTATTTAAACGAGCTAATTTCAGCATTATCACAAAAAAAAAAAAAAAAAAAAAAAAAAAAATCATCAGCATTAACACTATTTTCCTTTTAAAGCAATATTCTTGTGTCATGGGAAAACATTGCAGACTCCAGATCTTCTCACATACCAAATGATTTGTGTAAAGAGACTCGGTCACACTTTACCCTTTAAATAGCTCTGTGATATAATTAGCTTAGAATAACCTGTGATAACTGGCACTTTAAATCTCAGGTTAAAGTGTTTGAGTGCCTCCAAACATCAACAGGATAATCCTTTTGAGGACATTACACAGAATTCACTGCACAAACAAGCTTCTGGCACAAAGCCCAGTTAACTAATGGCTGCTTGAGGAACCTCATCAAGATGAACAGGTCAGTCCTGACAAAGGACATTCAACATGGGTTTAGGTTACACAACATTTAGACAGTGATACTTTTTGTGGACATGCTTGTATTATACAGCATTTAATCTGTTGTTTAGTTTGTTTTAGAAGTCACTTTATAGTGTGTGGGAAGAACTTAAAATACTCATTTACTTGAACTAGATTTGCACTATGCACATATATTTAAGCTAAATAAACTGCAAACAATAATTCAAACAATACTTCAATACCTATTTTTAGCCACCAATGTGTTTAGGTTTCTACTTTGTATTTGTAAGTTTGCTTTTTGTTTTTTACTCTTGTCTTAACTTACCTAAGTGTCTTATGTGTAATATAATAGTGATAATCATATGGTAATGATAATGATAATCTTTTACACAATATGTTTAATGATAATACATTAATAATGATAATTGCATAATAGTCTATCACTGCCATCTCCTCTGTTTCACATATTGTACAGTTTACAGTTGGATTTGGATAAACAGTCTCACACAATCCATAAAGGCAGAAGATATAATAGACATAATAGCGCTCCTCACTCCTGCTCTCACAAGCTAAAAAAAATGCACGTTTTCTGGCCCTTTATACCCCAGCTGCTGCTATTAAAGGTACCCTTCAGAACTTAATCCTTTGCGTTGCTTCAGCTTAACTTAAAACCCAAGACTGTTTGTCAAAGAAGATCGGCAAGGATTTGAAAGGTAAGATAGAGCACATGGCTATAAATAGAGCTTTAACTGTCCTACGCAGACAGGACTTAGATGTTATTAGTTGGAAGACAATGGAGTCAGGAAGCCTTGAAAAAGCTCTACGAGGAAATAGTGGCAAGGAAGTGATGAGAATACATAAACATATCATTATGGAAATAAAATGATCACATCTGATTATGTTTAGCAGCTCTTAGCTACAGTATATCCAGAAGCCATATTAATCAAATGTTTACCTGGGCTAAATAAGGAGCTCACAATTAGATTCTGAATCATGGAGGGAAAACAGAATTGATGGTCAATACGTAGCGTGGCTCAGAGGCGACTCAACTGTCCACTGGCTGTCTGCTGGATAAGGTCAATAGAGGTTCAGGTTCTAAATTTCATTTCATTTAGTTAAACCGTAGGAAACGCAATAAAGCCAACGGTGTAAGGTCACAACAATAAAAAAAGAAAAGAAGTCAAAACTATAGATATACTACCATCCAAATGCTTGGACACGTGCTTATATAAGGGTTTTCTTCAATTTTACTGTTTTCTACTATTTAATTTCCTTCATATTTTAGAATACAAATGAAGACATTACCACTATATAATAATCCACATATGGAATTATGTTGTAAGCAGGAAAATCAAAACTATTTTATATTGTAAATTCATAATAGTATTCCTGATTAAGCTTTTTAAACATTTGGCATTGTCCCAACCAACTTCAAGAGGAAGCCACCAAGGAGGGACCAACTTCACTTTTGGAGAAGCAATTTAACGGTACTGATTTTTTTCTTTAAAAAAAGAAAAAAGAAAAAAAAAGACTGAGTAAGGAGAAAAAAATACATTTTAACATGACAACCTGAGCTGCTGTGAGTTGTCCTGACAATCCTGCAATGGTATTATAGTGTGTAGGGTATAATTCTGTGTCAGGGGTGTAGGGTTGGAATTGGCAGGAAATTTGCACACATACACCAGCTCAAACTTCAGGCACGAAAGAAGTCCGGGTACATGGTGATTGGCAGCCAATCAGGAGAGCGAGAGAGCGAGAGTGTGAGAGAGAGAGAGAGAGAGAGAGAGAGAGAGAGAGAGAGAGAGAGAGAGAGAGAGAACACACAAGAGTGTAAACATAGCAAACAAGAGTGAAAGAGTCTCTCATGGGGTTTTAGCTTTGTTTCTTGCTGATTAGGTAAGGCATTTATTTGCTCTCTAATTTGTTTGGAAACTAATGAATGACAGATAACAGTCATCCATTTATCCCCATAGTGGAGTTGTTGAGCTAGAGAACTTTTTATACTCTGAGGGTTTTAGCTAGTGTTTTTTGACAGGCTGGAGAACAAAATACACAGATTCAACACAGAACATAGATCAGACAAAATATCAGTAATAGTGATGCACAGAGCCTCTAGGAAAGCCCCAACATTCAGTGCACATAGCACACTATGAGATTAAAATTAAACAGCTATTTTCTCTTTAACCAGAGTTTATGTTTTAGCTAGTTAGCTACTGTTAGGTGACTAGTTGATTCAGTAGATTATGTGCTGTTTATGATGTCGCAGAATGAGCACAGGTGCTTTGCAGCAGGGCAGTAGTGTACAAGCACTGCTGCTTAATCAGGCAGTCACAGTAAAAGTTTACTGGCTGACCATAGCTAAAAGATAAACACTTGTTAAAAGGTTCTGACCTTTCTTCTGATACTCCATAATTGACAGTCACACACAATAAAGGTTTTATTTTCATAACACTTCTGTAATACTGAACAACTGCAAGCCTCAAATACTTGGGCCATGTCCTGAACTGCATGCTAACTGCATCCTGTATGGCCCATATGGACATGGGAATATTCCATGCCTGACTCATGGAAGAGCAAAGCAGATGGTGGTGCCTTATTCCTTTCAGAAACATGAGCCTGTGAGCCCCCGGTGAAGTGGCAGGCCAAGTCCAATTGATGGGGCACATACAATTTTTGGAATAGTTTCCACCTAAGAGTGTACAAGGCCTTTGTGCTCTAGTGTTCAGGATCATTTCCTGGACTGCTATGACATAGTCATCAGTCTGCTCACCATACCAAGGGACCAAACCCATGGGAACAGATATCTTGGCTGTGGGTGTCACATGTGGGTGTTTGCCTGTGACACTGAGTCCTCCCAGGGAGGGATTCCCAGGGCCTCCCAGCCACTAGCAAAAGCAGCAGTAGGAACCAGTGGGAAACTTGTGGTTTGATTGCTGAATGCTGTGTGGCTACGCAAAATCATTAACATCTCATAGCCTTACATATGTAATGGATGAATTCTGAGCTAAAGCCCATCTATAGCTGTAGCCCATCCACACAAAACCATGTAATAACTGTAATAGCAAAAGATTTTTTAAAATTTGAATTTAAATAAAAGTGAAACAAAAAGTAATAAATGTAAATGAAAAAAATATATAATAAAGAAATATGCATGTGTGTATATATATATATATATATATATATATATATATATATATATATATATATATATATATATATATATATATATATAATTCCAAAAAAGTTGGCACGCTGTGTAAAATGTAAATAAAAACAGAAAACAATGATTTGCAAATCTCATAAACCCATATGTTATTCACAATAGAACATAGAAAGCATACCAGATGTTTAAACTGAGGAAATGTACCATTTTAAGGAAAAGATAAGGTAATTTTGAATTTGATGGCAGCAACACGTCTCAAAAAAAAGTTGGGATAGGGCAACGAAAGGCTGGAAAAGTACGTGTTATTAAAAAGAAACAGCTGGAGGTTAATTGGCAACAGGTCAGTAACATGATTGGGTATAAAAAGAGCATCTTAGAGAGGCAGAATCTTTCAGAAGTAAAGATGGGCAGAGGTTCACCAATCTACGAAAAACTGCATCTACAATTTGTTGAACAATTTCAGAATAATGTTCCGCAACGTAAAATTGCGAAGACTATGAATATCTCATCATCTACAATACATAATATCATCAAAAGTTTCAGAGAATCTGGAGAAATCTCTGTGCGCAAGGGACAAGGGTGAAAATCAATATTGCATGCCCGTGATCTTCGGGCCCTCAGGTGGCACTGCATTAAAAACAGGCATGATTCTGTAATGGAAATCACTGCATGGGCTCAGAAACACCTCTGTGAACACAGTTCGCCGTGCCATCCACAAATGCAGGTTAAAGCTCTATTATGCAAAGAAGAAGCCATATGTGCACATGATCCAGAAACGCTGCAGTCTTCTCTGGGCCACAGCTCATTTAAAATGGACTGAGGCAAAGTGGAAAACTGTTCTGTGGTCAAATGAATCGAAATTTGAAATTCCTTTTGGAAACCATGGACACAGTGTCCTCTAAACTAAAGAGGACTAAAGAGGAGAGGGACCGGCTTTTTATCAGCACTCAGTTCAAAAGCCTGCATCTCTGATGGTATGGGGGTGCATTAGTGCCTATGGAATGGGCAGCTTGCACATCTGGAAAGGCACCATCAATGCTGAAAGGTATATACAGGTTTTAGAGCAACATATGCTTCCATCCAGATTCCATCCCATCTTTATTTATGAGAAACTCTGCCTCTATAAGATACTCTTTTTGTACCCAATCATGTTACTGACCTGTTGCCAATTAACCTAATTAGTTGCAAAATGTTCCTCCTGCTGTTTCTTTTTAGTAACACTTACTTTTCCAGCCTTTTGTTGACCCCATCCCAACTTTTTTGAGACGTGTTGCGGCCATCAAATTCAAAATTACCTTATTTTTTCCTTAAAAATTTCCTCAGTTTAAACATTTGATATGTTTTCTATGTTCTATTGTGAATAACATATATAGAACTATGAGATAGTACAGATAGCATCTAAAATTTAGAGGCACATTAAGACAGAATGCAAATGAGTCATTGGGTTTGTGCAAAAGCAAGACAGAAAAAAAACACTGCAAAAAAATTACATCTTAGCAAGTAGAAATACCTTGAATATAGTAAAGTTTATACAGTATTTCCTATTATAAGATTACAATAAAAGAAATATAAGAGTATTAAACCTAATTCTAGCCATTGAAAAAAAAAATTCAAGCTTGAAATAGTACTGTTCTATTGGTAGATATTTTGCTAATTTTTAACGTTAACTCCAGGTAATGGTTGGATCCAACTTTGTAAAATGAACAGCTGTCAGTGTAAATAATCAGGGTAAGTCCTAACTGATTTGTCCTGAATCTTGACACAAGGCATATGAACAATGTGGATCAATAACTCAGGGAACCTACACTTTCTTTAGCACTTTGTAATCCCGAGATTCTTGTTTTGGACACATGTCTGTTTCACTGAGTTCAAGTTTCTGTTGCAGACAGAAACACACATGCCATCTCAGAGCATCTCAAAAACATTTATCAGAAACAAAACAACTATTAAACAAGTTTTATTGTTGATGAGACTGTCCAGTCACAAGCTCCTCTTAAGTGGAGCACTGTCCCTCCCCTGTCAGAATGAACCTAACAAAGAATTTTTTTTTTAACAAAAGATGAAATTCTATGCATTGAAACACACAACTGCCAACATATCTCATAACAACAACAACAAACATGAAAAACAAAACCTGTTTATTTAGAGTGTCTGTTCCTAATAAACTGGCCTCTGAGTATGCACTGTAAACTAGCATGCACATGTGTATATAAATGCATGCTTATGTGTAGGCTTTACAAAGATTATTTCCACTAGAATAATAATGCCCCCTTTGTAATTAGGTAATTAGAGTGTACAAAAATAACTTAATTATTGTTTACATTTTTATGGACCACCCTGTCAAGTCTCATAACAGTAAGTTACTGCGTACCCTCCCCATATTCCCCCTTCATATACAAGTATAATTAAGCCTCATATTTATGAAATTTGTCACACTAGAAAATGTCCAAAGATTGTCATGATTTTCTCTCTGCAGCATTCATTGTCTTCCTGGAATGGAGATGCTTGAAATGCTTTCTGATTTGTTTAAAATTCCTTTGCCTTTTCTTTTAAAAAGAAAAGGTGCAATCACATCCCTTTTTCTCACCCCCTCTGCCTGCTGTCTGAGAAAACTGGTTCGATACAGTACTAATTAGTAGTAAAAACAATGAGAAAATTGGGGTGGGGGTCTGATCCATATACTTAATTACAGAAATGATGGGTGAGGTCTACACTGGGTAGGTCAGTATCACCTCATTAAACACCTGCATTTAAGGTTAAAGGGACTGTCAAACCACATGGCTAGTATGCATAGACTATAAATTAAATAAAAATGATTGAAGTTTGAGCTTTTGTTCCATTGACAAGCATTTATCTCATGAAAAGTGTAATCATTTTATGTCTCATAATCTCATAAGAAATATAAGATGCACTGCCTGTATTGAAGATGTTCACATTTGTAAAGATTTGATTTTATTGGTTAAGAAGTTTGTTTGGATTTCTACAGCGACATTCATTTGGGGGTCAAATGCTAATGAAGCCTGAGAATCAAAAAGTATTGCACAGCTAAAGTGCAATCACATGATATATAACAGACCCAGTACCTAGTATTGCTTGGGTCAATTTGAGCACAAATTTCATATAACATAACTTATAATTACTATAGTTTACACATTTTTAATTTTTTTTAATTTAATTTATAGAAATTTTATTTCATATAGAGAGACTTGTAGAGACAAATGTACTCTATACTGACACATCCCTAAAAGACACAAAGAAAATTAATTGATGATACACCCTGAACCACTTTCCATTCATGTAATCTCATGCATTATGTGAGGATGCTGTATCCACCATTCACACTTATCACATGGCTATAGGTATAATCTAGTATGTACATGCAACTAGAATCTGTTATTTTAATGCCAGACTTGGTCTAAATTAAAGCTTTCAATAGTGCACTCTTTAACATAACCTTCAGAAAGTATGCAATAAGGGTTTGTTACCTCTTTAATATTCTGGGATAATACAACATGAACACATCTAAATGCTCAGTAAGTGCACTGGGTAAAGCTGTCAGTGTTTTGTTGCAGAAAATGCCTGCGATTGCTTGACCCACTTCTGTGTATAATCCACACTACATAGTAGCCTATATTTGCAATCCAGAAAACAACTGGTAGGAAAGTGCAGATATTTTACATTTAGAAAGTGTGGTAACTTTTTCATCTTCAGACCTAACTTGGATAATAATAATAATAATAATAATAATAATAATAATAATAATAATAATAATAATAATAATAATAATAATAATAATAATAATGTTAAAACTAAAACCACTTAGGGTCTATGGGTTTGTCCATCTAGGCTATATGTTAAGCTAAGAGGGTTCGAAGTTTTTTTTGGATCAACAATCAACATTTAACAATCAACCACCCTCTGTACTACCCAACAAAATGATTAGCCCTGTATTCTTTATAACCTTGTCATCGGTTTGGTCAGTAGAGATAAAGCAATTGTGGGCCTGACACATTTATATGTGTCAGATGCCTGGTGTATAAACTGCAAACTGTATCTTCCTTAAAGTGATGTGTTGTTGATCTTTACTTTTTTATGCGGTAGATTTAAAAAGGTCTAGTTCCATTATGGCACTGCGTACCCTAGAGTAAGCTGTGAGGAATGGTAGCAGGGCTCTGTTCTCTCTACTAATCCTGAAAAAGGCACTCATAAATATTTGAAGAGTACATGCTACTCTGTACCCGTGCTGCCCCTAGGGAATCTGGGAACGAATACATGCTTATGCATTAGCACATTCAATCACTCACACACACACACACACACACACACACACACACACACACACACACACACACACACACACACACACACACGCACACCTGGTTCTTCAGAAGTACACAAGCTAACACAGCAATGGTTATTCTCACAGCAACAGTATCTTTCTGTAGTATCTGTAAACTCCTATTTTTTTTTTTTGTCACAGTGCTGGTGAACACAATCAACCTGAAATCAACTGCTTCTAAGACAAGATGTGCACATATAAAGTACAGAATTGAGAAAGCCATGATTGTAACCAGCATTGAATTTAATGAGGTTTAATCTAATTTAATTTCTCCGCAGCTTCTGCAGCACCATTACTCGTATAATAGCAGCAGCTGTTGTGGAGTTTATGATGAGTAAAGAGATGGAGGAAAGCAAAACAATCTTGGGATCCGGCACTGGATATCACTGGACTAATATTTTAACCAAATGTCCACTTCAAAGCTTTCTTAAGTTGTTCCTAAACTTTATATAACCTTTTATATAACTTGGCAGTCTGGTCAAATGTGCAAACATTTTCTGCTGTATTCTTCTAAGAATCAGTGTGCAGCTGAATATCTAATTGGAAAATCTGTGTTAGTATTAACCCTGTAACAGGTAAGTATTATTGCATCATGAAATAGCAATATACAAATGCAGGTCCTGCAGCATTGGTTTAGCAAGGGAATGGTTTGAGACATTTTCAATTTGCATATTCATTGAATGCCATTTTTTAAAAACTTGTGGTAAGTATTTATGCTGCTGTTTCTTTTCCTGTTGTCTAATGTTTTTTCTTTCTTTCTTTTGCACTGTTGCCTTTAAGACAAGTTTAATGTGACTGCAAAAGAAACTTTCAAAAGGTTCTGAGGGCAAAACAAGTTTAATCCTTAAATTCCCAGGAACTCCCAGGCAGTTACATTTCTCCCTCGCAACAACAGGTCCTTTCCTTATGAAAAAAAATGCAATGAGGTATAAAGAGTTCAAAACATGTACTGGAACTGATTCATATAATTTAAAAACCATGCTGGGTTTTCCAGATGCTTCACAAAATCTTGTTAGTGAGCTTGTAATAGCATTTTACGATTATTCTGAAACTGGTTACAGCATAAACCAATTTTCATTTCTCATTATTTTGTATTACTGTATTATTGCTATATCTATAGTGTGTCTCTTTCGGCGATCATCTTCATAGAGGTAGAGTAAGAATTCTTTCAGGTTCAGCATGAGACTCCACCCCACTGCTACCTCCCAGTAGACAAACTACTCCTCAGGCAAAATGATATCAACATGAAGTAATGTTGCAAAAACACAACCACTATTTCCCCTTCATCCTCTCAGACCTCAGAATTATAAGATTCTCCATTACTTTTTTTGGGAGGGGGAAACAATATTTAATCTTATATTATTTACATGCTACGAAAATATACCCAGTACGACAAGTTAACTTAATTGTTACATGACCTTTTATTATTATTATTATTATTATTATTATTATTAATAGTAGTAATAATAATAATAATAATAGTGGATTAGTGGTTAGCATGTTTGCCTCGTACCTCCGGGGTTGGGGGTTTAAATCCTGCCTCCACCCTGTGTGCACAGAGTTTGCATGTTCTCCCCTTGCTTCGGGGGTTTATTCTGGGTACTCCAGTTCAAAGACATGCACTGTAGGTTGATTGGCATTCCCAAATTGTACATAGTGTGTGAGTGTGTGTGCGATTGTGCCCTGTGATGGGTTGGCACCCCATCCAGGGTGCCGCCCGCCTTGTGCCTCAAGTTCCCTGGGATAGGCTCCAGGCTCATCGCAACTCTGTATAGGATAGGCCGTACAGAAAATGGATGTATTATTATTATTATTATTATTATTATTATTATTATTAACAACAACAACAACAACATTATATCTCATTATTTTAAAATGTATTAAATCTTTGAACTGTGAAATAAACCTTATAATCCCAAGGTCTCAACATAATGAACTGAAATTGTACATGTACCCATATTGAGAGGAGTGGACTACATGTGCAGTCTGCTAGAGACAAGTTAGAAACACCATTAGCATGGCTGAGAAGTGACAAAGAAGTTATGAAGAGAGAACTGTGCATGTGTGGTTTACAGTCTTCAGCCAGAACTAGCTGTGACGAAAAAGCACACAGAACAGTTATGCAAAAAGCTGCAAGCTCTGGCCCCATCAAGAGTATTTCCCATTTCTCCATTTGTTTGACATTGACTAGAGTGACCATCATGCCTGTTAGTCATTGACAGAATTGGTGCACCACCACTGATCTCAGATTAGCTAATGTGAATTAAATGTCTTACTGTAAGTACTTGAACTAGGCTGGGATAGTGAGGCAGAAGTAAGCTTGACAGGAAGTTTGTGTGTATGTGTGACTATTTGTGGGTGTGACTGTGTGTACAGTATGGTAGAATGCAAGGGTTTTCTTTTGTTTCGCTTTTGTTTTAGTTGAACACCCCAGTAATCTTTAGCAAACAAAGATGTTGAAAAGGTTGAAAGGTTTTTTCTTTCTTTCTTTTTTTTTTTTGCATATAAACATCTTTTTCCATAATGAACACTACAAATGTGACAGGGTTGACTATCCCAGGGGACTCACGGCACAAGGTGGGGGACACCCTGGACAGGGTGCCGACCCATCACAGGGCACAACTGCACACACTCTGGACAATTTAGGGACACCAAACAACTTTCAACGCATGTCTTTGGACTGGGGGAGGAAACTGGAGCACCCGGAGGAAACCCCCAAAGCACGGGGAGACCATGTGAACTCTGCACACACAGGGCAGAGGTGGGAATCGAACCCCTAACCATGGAAGTGTGAGGCAAACGTGTTAACCACTGAGCCAACATGCCCACATGAGATCAAAATTTTGTAATCAATTCAAATTTTTATTTTTTTTTTTGCCTTGGCGAGCTGTTCTGTCCTGTCAAAAAATTCAAAATGACAAAGTCTTACAATCAGGCAACCCGCATACACACACACCCATTTGTATCAGAAACAAATGATACTTTAATACAAAAATTGTTCTAGACCAGTTGAAAGTCTTACAGCAAACAAGCTACAAGGTAAAAAGGTGCTGTATAGAAGACTATAGAAATATCACAACAAAGCAAAAGAACAAGGAATTACTTTGTAATATGCTCTGAGTTCTTTTTAATTTAAGAGCTGCTGTTTAGTACTTTTTACCTAGTGCCAGATTCAGAGCTTCAAAGATCTTTACAAGCAGGAACATTGAATTAACCAAAATATTGATATTATTTTATTAATTCGACTTTGACTTTTTCAACTCAAAATAGCTTATTTCCCATGCACCCTTTACAATTTCTCCTGTATCTCCTGGCTACATTAAGTTGTACATTAATAACAGAATCTGCTGGATCAAGTGCTATTTTCTAAGTTGCTGAATATTTAAAAACACCTGTACACCTGCTCAATCATGCAATTCTCAAATCATCCAATCATGTGGCACAATATACAATGTATATAACATCATGCAGATACAGGTTCTGTAATAATGGATCGCAAAATATATCAGTCAAATATATTCTTTTGGATATTTTTATATCTTTGCTCACTGGACAAATTAGTTGAGTTCATTTCAGACTAAAATGTGTAACAATATTTCATATAATACATGCATAACGCATAACAAGATTTCATAATTCCAGTTCAGCAAGGAAATGAAGCAAAAAGAATACCTGACATTTAAATATCCAGAAAGTGAATGTGGACTTATCGATTTATTTCTAAATGCTTAAAAGGAAGATTAATGCTTCAAGGACTGATCTAGAAAATCAAAAGAAAGAGGACCAGGTAATCTTTTTACATCCCTACTGTGAAATAAAACAGTCTTCTAGGAATAAGGATTTGTGTACCTTGACCTTGAGCCAAAATCAAAACTTACAGGATTAACAAAACAGTACTTATGTACTGAAGTAGGTACAGTAAGAATTATTACAGTATGTGCAGTATGAACAACAACAAAAATTAGAAACGGCAACAGTATGTAACAAGAAGAAATTATTCTAGCATCCGGGGAAATTATTGTACTGTATCTTGCTGAGGAATGCAATTTCAAAAGAAATTACTTAAAATAAAGGTGACATTTGTATTATTGTAATAAATTATGTTACATTTTAAATATACAGGTGCATCTCAGATAATTAGAATATAGTGGAAAAGTTCATTTTTTCCCCGTAATTTAATTCAAAAAGTGGAACTTTCATATTTTCTAGATTCATTACACATTAAGTGAAATATTTCAAGCCTCTTTTTGTTTTAATCTTGATGATTACGGCTTACAGCTCATGGAAATGAAATACTAGAAAAATCCAGTATCTCAAAAATATTAGAATAAAGAATTTATAATACAGCAATGTGGACCTGAGAAGACTCTAATCAGCTAATTAACTCAAAACACCTTTTTACTCAAAACACCGTTGCTCAGTGGTCCAAAGTCCTCTTTTCAGATGAAAGTAAATTTTGCATTTCATTTGGAAATCAAGGTCCCAGAGACTGGAGGAAGAGTGGAGAGGCACAGAATCCAAGTTGCTTGAAGTCCAGTGTGAAGTTTCCACAGTCAGTGAGGATTTGGGGTGCCGTGTCATCTGCTGGTGTTGGTCCACTGTGTTTTCTCAAGTTGAGAGTCGATGCAGCGTCTACCAGGAGATTTTAGAGCACTTCATGCTTCCATCTGCTGACAAGCTTTATGGAGATGCTGATTTCCTTTTCCAGCAGAACTTGGCACCTGCCCACAGTGCCAAAACTACTAGTAACTGGTTTGCTGACCATGGTATTACTGTGCTTGATTGGCCAGCCAACTCACCTGACCTGAATTTTATCAAGAGGAAGATGAGAGACACCAGACCCAACAATACAGACCAGCTGAAGGCTGCTATCAAAGCAACCTGGGCTTCCATAACACCTCAGCAGTGCCACAGGCTGATTGCCTCCATGCCACGCTGCATTGATGCAGTAATTCGTGCAAAAGGAGCCCTGATCAAGTATTGAGTGCATAAATTAACAGAGTTTTCAGAAGGTCGACATTTCTGTATTATAAATTGTTTATTCTAATATTTTGAGATATTGGATTTTTGATTTCCATGAGCTGTAAGCCGTAATCATCAAGATTAAAACAAAAAAGATTTGAAATATTTCACTTTATGCGTAATGAATCTAGAATATATGAAAGTTGAATTAAATTACAGAAGAAAACAAACTTTTCCATGATATTCTAATTTTTTTTTAGATGCACCTACCTGTAAGGCTGACATTTGGCTGTTTGAATGACTGTGTGTAAAAGATCTGCTACAGGAGGCTGCACATAATTAGGTCACTGACCCAGAAGTTATCATCATCAAATTACTTCAATTGACTGCTCAACCAACCATGAGAGTAGTCTCTCTTTGGTACTAATACTTGACTGTCAAAGTTATGTAAGGACAGGAAGTGACAGAATATACCCCAAAACCCCAAATACTCTACATGAGATAGGACAAGACAACAAACCACTGCTGTGCAACAGAGTCTTGTGCAAAAATGATGGCCTGTCTCATTTACTCACCGTTTGAGGTTTATGTAATACAGGTGCATCTCAATAAATTAGAATATCGTGGAAAAGTTCATTTATTTCAGTAATTCAACTCAAAATGTGAAAATCGTGTATTAAATAAATTCAGTGCACACAGACTGAAGTAGTTTAAGTCTTTGGTTCTTTTAATTGTGATGATTTTGGCTCACATTTAACAAAAACCCACCAATTCACTATCTCAACACATTAGAATACTTCATAAGACCAATAAAAAAAACATTTTTAGTGAATTGTTGGCCTTCTGGAAAGTATGTTCATTTACTGTACATGTACTCAATACTTGGTAGGGGCTCCTTTTGCTTTAATTACTGCCTCAATTCAGCGCGGCATGGAGGTGATCAGTTTGTGGCACTGCTGAGGTGGTATGGAAGCCCAGGTTTCTTTGACAGTGGCCTTCAGCTCATCTGCATTTTTTGGTCTCTTGTTTCTCATTTTCCTCTTGACAATACCCCATAGATTCTCTATGGGGTTCAGGTCTGGTGAGTTTGCTGGCCAGTCAAGCACACCAACACCATGGTCATTTAACCAACTTTTGGTGCTTTTGGCAGTGTGGGCAGGTGCCAAATCCTGCTGGAAAATGAAATCAGCATCTTCAAAAAGCTGGTCAGCAGAAGGAAGCATGAAGTGCTCCAAAATTTCTTGGTAAACAGGTGCAGTGACTTTGGTTTTCAAAAAAACACAATGGACCAACACCAGCAGATGACATTGCACCCCAAATCATCACAGACTGTGGAAACTTAACACTGGACTTCAAGAAACTTGGGCTATGAGCTTCTCCACCCTTCCTCCAGACTCTAGGACCTTGGTTTCCAAATGAAATACAAAACTTGCTCTCATCTGAAAAGAGGACTTTGGATCACTGGGCAACAGTCCAGTTCTTCTTCTCCTTAGCCCAGGTAAGACGCCTCTGACGTTGTCTGTGGTTCAGGAGTGGCTTAACAAGAGGAATACGACAACTGTAACCAAATTCCTTGACACGTCTGTGTGTGGTGGCTCTTGATGCCTTGACCCCAGCCTCAGTCCATTCCTTGTGACGTTCACTCAAATGCTTGAATCGATTTTGCTTGACAATCCTCATAAGGCTGCGGTTCTCTCGGTTGGTTGTGCATCTTTTTCTTCCACACTTTTTCCTTCCACTCAACTTTCTGTTAACATGCTTGGATACAGCACTCTGTGAACAGCCAGCTTCTTTGGCAATGAATGTTTGTGGCTTACCTAGTGAACCAAACTGAGAGACCATTTTGAAGGCTCAGGAAACCTTTGCAGGTGTTTTGAGTTGATTAGCTGATTGGTATGTCACCATATTCTAATTTGTTGAGATAGTGAATTGGTGGGTTTTTGTTAAATGTGAGCCAAAATCATCACAATTAAAAGAACCAAAGACTTAAACTACTTCAGTCTGTGTGCACTGAATTTATTTAATACACGAGTTTCACAATTTGAGTTGAATTACTGAAATAAATGAACTTTTCCATGACATTCTAATTTATTGAGATGCACCTGTACCTGTGCACAATACACTGTAAATATCTCACCATTAATTCCTAATCATTCTCTGTTTTAATTTACATAATTGCCATGGAGAATAACATTACTCATTCTGTATTCAGGTTTGGCTCAAAATCTTTACATTTTATAAAAGCATTACAAAAAGCCAGATGTGCACATGCTGTATATTTATGCAGCAAATAGAAATGTTCCAGTATGCCACCTGTCAAACAAGTGAAGCTCTCTGTATCACACAACAAATATGTGACACACTAACCATCAAATTATAATACATCATGGATGAACAAACAGACTGTTGAGCAGATGCATGCTGAACATGCGTCATATCTGTTCCCAGCAGATATTAATTAGAAAGCTTGTATATTTTGAATCTGATTCTACCTTCAAAAGAACAGAATGAACACAGCAGTGATCCAGGATGTGGCCGGGTCTAATATATTTAATCAGTTATGAAAAACTGATACAATTTTCTCAAATGATATTTCTCAAAAAAATGACATCATTCCTCACTACTGCAAGTAAAAAAAAAATGGACTGAATGAATAACACAAAATCATATTAATTGAGTTCATACAACGCATGTGTTATAGTGAAATAACATCAATATACATAGTGTTAGTAGCATAGCATTAGTTACAATTTGGTACAACAATTACAATTATCATGTAATTATCCAATTAGCCAATCATTGCAGCAAAGCTTCAACTGGATAAACAATGCCTAGTCTTTTTCAAACTTTAACTGTCCAGTTTCAGTGCATCTGTGCCCACTGTAGGCTCAGATTCTTGTTATACATGGGTATAACATGATGAGGTCTTCTGCTATTATAGCCCATCCACCTCAATGTCTGGCATATTGTGCATTCTGAGATGCTTTTCTGCTCACCACGGTTGTAAAAGTGGTTATTTGAGTTACTGTACACTTCCTGTCAGCTCAAACCATTCTGGCCATTCTCCTCTAACCTCTCTCATCCAACAAGGCTTTTCCATCTCTCACTAGACGTTTTTAGGTCCCCCCCCGCGCATCATCCTGTGTAAACTCTAGCAACTGATGTGTGTGAAAGTCCCAGGAGATCAGCAGTTTCTGAAATACTCAACCCAACTTGGCATCAACAATTGTGCCATGGTAAAAAAAAAAAAAAAAAAAAAAAAAGACATAAAGCCCCCCCCCCCCCAACACACACACACACACACACACACACACACACACATCTGGATGGGAATATTGACTAAATGTCTTGACTTGTATCTGCATGATTTTATGCACTGCACAGCTGCCACATGATTGGCTGATTGGATAACTATATGAATGTGCAGTTGTACAGGAGTTCCTATTAATGAAGCTGGTGAGTATACAGTTGCAAATCAGTTTTATTGTCAAAATTTACAGACTGTCAGCTGTTTGCAATGAACAAATCAAACAAAAGCAATTGAAATAGTTCAACACCAAAAATGCTTCAAGTGGTTTCCCCAAATTCAACTGAAAATGCAACTTATAATGTCTTCTTCAGTCTCAAAATTATTTAACCCCTTCATGGCAAGCATATTTAGTACTTAGTAGAGCACCCTTTTGCTGTTATGACCTGCTGCAAACGAGATGCATAGCCAGACACCAGCTTCTGGCAGCGTTCCAGTTCAGTAATATTATTGGGTTTGCGTACTGCAACCGCCTTCTTCAAATCCCACCAGAGATTTTCTATGGGGTTCAAGTCAGGTGACTGGTGGCCACTGTAGAATCTTCCAGGACTTCTTCTGCAACCAAGCCTTTTGAATTTGAGGTATGCTTGGGATTATTGGCCTGTTGGAAGGTCCAATGACGCCCAAGCTTCAGCTTCCTCAAAGACAGCATGATGTTTTCTCCTAGGATTTCCTGATACTTCAATGAATCTTGCCTTCCACACGCTGCAGGTTTCCAGTGCCAGAGGATGCAAAGCAGCCCCAGAGCATCACTGAGCCACCACCATGCTTGACTGTGGACAGGGTGTTCTTTTCAGCATATGCTTCATTCTTCTTCCTCCAGACATAATGCTGATCCATCATGCTGAACAGTTCCACAGAACAGAATCTCAAAACTTCTGTGGCTTATTTATATGATTTTGAGCATATTGGAGCCAACTTTTCTTGTGCTTTTTGGCCAGTAGTGGTATACGTCTTGGAGTTCTGGCATGGAAACCTTCTGCGTTTAGTATGAGCCTTACTATGCTCACTGAAACCTCAGTGCCTGTTGCCACCAAGTCTTGCTGCAGGTCTTTTGCAGTCACTTGAGGGTTTTTCACAACCTGCCTTCTCAGAAATCTGGTTGCACCAATTGATAGCTTCCTTTTTCTGCCCCATCTAGGTATGTAATGTATTTTCTGCCCCTGGCCAGTTCAGGTATTTCATGTGTTCCAGCTTAAGCACACCTGGTGCAACTAATGAAGCCCTTGATTAGTTTCTAAATTTCTAAAGCAGATGTATGAGTTTTAGACAAATTATGAGATGTAAACAGTCCTATACTGAGCCTCTGAGTGGCAAAGACTATTGATTTTTATAGGTCTATGGGTATATCAACACAATAAGTCAGGCTAATACTTTTTGAATAAATACTGATCTGGTTGCCACTGCTGAACGAATACAAATAATTTACAAGCATATCCCAGCCATCCCAGCACATAAAGACTAGTAGATGGATCGAGACTAAAAGTGTAAAAATAAATTTCCAGACAAGATGTAAAGAAAATGATTATAAAAACATGATCATTGTTTAATTGAAAGTCATTTAATCGTATGTACTAGAAGAGCTCATTATTGACATTCAAAAGTTATAGTTATTGCTGTACTAGCCTGCCATTGGCACTAATTACTTCTTTAAAAAGGGGAAAACAGTACATTATTTACAATCCAGTAATTATTTACAAACAATCCCACAACAAGCACAAGTAATAGCGCAACACTGCACCGTACTCACATAAACTCAACAATGCAACACTTATAACATCCCAATGCACATCTGAACCTCTAATGACTACAAAAAGCCCCTTAACATAATCTCTGAATGAAAGGCTTTTTCATTACATGGCTGCGCTAACTGCTAACTGCACAGCAATATCCCCAGCAATGAATTAACTCAGTGTTAATTTGTGTCCAGCTGGACATAAATAGTGCAGCTTTTCAGTTCAAACCCTGTGAGTCTGCTGTATGTATGCTGTTCAGGGTTGTAATCCATCTTCAGTTAATCTGCACCTCATTGTGAATGGATGGCAGTGGAAATCGCATGAGAAAACAGCCTGATCCTCTTTGAGCTGCACCAATCATGTGGCACACAAGCAGATATTAAGATGAATGCCCGGTAGAGGTAATGTACAGTGACTTACTTCAGTCCCCACAGTCTATGATGATTAGCACACAAAACAAAATTGCTAGTAAACAGAGGCGCTTCCCTTTTTGTTTGCTCTCCTGCTTGGTGAAGTAATTTGATAGAAATATAACTGGGAGAAGTCCAGCTGGTGGTGCTAAGCAGCTTATCAGACCTGGTTTTCACCTTACACTTTTACACTTCTACCTTTAATTACATCAGATTACAAAGCAAGAGTTACAAAGCATCCCTTTTAAATGATAAACCAATGATTCAATACAAATACTGAGGTATGTCTCTTTCCAGCTGGCAGAATATTAAAAAGTATTTTAAAAAAATATATTAAAAATTTGTTTGTTTGCTTCATGAGAGTAATTTATAGGAAAGGGGACTTTAAATTCGATTTAGAATTTTTTTGGGGAAGGGCCAGCCTGTCAGACGAACCCATTCTGCCGTTCACCATCTTCTATGAGGAGCAGAGTTTTGCAGTGCTCCAGCCAGAGGCAGACAGAGCAGCCTCCCCCGCAGAGCTCTCCCCAGAGGCCGACAAGCTTCAGCCAGAGGCCAACGTGGCGACCACCCCTGCAGAGCTAGTTATGTTCCTGTCTGAGGTCTATGGCGTGGCCTCCCATGACCAGTTAACACCTGAGATCGACAAGGCTACCACCCAAGCCTTGTTCCTGCATGAGGACAACGAGATGGCCTCCCACAACCTGCTCATGTCGGAAGACGATGGCACAGCCATCCCACCTCATGACCCTGGCAAACCTGTCCCAGCTCCGCCACCTGACCTCGGCAAGCCTGTCCCAGCCGCCACCTGACCTCGGCAAGCCTGTCCCAGCTCGCCACCTGACCTCGGCAAACCGGCCTCGAGACCTTGGATGGTGCTTGGACATTCTACCAAGGGGGGCCGGACCAACACATTAACTTCGAGAACTGACTGTTCACTTGCTGCCTAATATATCCCACCCCTTGACAGGTACCATTGTAATGACATAACCAATGTTATTTACTTCACCTGTCAGTTTCAATTTAATGTAGTTCTAATAAAAAGATTTTTTAACAAAGTACTATTTAAACACTATATTTCGCCATTAATTCTGGAGGGCACTATATCGTACATGCACAGTGCCCAATTTTTCTACTACCTCCT
>CM042553.1:5107519-5137519 GCA_023630585.1 Cranoglanis bouderius | reverse complement strand
TATATTTATAATTCTCTCTGTTGCTAAACTCAACGTTAATCCTGGCACATAGCAACTGGGATTTTAATGTCCTCACTGGACTCTTTCCAATTTAGGAAATTTAGGTAGAGCTGAACTCTGCATGCACATCAGCTGCAGTTGTGATGTCCTTTCATCCCCCAGTTCATGATTTACTAACAAACAGGAATGAATTTCCACAGCTACTGCTGAATGCATGATATCAGAAATGGTGATGACCTCTGCTGACATTTCATCCCTGTTCTGAATGAAATACCAGTCTGGCACATGTTCAGGTCACATGTGGCATGTACCAAAATAGAGGCATGGACTGAGTACAATGGATCTACAAGCTGTAGTTTTCCACATTCAATTGATTTCTTTTGACAGATTGGTAAAGCAGAACCCAGTGAAGAGGGAGATTTAGTCAAATTTTCAGAGCATTACAGCAGAATGTAACCTTGTAAAGAATATAATAGGTTTTACCTAACTGAACGCAATGTAATAGCATATTACAATCTATAATGTATATTAAAAAAAAAAACAAATATAGAATATTTCAATTTAAATGTGCCTTTATAAAGAAAAAAAAATTAAAAACCTATTTGACCTATTCAAAACATTTATATGACCAAATCCTGGTCACTATATTAATGTAACCCTGTAATTGGTCTTTTTCTGCCATCTCTTCTTTCCAATTTCTGTATTTTGCCAGTTCAAGATTGCACTAAAAGACTCATTATTTTTTTTTTTTTTTCCTTGTCTTGGTGCGTTGAAGCAGTTTCAAGGTTACAGAAAAGCAACAACAATGCTTAAAGGAGCACGTGCAGTGGGCCACACATTTCCTGATAGATGTCAGGTGGATTCAGGGACACGTGCTGTCTGCAGTTTCTGGAAACACTGTTCCTCATGTCAGAGGTCTGACTACTCAGATCAAGGCTTCCTCTTCTGATAACCAACTGAGACTTTTGGCACTGACTTTGCAAAACAAACACATCGTTCACATGAGCCACCCAGAAAAGGTTCACCGTAAAGCCCTCAATAACTTTTTTGTCTTTAGATTGTACAAACGGTTACAAAATGCTTACATGGCTTTATGGATTATTTAATCTATTTTTTTTTTTTAGTTAAAACTCAAACTATTATTTTAGCCTGCTTCTTGGGTGAACCTATAATAGTAATTTATGAAGCATTTTAGCTGTGAAAAGAATGACATCCTGACATTCCATACTTGGACAAACTGGGCTATTGTTATAAAAAGGGTAGGAAACACTCAGAACATGCTATAAGCTGTAATGATTTATGGAATAGGAAATTGCCATAGAATTGATTTATCCACATGAATACATATGAATAGAGTTATGTCATGGGCCACTCTAGAGCCACTAGAGTGTGTTTCCTTACAAACTACAACATTTACTCCATCTGATAATACCGACACTCTCCTTACATCCAGCTATAATTATACCATACAGAAATATTTTTTACCATATTACCTTTAACAATATTAACCGTAATGTCCTACTCTAATATACTTAGAATTGTGGTTCATTTACTATTTGTTGCTTGCTGACAACAACTCAGTCTAAATCAAAGCGGAGTCTATTTTCTCATTCTAGGAAATTACATGCAAAACACATTTTTGTAGAGTTGAAGGAAATCAGGTTTGGAAGATAATACTAGGCATTGGTTAGGAAATCCAGTTTTGAGGATGATATTTGGCGTTTATTATTTTATAAAGGATATTGCTGTGCTAATTTTTGTTTTGCACACCGCTGTTCTTCCTATGTTACGCTGAAAACCAGTCACTGTCAATTTCCCTGGAAAACACACACACACACAAAAAAAAAGAACTGTTCTTGATGTCAAGCATAAATTCAAGTTGAAAAGCAATAAACTGGCACTGTTGCTCTGGTAGCAAAACTAGACTGCCTGACTAATTTAATTGAAAGAGAAATATAGCATGCCAGCTGTGCCTGTAAGTAAGTAATTATCACAGTCATTACCCATGTGTTGCAGCACCTCTCTTACATCTATGCTAGTACGTAAGACAATGTCTGACTTTCTGCCTCTCATCAGTACCTTGAAATAGGGTTTTAAGGAGAGCACATTACAACGCTCATCCAGTTAACTGCCTCTCAGACCAATGACTGACTGTTAGTGCCAATTAACATTAACCAAGGGATGATTAGGTGAACTATTTCCTTTATTCCCAGACATTGCACGATACTTAGAGGAGGCCAGAGTATAATTCAAATGATCATCTTTGCATGATAAGGCAGCTGATGGCAAATGATGTACAGGAAAACTCAAAAATGGCTTCGCAATGTACACAAGCTACATTACACCAGAATAAAACCAGAAATTTCCATGGCTAGCAACTCTCATAGAAGCAATACTGTGAACAAGTTGAACGAGTTTCAATTAATTCAATTTCAAAGTGAGATTTTCCTCTTCCCAGAAATCATTGCTGTATTCATGACAGCTAGAAGTGATACTAGGCTACATTTCATCAAGACAGCTACAGGTGTCAGATCCCTCAGCAGGAAGAAGTGTGTGACAGCATGCCTGGGACAAAAGATGATTTTATCTGTCACTACTGCTAGGAGATTTTTCTTACTGTAGCTGACACAATCTTTATTCATTACCATGCTGAGAGCTGAAGAAAAAAAAAAAAATGCTGGATGGAATCCTGCCTGAGATACTAAAAAACATATCAAGTAAATGTCGCATTTGGTGACATTTTCCCTAGACCAGGGATTCTCAAATTTAGACATGAGGATATGGATTGAAGTGTTTTCTACTCTCAGCACACATCTGATCCAAGGGATCACTAATTAACTCCTTCATGAACTAGGTCAGGTGGTTGGGGAGTAGGAGAAAAAGTCCAAACTGTGCAGAGAAGAGAGTTTCCAAAAAAAAAAAAAAAAAAAAAGGTATTTGTAGTTGAAGATATTATTTAATAATTTTTATGTTTCTTGAACTGAGCTAATTTTAATATTGCACTAAGTTAGGTGATCTGTATATATTTTGACAGTGGTATATGCTCTGATCAGGCTAAAATGGGTTAGTAGGAGTGAGATGAGGCCAGCCTTATGGAAGATTGCCAAACTTGTGACCCAGTTCTACATGCCCACAGCAGAGCAGGATGCAAGCACTGATTGATTCAAAAGCATAAAACTATAACAACAGCTAAATATTCCATAACAAGGTTAATATCACGTCACATTAAGTCTTGAACCACAGAGAATATCAGAATTACCCAGGGTAGATAATGTGAAGAAAAACATCTGTAGAGGGCACAAACGTGTGAATATGGTCAGTAGATTTGACCATTTCGATTTTATCCATTAGATTCTACAGTGTGCAATTCTATAGGGCCTCGTTCTGGCACTACTTTAAGATTTAAACATTAGTAATCTTTAGCAAACACTTTACTAATGTTTCAGAATTTTCAAAACCTTACACTGTTAGCAACATGTTTCTTTACATCCAAATAAGATTTGATGTCTCGTAGCCAATGACTGCATATTCGAGTGGATAACATGGTGCCACTTATTTCCATTGTGCAGTTAGTCTTTTTTTGGCTCAAAATGGTCACCATCTTGCGAAAATTGGAGCCAAAGTCTGTACATAAGAGACCCTAGAGCAAGACCACACTAATAACAAAAATAATAACTGATAGAAATTAATGGAATTATTTCCACTTAAGTAAAATATGTAAATAAGTTTACTATAACAAAAAGTAAACAGGTAAATAATGGCAGGTTTACATTAAACTCATTAAACAGAAATACATATATTTACAAACTTCATTTATTGTAGTAACATGAACATCAATATGGAAAAGCTACATATTTTACTTAAGTGGAAACTCTGCCCTTAAATTAAATACATGAATTCATGAATTATTTTTTCAGTGCATGCTCAGTGGGTCCACCTATCACATGGCCATATTGGTTATGGACGCAGTACTTGTTCATGTCAGGTGTGTGCACGCTGTGAGATACCTGAAATACAACTTAAGATGGCACATTGGGTAACTGAAAGTGGCAAGTACAGCTTTATTAAGTAACATGTACAATGATAAATTGTAGTCATATAATTTCCATCCATCCATCCATCCATTTTCTGTACCACTTATCCTACACAGTGTCGCGGGGAGCCTAGAGACTCTCCCAAGGAACTCTGGGCACGAGGCGGGGGACACCCCGGATGGGCTGCCTACCCATCACATGGCACGATTGCTCACACACCCATTCACACACTATGGACAATTTAAAGATGCCAATCAGCCTACAATGCATGTCTTTGGACTGGGGGAGGAAACCATTGAAGCACTGAGAGAACATGCAAACTCCGCACACACGGGGCAGAGGTGGGAATTGAACCCCAACCCTGGAGGTGTGAGGCAAACATGTTAACCCCTAAGCCAAGGCAAAAACTCAATGCTGTCCATGATTTTCATCTGCAGTAAGTTACCCATCTGAATGGTGAAGTACAATTAAAAACAAGTGACTTAACAAGCTACTTCGAGTGTTTGCCAAGACCATACAGTCAATCATAAATTATTATGATATTTAGCTAGTGTTAGCTGCCATGGTTTATGTCATCACTTTGTTGACTCATGTCGGTTTGCTAGTTATAATATCAGTACAACGAGCTACAGCTTAGACATCACAACGAGAAACACCTAGGAAAACCTACAACGAATTCACTGCTGAGGGTCTGTAGGCAGAACAGGACATGGCTTTGCTACAGAACTGGAAAGCTCCAGGGGCGTGTCGCGTAGTGTGTGCCTGTTCATAAGGCTTGACTGCAATATCCAATCACCTCATTTATCATAAGGAAAAATATCGGGGAAGATATCAGGGTCAAATGAACATGTAAAAATGACAGAACACTATTCCTGGAAATGATTTGTAGAGATGTAACTTGGAATGTAAGTTTGAATCCTTTCCCTTTCACTAACATGGGAGTGAGCGGTGTTAAAAACTGTAGCAGTCAGCCACTACAGGGCCTCCAAGACATTTTGGCTTTACTTGTGAATCCCTGTTATGACATCCACCCATATATCCAGTCAGTCATCGCTCATGAGTTTGTTTTTAATTTTTATTTATTTATTTTATTTTATTTTTTAAACCTGTACACACAGTGTGCGCTTATGGTTATAAATGTTTTTTTTGTTTTTTTTTTCATCCACTTCTCTAACTCCAGTTAGGAACTAACTGACAGTTAAAAAAAATAAAAATAAATAATAATAATAATAATAATAATAATAATTCAGACCCATATACCAATAACATTTCTGAATTCATTGCTGATTCTGTGCCTTTTGATTCTTTGTTTTGTGTTCTATGTATCATTTTGTACCTAATCGTTCACTTCACATCTATGCTTGTGGACAACCCCCTAGTGGTCAGGGCCCCAGGGCATGTGACCTGTAGACCCAGTTGGTAATATGTCTCTTCTTTGTCCAAATGGATTTTTGCTGTAGAAAATGGCATAGTAAACTAACCAGATAATATTATCCACTACAGACAAGAGAACATTATCCAGTACAGACACCACCACAAAATGGCTGCCCCACAAATTACTGCACTAGGTGGTGGATAGGGAACAAATTCCGACACTGCCTTCACTCAAACTCACACTATGACTAAGGCCTGTGTTAGACAGGATGCGCATATCTGAGTGAGTGACAACCTGCTTCTTGGGAGAACCTAACCTGAATACAGATGGTGGTTTCAGGCCTATCCTCTCTGTTTATTTCCTCATTTGCTAAAAATATCAGTTAGTTCTTTCACACGTTCATGAAATCATGAAAATATCCTACTCCACAATGTCTGTATTGACACTGATTTCTAAAATTCCACTTAGGATGTTCAACATTTCAAACCTTCATTTAGTACCTTTGGTAATTTTAGTAAATTTACTTCTCCTTTTAATAAAATTAGTGAAATCCAAAACACTTTGTAAAGCTTGATTAAATTCAATATACTGTGATAGACAGTCAAAAAAAATAATCCAAATATGTACAGATCTGACTGTGTATTTCAGTTGCATGGTGATAGAATGGTTGGCAACAAAATGTTGTTTCTGCAGTTGATCTTTCTGTCTGATAATGGAATCAATGTCTGTGCTCAGAACACAGAGCCCTCTTTTGCTTGTCCACATTTTGTCACAGCTAAGTGGGTGAAATTGAATCTTTAGCAAAGCTTGCTTTAATCCAGGATTCTATGTTTCTGTGCCTTATTTAAACTGGATCTAAACCCTTCTTTCCCTGGAGAGTCTTTCTGTTTATTTCAAACACCTTTTTATTTAAAAGGATTTTTGAGATGCAAGCTGTTGTGGCTTTCTGAGTTAGCATGGGGACAGTAGTGCTAGGGTACCATTAAAAGCAGGTTTACTTGTGTTCGGGGTTGTAACTGAGCTAACCTGATAAAAGGAAGCCAGGTGGATTGCATTTCCCAGGCTTAGAAACCAAGAACTAAATAATTTAGCCATGAAATAGCAGGTAACCACAGCTGCCATATCATCCCATTAAGCTCCATGGTCTTTCACCCTTCACAGATCGAGGTCATGCTGCTACCATTACAGCTGCACAGAGTCTAAAATTCCACTGCTCTGCAGTACGTACGTGCAGGTGAACATCACTGTGCAGATTTATTCCTTTTACTCTGCAAATCTGAACTGTCAGCTAAATTATTTTCATCTATCATTTCATGAATTATTAGTTCTGCACTGTTGTATTATTAGCATATCATATGTACAGTAAAAATGCACAAGGTTGAAACAGTTATTTCTTCTCTCCACGGATACAATCGTGATGCCTCCTGATGTTTTGCGAAATTACGTGCACCTCGTCACCCTCTAAGCTTAGCCCAATAAACAGACTGGCATCATCAACCCACTGGCACGTGAGACAATTGTTATCTGCAGCAAACCCACGCTTTCCTATAAGGACCCAAACACAGAATGACTTCGCAACAAAGAAAGAGCACGAGCAGCAGCTTTAAATTGTCTTTTGTGCAGCACATTCATACGACATAATAAAGCCACAAAGCTGAAGCTACCTAGAAGCTTGTGACAAAAGTAAGGTAACAAAGAGTAAGGCAACACAAATCAACAGCTATTCAACCAAAAGCTTTTGCTTTAAAACATGAGAACAGATGCTCAGGTTTTGTAATTTTTTTTTTTGACTGTTCTGTGTTTTTGTAGTCACTTCTTTATTATGTATAGCTGGTTACTTCACAATATTATAAAACAGATCTGTTTTTTTTATGTCTGGTTTTGGTGAAAGCAGTGGACATCACTGTTACAAAACATGGTCTGATCTTGGCAGGTAAGAATGTTTCCCATGCAAGCAGCTTGAAAGTTGATTATGAAGGAATGTGGCACGAATCAGAGCAACCTCAAGAATGGCAATTTTCTTTTCTGACCACATCACAGACAGAGGGCTCACGATACTGTAGGTGCAATCAACGCAAATGCACAAGACAGGGAGTGAGCTATGAAGAGAAAAAAGTGACAATTTATGTAGGTCATCGCTTCCATCACTTCCATCAACAAAACAACATCACAGACCTGGAGGCTGACAGTGCAACTTGCAGTTAACAAGCAGGGAGAGAGTGAGGGACAGAGAGAAAGAAAGAAGATGGAGGAGAAGGAGGGCAAAAGTTAGGAATGATTTTACCCGTATTGCAGAGTAAGTTTCTTCATATGGGGATCTGTCTTTATTTACTGAGATTTTAAAGTAAATCACATCCTATTTGGTCTTATATAAAGTTTTGATGAAAAAGGGAATAACATCAGATTTAATATATGAACAGGATGTGTAATTGATTATTTTTCCTATTTATTAGCAAATGTTAACTGTAATAACGTATATGGAATGCTTCACTGCTACATTAAATAGAATGGTTTTTACATAGAATACAATTTACACTAATAAGAATAGAACTGGCCACTTTAATAGAAACACCTTTACACCTGCACATTCATGCAAGTATCCAATCAGCCAATCCTGTTACAAAAACGCAATGCATGAAATCATGCAGATACAGTGGGGGGGAAAAAAGTATTTGATCCCCTGCTGATTTTGTACGTTTGCCCACTGACAAAGAAATGATCAGTCTATAATTTTAATGGTAGGTTTATTTTAACAGTGAGAGACAGAATAACAACAAAAAAAAAAAATCAGAAAAACGCATTTCAAAAAAGTTATAAATTGATTTGCATTTTAATGAGTGAAATAAGTATTTGACCCCTTCGACTTAGTACTTGGTGGCAAAACCCTTGTTGACAATCACAGAGGTCAGACGTAGTTGGCCACCAGGTTTGCACACATCTCAGGATTTCACATCAGGGATTTTGTCCCACTCCTCTTTGCAGATCCTCTCCAAGTCATTAAGGTCATTTTCAATGCCCTGGATGAGGGAAGGAGGTTCTCACCCAAGATTTGAGGGTACATGGCCCCGTCCATCGTCCCTTTGATGCGGTGCAGTTTTCCTGTCCCCTTAGAAGAAAAACACCCCCAAAGCATAATGTTCCCACCTCCATGTTTGACGGTGGGGATGGTGTTATGACTTGGGGTCATAGGCAGCATTCCTCCTCCTCCAAACACGGCGAGTTGAGTTGATGCCAAAGAGATCTGACCACACCTGACCACAACACTTTCACCCAGTTCTCTTCTGAATCATTCAGGCAAACTTCAGACGGGCCTGTACATGTGCTTTCTTGAGCAGGGGGACCTTGCGGGCACTGCAGGATTTCAGTCCTTCACGGCGTAGTGTGTTACCAATTGTTTTCTTGGTGACTATGGTCCCAGCTGCCTTGAGATCATTAACAAGATCCTCCCGTGTAGTTCTGTGCTGATTCCTCACCGTTCTCATGATCATTGAAACTCCACGAGGTGAGATCTTGCATGGAGCCCCAGACCGAGGGAGACTGACAGTTTCTTCCATTTGTGAATAATCGCATCAACTGTTGTCTCCTTCTCACCAAGCTGCTTGGCGATGGTCTTGTAGCCCATTCCAGCCTTGTGTAGGTCTACAATCTTGTCTAAATGTATAACTTTTTTGAAATGCATTTTTCTGGATTTTTTTGTTGTTATTCTGTCTCTCACTGTTAAAATACACCTACCATTAAAATTATAGACTTACTCATTTCTTTGCCAGTAGGCAAACGGACAAAATCAGAACAAAATCAAATACTTTTTTCCCCCCCACTGTACAGGTCAAGAATTTCAGTTCATGTTCACATCAAACATCAGAACACGAGAAATGTGCTCTCGGTGATTTTAACTGTGGCATGGATACTGGTGTCAGACAGGCTGTTTTGAGTATTTCAGCTGATGTCCTGGGATTTTCATGCACAGCAGTCTCTAGAGTTTAGACAGAACACTGTGAAAATCAAAAACATCCAGTGAGCAGCAGTCCTGTGGGCAGAAACTCCTTGTTGATGAGAAAGATCAGAGGAGAATGGCCAAACTGGTTTGAGTTGACAGGAACCGTGGTGAGCAGAAAAGAATCTCAGAAAACACAACAGGTTACAAAGCACAAGTCGTCTCAGACTGGCTCCATCAACATGACAGTGAGTTCAGTGGACTTCAGTGGCCTCCCCAGTCAACAAATCTGAACTGAATAGAGCACTTTTGAGATGTGGAACAACGGGAGATTTGAATCATGAATGTGCAGCCAGCAAATCTGCAGTATTATGTGATGCAAACATGTCAACATGGACCAAGCTCTCAAAGAATGTTTTCAACAACTTGTTGAATCCACAAAGAAAACCAGCTGGGAATCTAATATTAGTCACAGTGATGCCCTCTACACAATTTACTTATGCTGACATGAATGCCTTCATTTAAAAACAATATCTACACTCACCATCCACTTTATTAGGCACACCTGTACACCTGCACACCTGCACATTCATGTCGTTATCTAATCAGCCAATCATGTGGCAGCAGCACAATGCAAAAAATTATGCAGATGCAGGCCAAGAGCTTCAGTTAATGTTCACATCAAACACCAGAATGAAGAAAAAGTGTGATCTCTGCGACTTTAACCATGACATGGTTGTTGGTGCCAGATGGGCTGGTTTGAGTATTTCAGAAACTGCTGATCTCCTGGGATTATTTTGCCTCTGTACATCACCATGATGAATTTGAAATGAAGCAATCAAGATGTGATTGAAGCAATTTTGTGGCTAGGTGTGGCCCGTTTCCTCATTATTTCGTGACAAATTAAGGAGATAAAAGGTCTGGAGTTGATTCCAAGTGTTGAATTTGTATTTGGTAGCTGTTCATGCGCACTCTCAATATGCTGTCCAAAGAGGTGTTGATGCAAGTGAAGGAGGCCATCATTAAGCTGAAAAAACAAAACAAGACCCATCAGATAGATAGCAGAAGCTTTAGGAGTGGCCAAATCAACAATTTGATATATTCATAAAAGTAAAAATGCACAGCAACACCAAAAGGCCTGGAAGATCACGGAAGACAACTAAAGTGGATGATCATAGAATTCTTTCCTTGTTGAAGAAAAACCATTCACAACATCTAGCAATGTCAAGAACACTCTGAAGGAGGTAGGCGTATACAATGAAGAGAGTCTACAATCAAGAGACACCTTCATGAATGCGAATACAGAGGGTTTAACTCAAGATGCAAACCGCTAATAACACTCAAACAGAAAGGCCAGATTAGACTTTGCTAGACAACATAAAAAGTCTGTGAAGGTCTGGAACAAGATTCATTGGACAGATGAAACCAAGATTAACTTGTACCGGAATGATGGGAAGAGAAGAGTATGGAGAAGGTAAAGCATGCCACATCATCTGTCAAACATGGTGGAGGCAGTGTTATGGCATGAGAATGTATGGTGCCAATGGAACTGGGTCACTGGTGTTTATTGATGTGACTGGTGACAGAAGTAGCATCATGAATTCTGAAGCATATATAGCTGTACTTTCTGCTCAAATTCAGTCAAATGCTGCAAAACTGATAGGACGGTGCTGCACAGTACAGATGGACAATGACCCAAAACATACCGCGAAAGCACCCCAAGGGCTTTTTAAGACAAAGAAATGGAATATTCTTAAATGGCTGAGTCAGTCACCTGATCTCAACCCAGTTAAGCATGCTTTTCCCTTACTAAAGATAAAACTGAAGGCAGAAAGACCCACAAACAAGCAGCAACTGAAGGCGGCTGCAGTAAAGGCAAAGCATTTCAAGGGAGGAAACTCAGCATTTAGTGATGTCCATGGGTTCCAGACTGCAGGTAGTCATTGACTGCAATGGATTTACATCCTAATATTAAAAATAATCTTTATATTTATAATTATGTTCGTTTGTCCACATACTTTTGAGCCTATGAAAATGGAGAGTAAAAAAAAAAAATGGCTATAATTCCTAACCAGTTTATGCAATATTTTTGTTAAACAAAAGACAAAATTACGAGTGTTATTAATTGTGTCACTGTCCAAATACTTATGGCCACAACTGTTAATACTGCCATAACTTTTAAACTTAAGCTGTTGTCTTAACCTGCCAAAACATAATACAACCCATATGGATTAGAAAACC
Source organism: Cranoglanis bouderius (assembly GCA_023630585.1). Lineage (NCBI taxonomy): Eukaryota > Metazoa > Chordata > Actinopteri > Siluriformes > Cranoglanididae > Cranoglanis > Cranoglanis bouderius. The sequence continues at coordinate 5,125,935 of CM042553.1, read as the reverse complement.
ACTTACATCAAATATAAGGTGATCTTAGGCCTGGAACTCTAGCTTAAGTGTTAGATTGCTGTTGGCTGGCTGCATGACTTGGTAACGGAGTCTGAATTCTTGTGTTTGTGTGTCAGAAAACAATACACAGGTAATTCAGAAAGTATTCAGACCTTCACCTGTCTTTATTTTATGTTACATCATGAAATGGATTATTTACTTGCTCAACTGTCTGCAAAAAATATTTCATAATAAAAAGTAAAGACTAAAATATCACACTTACACAATTTTGAATTTAAACCTTTTTAACTAAAATTGGAACATTCCAATTTCAGACACATCCTGTTTTATTGATTATCCTTCAGTTGTTTCTAAAACCCATGGCAAATTCAGTTGGTTGGAAACGGTATGGAAAGAAACACATCTGTCTATATAAAGCCACAGAGCTGACAGAGCATGTCAGACAAAAAAACAAAAAAAACAAACAAAAATAAACTAACAGGGATGAGGTAAAAGGAATTGTCCATTAACATTCTAGACAGAATTGTGTTGAAAGGGTACTAGAAAAAAATTCTACAGCCTTGAACATCCAGACAAACACAGCAGAATTCTTAGAACTGACCACCAGCAAAACAAGAGAGAAGGGCTTTAATCATCCAGAGGACCATGCACTTGAAATTTACTCTGACAGAACTTCAGAGGGTCTGTGTGGAGATGGGAACATGTGCCAGAAGGACAACCATTTCTCCACCAATCAGGCCAGATGAAAGTCATACCTCAGTAAAAGGCACATGACAGTTTGCTTGGAATTTGCCAAAAAGGCACTTAAAGCACTGTCAGGCCATGAGAAAAAAAAAAAAAGATTCTAGTATATGATAAAACAAAGACTGAACCCTTTGGCCTCAATGCCAAGTATTACATCTAGACGAAACCAGGCACTGCTCAACCCCTGGTCAAGTTCATCCTTACAGTGAAGCACAGCAGTGGCAGCATCATTCTGTGGGGATGATTTTCACTAACAGGAACTGCGAAGTTTATCAGGATGGAGGAAAAGATGAACAGATCACAGTGCAAAAAAGATAGTTGAGGAAAATCTGATCAGGAGTGCTTAGGACCTCATAATTGGTATGAACATTCACCTTTTAAAATATGACAAGGATTTGTAGCAGGCAGAAAACACAGAGCCTGGACTTGAACTTAACTGAACATCTCCGAAGAGAACTGAAAACAGTGGTAACAGCCAAGCTTGTACCATCATAGCCCAAAAGACTTAAAGATGTAATCACTGACAAGGTGCTACAACAAAGTACTGTGTGAAAGTGATATTAATATAATAAAATACTTACCTGTTCCAGCATGACAATGCCCCTGTGCACAAAGTGAGCTCCATGGTTTGCCAAGGCTTGAGTGGAAGAACTTGAGTGTCCTGCACCTCAACCCCAATGCACTACTTTGGGATAAACTGGAACACCAACTGCACCCCAGGCTTCCTCAGCCAACATCAGTGTCTGACGTCACTAATGCTCTTGTAGCTGAATGAACACAAATTCCCACAGCCATGCTGCAAAATCTAGTAGAAAGCCTTCCCAGAAGAGTGGCGGTTATTAGAACAGCAAAGATGTTCAAAAAACACATATGGGTGTGATGGTCTGATGTCCACAAACTTTTGGACTTAGTGTATGTAAATGTAATATTTCAGTTTGGAAAAAAAAAAAAAAAAGTTAAAGTGAATACTGATAAAAACGTAATGCTTTTTAAAATTATGGATCATTTTTAAACTGATGAGAAAAACATCTATTTTAGACTGAGACTCTAATGAGGTCTGGATACGTTTTTTTTTTTCAATGTACTGAAAAAAAAGTTTGTATTGGTGACATCTTACAAAACATAGCAACAACAAAACAAAATTACAAGACATAGCAAAAGAAAATGTTTTTCCTCCATCAGTGCATATGACCTTGCACTATTGCACATTTGAAAGAAAGCCCCAAGGGATATTCCATTTCTTTGGACATCAGTGCTGAACTGCTTGCAATGCCAGGTTACCCTGGACCAGGGGTGACATAAAATGTTCTTTTCAGTGCATCACTGTTCCTGGTTTTTGGTATTTTCACATGAAGCTTATATTTTGTGTTTTTATATAGATTTGTCATTCATGACTACAATATGACTATAAAAAAAGAACACTTGGAATCTCTATCCTGATTTATTATTTTAAGGGTATTATTCTAGTTATTTTAAATAGGTGTTAGTAGATTTAAAAGTATGCCTAGCAGTAAAACACTTGCTCAAGGCAGGTAGGTCTTGGTTTATGATCATTTCTTTCCCACCATACACTTACATCCCACTGCTTTGTCCAAATTCCAGCAGTTAGGCTCAATCAACAAATGATCAGCAGTGCAGGCATATTTACTTTTACATATATACATATTCCTGTTATATACAGGAACGAATCATGTCTGTAACAAAGCAAATTTTGTAAAAACCAACAAATAAATAAACAATAATAATAAATCAGTTGAGCATAAAGCGATAACATTTTATCAGGGTAGAGCATCTCCAACAAAGCAAAAACATCTCTGCTCTGAAATTCTCAGATGTCTATTGTGTTGCTTTGGTCGTCCATTTGCTGAAGTCTCACATCCGTCACACTGTTTGTATCACTTTTGTGGCTTTAATATTTTATGGCACATTACAAAATAAACAACTACATTACCATCATATTCGTCTTTCAGGACAATATTACCATGCCACTGGGTGAAACGGCATTTGCAATTCAAAAGGGAAATAAAAATGTGTAGCCATTACAACACAGGAACTCTGCTGCAAATCAAAAACAAATGGGGTGCTTATATGTGGGAAAATCTTTACTTGATGGATGAACATGCTTCCACACTGGCAATCAAATAGTTTAACCTCTGTATCTGCATGTGACATGTAAGAAATGCTTATCTCGTGTTGCTTAAATATGAGGAATGCAGGGTATGTTACTGAAAGCTTTGTCTTTTCATCTGAAACATTATTTTCCATAAAGATTCCTTCCTAATGGAAAAGTACAATCTCTCCCGGTGACGTAAATAAGCGGTGATCTCGTGATCTCAATCTGACACGGCTGACCTTTAAAAAAAGTAGAAACTGATACCTGCTCAAATATTCTCCTTTATGGATGAGCATTTATCATTCCTCATAAATATTAAAATGCTCAGCCACAAGACCTGAGAGCTTAATTTTCTTCTAGTTATGGTTGATGACACACACACACGCACACACGCACGCACGCACGCACGCACACACACACACACAGACATGACAGCTAGAGGGGAAAATTGGACCTTTCTAGCTTGTAACAAAAAAGTGATGACGTCAAGCTGGTAGATTAATAGGGCTATGTTGAAACACACGCACAACTAGGTTAACCCATTAATGGTTCACCTTTAGGGTGCAAACTAAACTCAGATGTTCAATATCTGTGATGCTATATTAAATAAAAGCATTACCACCACGTATATTTCTATCCAAAGGGTTCAGCAATATTTTTTCCTTCTGAAAAATTGCAGCAAGATGGAAAAATGAGCAACGACTACTACAAAAATGTCAAACACAAACAGCCACCTCTAACTCTAAAATTATTTTGCAATATATTTCCTTCTGGATTTTATATTCATAATTTCTTACGTGCAAATTCATGAACCATTAAAAAAAAGATGGACGTATTCCCACTACTACTGACAGGTTACAGCGTATTCATCATGTCTGTTTTCCATAATGGATACTGAGGAGTTTGGCTCTCCTTAGTTCTTTTAATTTCTTACTTTTTAAACAGTGATTTATCTGTGTACCCACTGCACACCTGCAGCATTACAGTCTCCTTATACAGGACGTAATCTTTTTTTGAAACAGTGCTTCAATTATTTGAACCTGGGTACAATCCAGCAGGGACTCTTATCTGAATTTCACATGGATGATTAACTTTTCAAAGGTTAGCATGATAATATGTTTTCTGCCTGGGCTCTCGGGGGGTGGGGGAGGGGGAAGACGACGACACACCTTGGTCATCCCATTTACAAATACTTGTTTATTACTATTATTCTACTTTGTGAAAAAGATATTGCTAAGTTAGATGTTTTTCATTTTTGAGTATATGTCGTTCAATTCACTAGCTCGCCGTGGCTCACACCAGGTTTTAGAGCATGGAAAATGCAAAACGTGCTCTTAAAAAATCTGTACAGAATCCCTGAAAGTGTGATTTTTTTTTCTTTTTCAATTGCCATGTCATTATTTTGACTCACTAATCTGTTATTTTGACTTATTAAGTTGGTGTTGGTAAGCATTTTCTAAAAGGTGGCTGTAAGATTCATATTAAAAATGATTGTTACTCTCACTTTTAGAAAATGCATGCCACTCTATTCTACCCTTCATATTTTATTTTAATACACATCCTTATTGGTTGATAATGCATCTTACAAATTATATATTCTTTTATAGATTTATAGGCCAAACATCAAAATACTGACAAATCAGGTACTGAAATGTAACCTTATGGTGTGAAAAAATGGGTCAACGATGTAGGTCAGTGTGCTAGAATGAAAAGGTCCTTCTAAAACAGGCTTGTGGAGAGAAGAGGCCTTTGCAGCATGGTTCCTCTGATTCAAGAAGGATGTGCAGGCCAGAATATAAGCATGTAATCGTGGAGCACAAGTAAGTGTCTGTATAAAGGAAGACTGCATGAAAGCAGAAGCAATACAACTGAGTTTGACCCATATTCTGGAGTGTCTCCATTTCCTTCTCTCTCACAAACACTCGCTTACATATTACTTGCTTGGAAACCTATTGCTTTTGTTTGGATCTTTAAGGGGGCAAAGCACTAAATGTCTGGAACACTCGTTTTCATTCTTCTTCTCATTTAATTTTTCATTCTAAAAATGAACACCAAATCATCAGTCATACTGACATGAGACTTGTTCAGTAGGTAATACTCTCTCCAGCTACTCAGGCAAAGGACTCAGTCCCATCAGCTACAGCATCATGCTTTAGCACAGCATTTTAACCCGTATTTTGTCCTAAAAAACTTTTATTTTCCACTGATCCCTTGCTTATTTGTGAACCAATTTGCAATCTGGAACATTTATCTCCATCCATTTGCATAATATGCGAACATATGCAATTTTACATATGCATGTACTTTTCAAACTAGTTCTATTTGTGAAGGGTGCTTGGACCCCCGACATCGCTGCTTGTACCCCGGACATCGCTGCTTGTGGATATACACCGTTTGTGCTACGGACATGACTGAGGGCTCAAATTGACCAGCTTATTGAGGAGAGGTGTGCTATGACTTTTATAAGTAATCAGACTTATGATGTTTGAACCACGGACAAATTTTTTGGCCAATAGAGAATGAATGGGGAATAAAACACGGTTGGTCACAGCTCGGACATCGTTCGCCTGACAAGCTCATATCACATATCCTCTCATGTGTCTTAGGGAGTAGACCTGGCATATACACGTCGCGTTTTGGAGTTTTTGCCAGAAATGCCTGGACAATGGCATCATTTATTGTTTTTCCCATAGACAATAATGGGAAATTTTGGAAAACTATGAAATTAAGGCTAAAAGCTGGGAATCACATTACACTTCGCTGATCACTGCAGTGATATTACTTAATTAATGCTTGTTTTGTTCTATTTCAAAATGAATATCTAATCACTCAAATATAAAAAGAAATTCTACAGTGAAAAAGAAATGATGGTGTTTATATACTTTTGCCTAGTGCTGTGAATTCACAGAGGATAATGCAATATTATATACACTGGTCAGTTACCCTCATTGGAAGACAGTCATGCAATTAAACCTCAAATCATGCAATCATCTATTTGTGAATTCCACAAGCTTCCAGGGATGTGTAAATTGCGAATACAGAATTTCTAATATAATACTATATAAAATAATGTAGTAGGAGGTAGTCTTTGTATCATTAATCTGTAGGTAAAGACATTTCTGTCATTCTTTTACCTTCTTAAAAAGTTTATCCATATGAAGTTCTATAGGTTTGTATGTGAGCTCTCCCTCAACATGTCATGCATGTGCTTGTCACAATGAAACCATAATACGTTGTTTACGTCCAATGTTTAAATGGAACAGTTAATGGCTATGGCCCGTTGTGAAGTGAGTTCTATACGTCTTATTCCCTCCGATGGCTCCAGTCAGAGAACTCTGAACGCTTCACCCTGAGATTGAATGATTTTCATCAATTCATTTTGGTATGAGCCTCCAAATGGCTGACGTGTGTGGTCCCCCTTTGAAGACTTCTGAATGGATCGCCATGTATGTGAACATGGAGTCAGAGAAAACAATATGGTGGACAAATTCCACAGTGCTACATGATGTAATGACGATTGCCAAGCCCTATATATTTTATGACGAATAGCTGAATAATAAGCTGGGACTAAAGTGGTCTGGGAGAAAAAGTATATAAAGTAATACCTAATCTGCCATTCAAAAGAGATCTTTGTACTTATAAATGCTTTTAGGAAATTAAATTGCCTTCTTTAACACTGTTTGGGGCTCCACTGAGGGTGAAAAGTCCCCCACAAAATGAAATCCACTAGGAGCAAAAATCTCACATTTACAACCACATTTTTTCACAGTAAAATATATTGTTGAGCACAGTTCTAACAGCTCAGGATTTTAATATCCAATTTACAATCAAAATACAATAAACGACATGGAAAAAAAAAAACAAGAAATGAAAGAAGTGGTCATTATGAACATGACAGAATAAGATGTCTATATAGAAAATACTTTTTGATATGCTGGAATGCTGAAAGACAGGAATGATTTTTGTGTGGCCCCCTCTTTCCTCGACTTAAGGTTATAAAGTCATGAATAAACTGTTCTGTGAGTGCTAGATGACTTCCTAGATGATGATCAGAGTACCTTATCATATTGTATCGCTTGATATGAGGCTCTCCATTCGATACAAATCTGTGTATCAAATAATACATTCAACAAACTGCATAATAAACTAGACAAGTCGTCATATAATATTCCCAATATTACATGAGGCATAATAAACATTTAAACTTAATCAAGCCCACACTTCTCTGTTTTTATGAGCTAATACTAGCATCCTAAAGTAATAGCACACTAGCTGGTGCTAATACCATTGCATCTGTGCGACATCTCACCCTCTCTCTGGCAGATTCACTCAGCATAGAGGGGAAAGCATGATGTAAAAAGAAGTTTGAGTTACAGAGGCCTTCGTAACTTCAGAGATATCCTGTTATGAATCACTTTTTTTTTTTTTTTTTTTTTTTTTTTAAAAAACAAACTGGGATCATTTTGAAACAAGGTGGCAAGTGGAACAAATGAGTAGGTTAAAATGCATCTCTGCTTTCCAAACCTTTTGGGCTAGTTTCTGGTCTCTTCCTGTAAACTGAAAATGGAAACCTAATATTCAGGCAATACTTATTTATACTTATACTTATTTATACAGTATAAAATTTAAATTTGGTGTTCTCCTAAAGAGTAGTTTACTTGAAAGAGAACTCCAGTGTGGATTATTACATACCTTTAGACTCTGTGGGAAGTCTGCCAAAACCATCCTTGTCCTTAGTAAGCACCAGTCAAGCACATCTAACACAATGCCTGTTCCTCATACTGAGCGGAAGTAAATCCTGCTGGAATATGTGGAATCCCAATTCCCACCCATGGTGCATGCTGGTGCATCTCACTAAGAATGGCTTTTTCTGGGAAACTAGCCATACACCAATCTGCCATGTGTTAAAAACATTTTGGCTCGTCTGCTCTGTTTATTTCCTGTGATGCCGCTAATTCTTTCTAATTTTCAATAGGAGGAGATTGCAGGAGAAAGCTTCGAGCTGACTAGCAGGATTTCAAACTGAAAATCAGGTCAACATGTTTTACTACTTCACTCATGAATCCCTCCCTGAAACACCATAACAGTGGTGGGGTTTCTACTCTGCTCTTTGCTCTAAAACAACTGCTTGGGTGCTATTATATTGCAGTCAAGACTGCAGTGAAAAACCTGGTTCTTAGTGCCCGTAAGGTGAAGAGATATTTTGAGTGCCAGCACTCTCCAATCTTTCTGGCTGCAGTCGGCTGTATGGAGAAGTCAGTGTTCTTTGCCAGTGTTCAGACCTCCACCTTCATCATGGGGCAGCACACACAGAGAACTGAAGCTTGAAAATATGCAGCCAGATCAGAAACCGCAGCATGGGACATCTCCACAAGCTCAGATTAAAAGCAACATTACATTATTTATGCTGAAATGCGAGGGACACAACGATTTGGCTGGAATTAATTCCAAAGTTAAATGCCTTATGAATAAAAAGCAATGTACGTAAAGGCATACTGGCTGCATATGGCAAAATATATGGCTAACTGTGTGATAACACAAGCTAAAGAATCAAGGCATAACCTAGTCTCTTCTTCTCTGAGTCTTTTTTCCCCCGCATTTATCGTCGTCTATTACAACATTATCTATTCAAATTAAAGCTTGAACATGTATACTCAACTCACTGGTCAAGCAACAAAGAACCTTGCACGCAATGGAGCAAAACTCTCTCAGATGGTTCAAACTGTGTAAATACTTCTTGTAGCTCTCAGTCAGCGGGTATAGGAGTGTTGCAGTTTCCATGGTAAATGTACACGGGTCCATCGCAGCGGAAGTACAGCTGAAATACATCGCCATAGCCATGGTCCCTCCACCAGGTGCACAGCTGTCGGTTCCAGCCACAGTCAAGATGGTGGAAGAGCTCTGGATGCTCCATGCCTATCATGGTGAAGAAGTCCTGATCGCCCAGGTGGCCCCGGAAGTGATATTTTTCAGTGAGATGGGCGACACGTTCAGGCTCAAGGAGGCGGTTATAGAGCGCAGAGCGGCGCATTGTCTCCAGATTCAGCAGCATCACACCGCTGTTGAAGCCGGGCAGGCCATCTGGAGGGGGGTCGCCCACATGGGACTTGGGGTTTTCCTTTCGATACTGCCAGAAGGTGTGTCTAGGGGGAAAAAAAAAAACCACAATAAAAAAAAAATCTCAGGTGCAGGGAGGCTCATCATTATCAGGGACCCTGTCCACACCACCATGGCTCTTTATCACCCCTTCCACTCGGCAAATAGTAGGAAAAAGTTGGGTAATGGATTTGACCTGTTTATGAGTGGGTTGATATTTAGTGAACATTCACAAAATTGGGTTGTAAGAAATGGAACAAGTCAAAGTGAGGAGAAATAAGTATTCTGACACTATTGTGTTTGTCATTTAATATACTGCCAGTGCATCCATTTCAAATCTACACATATACTGTCTTTTGAACACATTACCTTATGAACAGAAAAGTATAACTTCATAAGCATACACAATATGTTTAAAAAAATTTAAACTTGACGCCAATGGCACCTCCATCACCAACATGTCTAGTTCTTCTTGTTACTAATTTATATACCAGAACTATGTCGGAAGCATAAAAATGGAATTGACAGGGAAAAAAGTATTCAGGCACCACAAATTACCAACATTAGTATTTTGTTGTAAAGCTGTTGTTGGCAATTACAACATCTTTTTTTAAATAAAGCTTTTTTACCTTTTGTTGTTTCAAGTGACAAAAACGCATGTACATTTCGGGAGCAAAGTAAGTTCAAAAATCCATCCACTACATCAGCAGATTTTATATATCATACCCTCTTTCGCCTCTCCACCTACATCAGTGCATTAATTTATTTCCATGAGACTAGAAACAGAGCACAAAAGAAAAAAAAAATTGTCTTGTGCCCAACCAAAACAGCAACAGGCCAGCATTAACGAGCAAATTACACTTGTGTCAGCATGAAAAGAGGGCTTACCTAGAAGTTTGCAGACCTCTGGCTAGACATTCAAATTTGTATTTTTGTATTTATAATTTTCTGAACCAATGACACATGAACCAATCACAGTGTGCAGCACTTAAACTGAAGTTTTCCATCCAACATCATGTGTCTCAATGCACAGAATTAGCCCTAATTGTGTCTCATATATATATATATATATATATATATATATATATATATATATATATATATATATATATATATATATATATATATATATACAGGTGCATCTCAATAAATTAGAATGTCGTGAAAAAGTTCATTTATTTCAGTAATTCAACTCAAATTGTGAAACTCGTGTATTAAATAAATTCAATGTACACAGACTGAAGTAGTTTAAGTCTTTGGTTCTTTTAATTGTGATGATTTTGGCTCACATTTAACAAAAACCCACCAATTCACTATCTCAACAAATTAGAATATGGTGACATGCCAATCAGCCAATCAACTCAAAACACCTGCAAAGGTTTCCTGAGCCTTCAAAATGGTCTCTCAGTTTGGTTCACTAGGTAAGCCACAAACATTCATTGCCAAAGAAGCTGGCTGTTCACAGAGTGCTGTATCCAAGCATGTTAACAGAAAGTTGAGTGGAAGGAAAAAGTGTGGAAGAAAAAGATGCACAACCAACCGAGAGAACCGCAGCCTTATGAGGATTGTCAAGCAAAATCGATTCAAGAATTTGAGTGAACTTCACAAGGAATGGACTGAGGCTGGGGTCAAGGCATCAAGAGCCACCACACACAGACGTGCCAAGGAATTTGGCTACAGTTGTGGTATTCCTCTTGTTAAGCCACTCCTGAACCACAGACAATGTCAGAGGCATCTTACCTGGGCTAAGGAGAAGAAGAACTGGACTGTTGCCCAGTGGTCCAAAGTCCTCTTTTCAGATGAGAGCAAGTTTTGTATTTCATTTGGAAACCAAGGTCCTAGAGTCTGGAGGAAGGGTGGAGAAGCTCATAGCCCAAGTTGCTTGAAGTCCAGTGTTCAGTTTCCACAGTCTGTGATGATTTGGAGTGCAATGTCATCTGCTGGTGTTGGTCCATTGTGTTTTTTGAAAAGCAAAGTCACTGCATCCATTTACCAAGAAATTTTGGAGCACTACATGCTTCCTTCTGCTGACCAGCTTTTTGAAGATGCTGATTTCATTTTCCAGCAGGATTTGGCACCTGCCCGCACTGCCAAAAGCACCAAAAGTTGGTTAAATGACCATGGTGTTGGTGTGCTTGACTGGCCAGCAAACACACCAGACCTGAACCCCATAGAGAATCTATGGGGTATTGTCAAGAGGAAAATGAGAAACAGGAGACCAAAAAATGCAGATGAGCTGAAGGCCACTGTCAAAGAAACCTGGGCTTCCATACCACCGTGCCACAAACTGATCACCTCCATGCCGCGCTGAATTGAGGCAGTAATTAAAGCAAAAGGAGCCCCTACCAAGTATTGAGTACATGTACAGTAAATGAACATACTTTCCAGAAGGCCAACAATTCACTAAAAATGTTTTTTTATTGGTCTTATGAAATATTCTAATTTGTTGAGATAGTGAATTGGTGGGTTTTTGTTAAATGTGAGCCAAAATCATCACAATTAAAAGAACCAAAGACTTAAACTACTTCAGTCTGTGTGCATTGAATTTATTTAATACACGAGTTTCACAATTTGAGTTGAATTACTGAAATAAATGAACTTTTCCACGACATTCTAATTTATTGAGATGCACCTGTATATATATATATATATATATATATATATATATATATATATATATATATATATATATATATATATATATATATATATATATATATGGGAACCTAAAAGTAATAGCAGTAAACTATGACCACTAATACATTTTCATATTTACACAGAGCACACAACTATAAACTCCTACTACAGCAACACCAGTATTATTTCATGAGACTCTGCATGTTGGTTGCAGCCTCAGGAAATACCTTAATAGGTATTAATAGAATGGATTTAAGGGAAGCCCTTGAAGTCAAGCACCTAGGACAAGTAAACAGGAAGAGGCATTCTGCCACAGAAATGCTGTCCAGTAGCATTCAGAAAAGCTTTAAAATCTTAGCTGTGTCTTTGTAGGTTCCTCGGTTCAAAACGGTAGCATGATGTCCACTAGAACCAAAACTCTACATCACTTATGATGAGGAACGCTCATAATGAGGCAAAATCTTTTTGATGTTGAGAGCAGTCTCCATAGGAAACTTCAGAGGGAGTTCAGAGTTGCGCTCTCTCTCTCTTTCTTTCTTTATCTCTCAAAAGAATGAGTGTGTCTGAGCTGAGGAAACAACAAAGCAATTGCTCAGGCTGTTTATAAGGGTAGATTCAATTGGAAGAAGAAGAGCACCAAGACAAAAGTGCAGGTTTTATCTTTCTATCTCTGATTCCAATTTATCAGGTACTTCTAAAGGTGGCCAAGCAAAATTACTAATGAAAAAGCTTGTTGACGATCATGAAATCGTAGGTCATGAAATCGTGTGCTGGCATATGTCCACTTTCAAAGAATCTGCCACTCTAAGGTGTTCATTTGTCAGAGAATAACCATTAATGTTTCAAAGAACTGTAGAAGAACCAATTGCTTCCCCTAAAAAAAACACATAGCTTCTTATTTTAGTAAAACATACCATTAGAGAAGATACAATATAGCAAAAAGATCTTAGGTATGTGGGTGACAACAACTGTAGCACTATCTGTGCTGTTCTTTAAGCCACGCAGTTATATGGCAAAACTACAATAATTATTCCACTTGAATGAATTGCACGGCAAATACTTTTGAAGGCTTAAATACCAAACCTGTGTTTTTGTTATTGATTGCAAAAAAGACTTCCTACACTATGCTGTCAAACACATGTAGCTAGCAATATAGCTTACATGTTTAAATTACTGTAAAATTTTGTCAGTAACATGACCTGATAGCAGTGTTTTCCACACATTTCCACACAGGTCATGGGTAGTTCACCTAAATATACAGATAACTTCCCTATTGTCCGGAGCAAAAATCAGCCATGCTCTCTAGGTAGGAGGCGTGGCATACATTCTCTCCCCTATCAATCACAGCCAGGGATGTAGCCAGACCTTTTACAATGGGGAGGCCAGATTAGACCCAATGACTCTACTGGGGTGGCAATCGAGGGTGGGACAAAACACTAATCTATATCTGTAGAAAATGACAACATGAATTCCCCTGCCTGTGTACGGCCTGAGTACGATCCTCATCGAACGTGTCCTCCACTGCTCTAAGCATAATGTCCTGCTTTTCCAAGACAGCACCAGTGAGGACTCTTGGATTCTCGCCATATTTTGGCCTTTTCAGATGCCGTGACTGCACTGGTTATACTGCTAAACAATATATATTTTTATTCTTGTAGATGTGACTCAAAAATACTCCCACTTCTGCCCCTGAGAAATTCCTCTTTTTGTTTGTTTAGTAGTCATTTTGTGCTTACCTCTTTATGAGTTTTGCCTTATATGGAGTTTTGTGGGTGTCACTACATGCAAATCAGCACGTACCCAGTAATTTAGGGGTGATTAGCATTGATCAAAATCCTAAACTTTTGTAAATTCGGAAATTTTAGTTTGGTTTCACTTATGCAAATGTTTTCACATCTTTACAAAAAAAGATTAGTAAATTTAATAGACATGCATCTGATGTGTTGTGATGATAAATCAAAGCTGTCAACACTCCCCAATACAGATGAGCTCCACACTGAGCGCAAACACTGGAATACATGCACTGTGTGTCAGGAATGTTTCTGAGATATACAAAATTAATAATAAACCCATCAATTTCTAGTCTCAAACATTATTTACTGGAAATTAAGTCACTCTTTTAACAGACAGCAAATGCATCATTTGTGGGATAATGAGTAATTGGTTAACGGCACTCATAATAAATAAGAAATAAATAAAATATAATTACATCTGTAAAAGTTACTTTGTACATATACAACATCCAATAAGCATACAACATCAAAACTACTAATTTTGGAGCATTCAGATCAAGATGTTTACAGAAAGTAATATTAAAAATGTGAAATCCAGTGATACCCAAGTTTGTTTCTTGACAATAACTGCAATAAAACATTTAAACATTACTAACTTTGGAGAACATGGAGAAGGACTATTTTATGCTGAGTGAGGTGAGCTAGTAAGTGATGTGATGAACAAACAGTGTCTGACAAAGCAGGGTACTCTGAAATCCAGAGTGGTTTAAGGGGGTTGAGCAACAGCATGGTACTGTACTTCTGGACAGACATCAACACATTCTGTTCATGTTTCTGATTCTGCAAATCTACCATTTAGAATCTCTTCTCCAGAAAAGAATGTCAATTACCCAACCAAGAGATTTGGCACTGAGCTGCTAGGTCATCTGCTTTTGCTCAGTGATCAGGTGAAGGCCGCAAGAACAGAACAGATTGTACCACACCTAAGCCAAGGCATCTGATTCTCACTACACTGTTCTCTGCAGAAACAGCATGTTTGCCCCTTATGTGTACTTATTAAAGTTATCTTCAGAGAAAGACCTGGCACACCAAGAGAAAGCAGTGTGACATGAAGTGGTGCTTTTACACGAGCCTTGAATTGGCACCTTTAATGTGGGAGTAAAAAACCAGTGTGCATGTGTGATATTATACACACACACACATGTATATACACACATACATACATACACACATACATACACATTTTATATATACACATATGTATGTGTATGTATATATATATATATATATATATATATATATATATATATATATATATATATATATATATATATATATATATATATACATACACACACACACACACATATATATATATATATACACACATATATATATATACACACACACACACGCATATGTATGTGTGTGTGTGTGTATATATATATATATATATATATATATATATATATATATATATATATATATATACACATATATATATATATATATATATATACACATATATATATATATATACACACACACACACACACACACACACACATATATATATATATATATATATATATATATATATATATATATATATATATATATATATATATATATATATATATATATATATATATATATAAAAAAATGTGTGCGCGTGCGCATATTATATAACTTAGAAATAATTTACATGTCAGTAATGTCATACACCTAACTTGCTGATAGTGTTTCTGTGAACAGCAATTTAAAAGCATGACTATGCTGATTTAAATACATTTACAGCAATACAGTTCTGACCAGAGTGTCAATTCAGACTTCATAATGCCCAATAATTTCCCCAACAATTCTACTGCTGTTCAGAATAATTTAGATCAGTAATTTCTTTTCCTTTTGGAAAGTGCTCAATCACTGTGTTTTCAATTACCATAACAATTCACACAGGCGTACCTGATTATCTTCCCAAAGGAAACGTGCATATTCATAGGAGTCATTTAAAGTCACTCCCATTATCTAAAACAGTCATTCTGTGGTGTGTCTTAAGCGAGGGCATGCTGTTCATGTATGGGACCATGGCAAAATGTACAGTCAGGTCCATAAGTATCTGGATAGTGACACAATTTTCGTAATCTTGCCTCTTTACACCACCACAATGGTTTTAAAAGGAAGCAATTAAGATGTGATCGAAATATGCACCTTCACCTTTAATTCAATGGGCTTAACAAAAAGCATGCTTAATTGGGTTGAGGTCATCAGATATTTAAGAACATTTAATTGATTTGCCTTAAGAAGCTCTTGGGTTACTTTCGCGGTACGTTTTAGGTCATTATCTATCTTTACAGTGAAGTGGTGTCCTATCAGTTTTGCAGCATTTGACTGAATCTGAGCAGAAAGTATAGCTCTATATGCTTCAGAATTCATCTTTCTACTTCTATCAGCAGTCAACTCGTCAGTAAACACTAGTAACCCAGTTCCATTGGCAGCCATATATGCCCATGCCATAACACTTTCTCCACATGTTTGACAGATGGTATACTTTGGATCATGAGTCCTTCCTTTCCTTCTCCATACTCGTCTCTTCCCATTGTTCTGGTACAAGTTAATCTTGCATCAGAACTGGTCAGGGTTTTTTTTTTTTTTTTTTAGCAAAGTCTAATCTGGCCTTTCTGTTCTTGAGTGTTACCAGTGGTTTGCATCTTGAGGTAAAACATCTGAATTTACATTCATGAAGACGTCTCTTGATTGTAGCCTTTGAAAATGATATGCCTAACTCCTCCAGAGTGCTCTTGATTTGGCTAGATATTGTGAAGGGGTTTTTCTTCAACAAGGAAAGAATTCTGTGATCATCCACTTTAGTCGTCTTCTGTGATCTTTCAGGCCTTTTGGTGTTGCTGAGCTCGCCAGTGCATTGCTTCTATTTATGAAAGTACCAGATTGCTGATTTGGCCACTCCTAAAGTTTCTGCTATCTCTCTCAGAGGTCTGTTTTGTTTTCTCAGCCTAATGATGGCCTCCTTCACTTGCATCAACACCTCTTTGAACCGCATATTGAGAGTGTGCTTGAACAGTTACCAAATGCAAATTCAATGCTTGGAATCAACTCCAGACCTTTTATCTCCTTAATTTGTCACGAAATAATGAGGAAACAGGCCACATCTGGCCATGAAACTGCTTATCAGTCAATTGTACAAGTACATTTGAGCCTGTGAAAATGGAGGGGCTCTGCAAAAAATGACTGTAATTCAATATTTTTGCTAAACCCCTTGAATTAACTACACTTCAATAACATCTTGATTGCTTTATTTCAAATCCATTGTTGTTTACAGAGGCAAAATTACAAAAATTGTGTTATTCTCCAAATACTTATGGGCCTGACTGTATGTGAAATGTGAACCTGTGCTTAGTTTATCTGTTCAAATTAGGCTTTTTTGTTGCAACAACAAATGAAGTAGTTAATAATGTAAAAGTATTTCTACAGCTTTTGAGGAGCACAGGATACCTACAGGAACATTAAAGGAGCTGCAGGAAAATCTGGCAAGTACTGGTCACTTCCTTCAGGTGACAATCTCTTACTCTTTACATAACTTGACTATAGGGTAGGGTGGCTAGACAGAAGCCCTTTCTCATGAAAAAAAACAAAACATGCAAACCTGCCTAAATCACACCAAACCACGAGGCAAAATGTGGCATGGTCCGATGAGACCCAGGTGTAACTTTTTCAGCATAACAAGATAGCATATGTTTGGCACAAAACTA
This sequence comes from Cranoglanis bouderius, assembly GCA_023630585.1. NCBI lineage: Eukaryota > Metazoa > Chordata > Actinopteri > Siluriformes > Cranoglanididae > Cranoglanis > Cranoglanis bouderius. The sequence continues at coordinate 5,108,845 of CM042553.1, read as the reverse complement.
GCCCCTGTTAGACAGCTAAAGATGATGATATCACCTTCCAGCATGGTTATAACCCAAGGCACAAGTCCAAGTAAAGGAAGGAATGGTTCAGAAGACAATAATCTACATCATCTCTACATGAGTTCTGATACAACCAGTTGCCATCAAAAGTCACATCAGTAGTGCAATTAAATGTCACATGATCTCAATGTAAATAACTGTTTCTGAAAGATTTTTTTTAATAGAACATACCTAAACAAAGAGGATCATGAAGATCAATGGTAAGGGTAAGGAAAGCATCAATCAGAGAAGCAAACAAAAGGCCAAGAGTAACTCTGAAGATTCTGAAGAGATTCACAGCTCAGATGGGGAAGCTGTTCACAGGACAACCACAGCCCAGACACACTTCTACAAAGCGAGATGAAAGCCATTATTGAAGAAAAACATACACAAAATCTCATTTCGAGTTTGCCAAAAGGCACGTTTGAGGATTCAGCAAACATGTGGAAAAAGGTTATAGGAAAACAATATTGAACTTCTTGGCCCTACATTTGCGGAACCCGAACACTGCTCATCACCCTGAGAACACAATCCATACAGTGAAGCATGATGGTGACGGCATCAAGTGGGGATGCATATTGTTCAGAGTGCCCATGCTGACCCCTGTCCACCACCAAAAGCGCCTGCAGTGAGCATGTGAGCATCAGAACTGGGCCATGGAGCAATGGAAGAAGGTGGCCTGGTCTGATGAATCCTGTTTTCTTTTACACCATGTGGGTGGCTTAGTACATGTGTGATGTTCATCTGGGGAAGAAATGGCACCAGGATGCACTGTGAAAAGAAGGCAGTGTGATGGTCTGGGCAATGTTCTGCTGGGAAACCTTGGGTCCTGGCATTCATGTGGATGTTGCTTTGACATGTACCACCTACCTAAACATTGTTGCAGACCAAGTACACCCCTTCATGGCAACAGCATTCCTTAATGGCAGTGGCCTCTTTCAGCAGGATAATGCTCTCTGCCACACTACAAAAATTGCTCAGGAATGGTTTGAGGAACATGTGAAGAGTTCAAAGTGTTGACTTGGCCTCCAAATTCCCCAGATCTCAATCCGATCGAGCATCTGTGGGATGTGCTGGACAAGCAAGTGTGATCCATGGAGGCCCCACCTCACAATTTACAGGACTTAAAGGATCTACTGCTAACATTTTGGTGCCAGATACCACAGCACACCTTCAGAGGTCTTGTGGGGTCCATGCCTTGATGGGTCAGAGCTGTTTTGGTGGCACAAGGGGAGTCTACACAATATTAGGCATATACTGTGTATGTATGTATGTATATATACACAG